>CM072158.1:21262577-21623630 GCA_036850595.1 Rhyacichthys aspro
GTGTAACTTTATTTCTAAAGGTAAATGCTCAGATACACCACAAAGCAACATTGTCCAAAGGGATCCCCTTATAGCCTACAACCAATCTCCTTACAGTCTCCAAGCTTCCCCAGTCTCAGTGCAAATCTTCTCTGTAATGTCAAATCCAAATCTTCACCGGAGATATTATCATCTTTGAAAAATCACCTTGTTGTGTCCAAGATCATTAAGATTATTCTCTCTGACTTTCCCTGAAGCATATTAATTCTCTGCAACATAACACAGCAATTCTGTCATGTCACTGTAAGTCAGGCGCTTGGTTATTGTTAGTTTTGTGGATTTTGGAACATTTCATTTATGTTGATTGGGGTCAGACCAATTGTGTCTTTTATGTTAACAGGGTCTGAAGAGCCCCCAGGAGAGTATGGCGGACCTCAGTCCTGTGGAGAACTTAAGGATCCCCAGCCAGGTAAGCCAAACTTATGTCAAGAGCAGTGGTACCTTTTGCTGTTATGATGAGTGCATTCATTTTTTTTTTTTTTTTTAAGATCAAGCTATATTTAACATTTGTTGACAAAGAACCATTATCATTACATCAAACACAAATATCTGCAGTCATTTTGGTGAAGTATAGACTGCGACGTGAGTGCAATGTGAGTGCATTACTCTCCTAGTGTCATTTTTATCCATCTGCAAGATGTTTTTCACAGCTAGAATTTGACAAAGTTTCATAACCTGTACAATCATAGAAAACCTGTCAGTAAGCCCTTAGCATTTGCAGTAATCCCCTTCTTTTTCAGCTGTTTAATTACACTCTGAACCTGTACCCTCTTCCTCTACAGATCAGGGGAGTAATAATGGTCAAAGTAGATGGGCTTGTTCTTCCACATTTTCTTCTGGGCCCATGCCCAGAGTTGAAGCACATTTTCTTTAACAGTGAAGTTTGGAAATGTCACAATTATGGACCTTAGAGGGGCTGTTTTGGCTTGGAATCTGGTGTGCTCTTTCAATTTTCAGCTCTATTTCTGGAATATGCAGGGCTCCTCGTATTAGATCTTTTACAAAACCAATCATATCCCGGACTTCACTGCCCTCTAGTACTTGACATATCTTCAGGTTGTTGCGTTTGAGTCTGTTTTGGAGGTCCTCAAATTGTGATGAGATCCATTTTCCGATGTTAACATCTGAGCTGCATGTAATAGCGGCCCTCGGCTTCATTACTACTACTCTCTCAAAACATTTTGGATGTTTATGAAGCGGAAACTGGAGGCAAAAGGGACGTGGGCAAGAGATGCAGTTTTTACAGGTGTGTCACAAGAAGTTTAATAGTTTTGCAACATAACAAACGCAAACAACTACTTACAGTTCTGACTGCAGCAGGTGTTAAGCTGAGAGAGCGCACCCGCACTGACAGATGCTGTTGTCACACATACTGCAGCCATGTTAGAGTGTGATAACCGCATTCGTGTTATCTAAAATACAACACATTAAATTTGTGTTTAAGATCCTTCAAAAACATTATGGCTAAACACCCACTTTGTTTGAGTTCAGTTAATCACCGTGTTAGGAGAGGAGATTGGGGAATGATGCTTTATTAGCATGACGGAGCTAATACAAAGCTAACTAACAAATGAGCTGACTCCTTCGCGGTGATGGTGATTATTGCTCTAATATTTAAACTACAGTTATTCGAACATGTGCAACCTAACCACACATTTAAGTTAAGTACAAACAGCTGCTACATTTTGAACTTAACTAGTTTTCTTTTTTTCTTTTTTTTTTAAATATCTTTTTATTTCCAATAATAACAAGAACATCGTTGCCGATACAATGTCAAGAGCCATATACCATGGAGTGTGTCTTCCAAAAAAAAAACACGCACAAACAACAAATTAGGAAAACATAAACATCAATGATCAATAATCTACATTTTCTTCTATCCAGCTGAAGGTCCTGCATATCATTTAACAAGTATAAGTTGGGACTTAACTCAAATACTTTTTCTAAGGTTGATTGTGTGAATGAATTGCGTTCCAAAAGACTTTCAAAATATCACATTCCCAGAACATATGCATGAAAGTTCCATCCATCATTTTACATCGTGGGCATTGTGATGATACATCCTTAGAAATTGCCCATTTTTATTGGTGTAAGATAGAATTTATGAATAAACTTGAAATTTGCTTCCTTAATTTTGTTGCTAGTGAATGGTATTCTTTCACATATGTTTAACCAAGTGTTTTCTTCGAGGGTTGTCCTCAACTCCTTCTCCCATGTCTTCGCTAATATTTGGAAAGATGATTGATCTCCTTTAGATAAAATATTATAAAATTCACTGATCTTACCCTTAATTGTATCTGAGGTTATTAACCGATCCTCTATTTCTGACAATTCAGTCCGCAACTTGTTTGCTTTTATAAGTGAATTAACAACACTCCGAATTTAAAAAAGTCTTTGTTAGGAATATTATATTCTGACCTTAAATCAATAAATGATTTTAGTTGCATGTTTAGATTAAATAAATCTTTAAATTGCTTTATACCAGAGTTTGTCTATTCAGTTATATTGATCAGTGTTGGGTGAATATTCATATCTGGGTTTAAATTGATGGGGGAATAAATAGAAATACATGAAGTAATGCCACATTTTTTTCTGCACCCTTTCCAAGTTCGCAAGGTGTTAAAGACAGTAAAACATTTATGTATGTTTTTTATCTTTTTAAAATGATTTATAAATATAAAGAAGGCCAGACACAGAGGTTCAAACATCTGAGCTTCTAATTGTACCCATTGGAACTCCTTGGTCTTTCTATTACCCATGATATCAAATTTCGTAATTGAGCAGCCCAAAAGTAATATTGGAAGTTAGGGAGATCTAGACCTCCCATAGATTCAGGCTTCATTAAAGGCTAATCCTCGGTTTTTTATTACTCCAAATAAATTTTGAGATACATCTGTTTAAATGTGGGAGAATGTTCATTCTAATTACATTTATCCGTCCTAAAAGAGATATTGGTAGTGTGGACCATAAGTCTGAATTTATCTTGTCTACTAGGGGGTTATAATTTTCCTTAAATAAATTATCAAGTTTTGGGGTAATAGTGATACCCAAATATTTGAAGCCCTCTGTTGTCCAATGGAAGGGACAAGATGCAAACATTTTTTCCGTTGGTGTCATGTGTAAGAGAACAGCATTTTTAATTATATTTTGTAAATGTAAAACTGAGTTCTCTGGATCCGTTATATATAAAAGAATGTTGTCCGCTTATAATTCAATTTTATGTTCATCATAATCAGTTTTTAACCCCTTAATGTTGATGTTGTCTCGTACACTTGCCGCCAATGGTTCAATCACCAATGCAAAAAGCAATGGTGACAATGGACAGCCCTGCCTCGTCCCTCTAGTTAGGGAAAAGAAGTCATTAGTTATGATTGCGGCTTTTGGACACTTATAAATCATTTTAATCCATTCAATGAAATTAGCAACCAAATTAAATTTGTATAACACGGAAAACAAAAAAAACCACTCAACCCTGTCAAAAGCCTTCTCTGCATCTAAAGCTAGAAGAAGAGAAGGCTCTTGACGGTTGTCAAAACAGTTTATTACATTCAAAGCTCGTCTTATATTGTCAGCTGCATATCTTCCCTTTATAAAACCCGACTGGTCGGGATTAATCAACTTCAGGCAAAACTGAATCTAGTCTTCTTGCCAATAATTTAGTAATGATCTTATAATCATGATTCAAGAGACTTATAGGCCTGTATGATGAGCACTGTCTTTACCGTCTTTATGTAGAACACTGATATGTGCCAAGTTCATTGATTGTGGGAGTGCTCTTTTATAATAGGAGTTGTTGATCATAGCCATAAAAATAGGTTGAATCTCCAGCCAAAATTCTTTATAAAATTCGATTGAAAAACCTTCTGGTCCTGGACTGTTATTAAACGGCATTGAATTAATTGTTGTCGAGATTTCCCTTTCTGTAAATGGAGAGTTTAAAAACTGTCGGTCCTGATCAGATACTTCAGGTAGGTTAATGTTTTTGAGATACTTATCTAATTCCTCCTGTGAATGTCTAACATATGAATTGTAAAGATCCTTATAGAATTCAAAAAATGTCTGATTTATTTCTTTTGGGTGATTGATTATCTTATTTTCTCCATTTTGAATTCATTCTTTGAGTTTGTACTTTCTTTAATTGATGAGCAAATAATTTACTTGGTTTATTTCCAAATTCATATTCCTTTTGTCTAATATAGTTCATTTTCTGTATAATTTCATTTGAGATATTAAGACTTAACTTAGCTCTGGCAATGGTTAATAATTTCCAGTTATCCTCCGTGGGTTCACTCTTGTGAAGTGTTTCAAGTCTTAATACTTCACTCTCCAAATCTTTTCTTTGTATACATTTGTCATGATTTTTAAATGAAGCATATGAGATAATAAGCCCTCTTAACGTAACTTTTGCTACTTCCCAGACAATATTAGGATCTAATGAAGAGTCATTGTTTTCTTTAATATAGTTTGTTATCCACACTCGCATTTCGGATTTAAATTTGTTGTCTTTAAGTAAAGTGGGATTAAATTTCCATCGCTTAGAGATAAAGTTTTCATTATCACGATGAATTGATAATAGAATTCTAGAATGATCAGAGAGGATAATATGGATATGCGAAGCCTCTGAACATACCCTTCCCAAGGAAATTCAATTCAATTCAGTTTTATTTGTATAGCCCAGTATCGCAATGACAATTGCCTCAAAGGGCTTCACAGTAAATGAACACACAAGACAGTAAATACACAAACAGGCAGAGCAAGACATCATCCCCTGTCCTTAGACCCTCCATCAGGGTAAGGAAACACTCAAAAAACTCAGCCGGGGAAAAAGAGAAACCTCAGGGAGAACCACAGATGGAGGGATCCACTCCCAGGACGGAAAGGCCGTGCAATAGATGTGTCACTGACAGATAGTCAATTATATGTACAAGTGAATGAAGTTAATTAGGATAAAGTCCATGGTAATCTCAGCAGGAACAGTTCATCTGAGTGAGAGGGGCTGGGTCAGGATGGGTCCATGGGTCGAAACAGGATCACAGATGGGCCACAGCTAAGGTCATCACTGGGATGTCTAACAGCAGCCGGACATCTGGGAAGAATGGGAAAGAGCAACAACTTGTGAACAGTAATGAACTGAGCAGAAATGTAAATATTATATAACAGAGGATAGAAGCTCAATGTGTCCCTTCCTCATCATGTGGGCCAAGAGAAATCACAGCTAATCTATATGTCCTGACCATAAGCCCTATCAAAAAGGAAAGTCTTAAGCCTAACCTTAAATATAGAGACTGTGTCTGCCTCTTTAACGTGAGCTGGAAGTTGATTCCATAAAACAGGAGCTTGTTAACTAAAGGCTCTACCTCCCATTGTAATTTTGGAAACTCTAGGAACGACTAGTAGCCCTGCATTTTGAGAATAAAGCGCTCTAATAGGACGGTACGGCACTGTGAGGTCTCTAAGATAGGACTGGGCCTTCCCACTGAGGGCCTTATAAGTGAGGAGGAGGATTTTGAACTTAATTCTGAATTCTATTGGAAGCCAGTGAAGGGAAGCTAACACTGGAGTAATGTGCTCTCGTCTGTTTGTTCCTGTTAATATTCTAGCTGCTGCGTTTTGGACAAGCTGAAAACTTCTCAAGGAATTATTAGGGCATCCTGCCAGCAGAGAATTACAGTTATCTAACCTTGATGTAACAAACGCATGGATCAGTTTTTCAGCATCACTTTTAGATAAGATATTCCTAATGTTCCCTATGTTGCGCAGGTGAAAAAATGCAGTTTTACAAGCTTGGTTAATGTGTGTTTTAAATGATAAATCTTCATCAAATATTACGTCAAGCTTCCTGACAGTTGAGCTCGAAGCTACACTAATACCATCTAAATTGACTATTTGGTTTGATAATGTGTCTCTTAGATTCCTGGGGCTTGTATAATCAACTCCGTTTTTTCTGGGTTTAAAAGAAGGTAATTTAACGTCATCCAGGTCCTTATGTCTTTCACGCACGCTTCTTATTTGTCCATATGATTGATCTTATCGGGTTTAATTGATAGATAAAGCTGGGTGTTGTTGGCGTAACAGTGGAAGTTAATTCCATGTTTTCTTATTATAGTGCCTAACGGGAGCATGTAAAAAGTATAGGGCCTAATACAGATCCTTGTGGTACTCCATGGCTAACTTCTGTGGATGCAAATGATTCCTCGTTAACTCTAACAAACTGGTATCTGTCTGTTAGATAAGATTTAAACCAGCTGAGAGCTGATCCTCTGATTCCAATGTCAGACTCTAACCTCTGTAACAGGAGACTGTGGTCTATCGTATCGAAGGCTGCACTGACATCTAAAAGGACTAGGATAGAGACCAGTCCCTTATCTGAAGCCACTAACACATCATTGGTGACTTTGACTAAAGCTGTTTCTGTGCTGTGGTACGGTCTAAATCCAATAACTCCTGCGTATTCCTTGCGTTTACGGCGGACCTCTGCAGAAAGATCTTGGCGCAGGGTAAGTTTCAGGGTTGTCTTCTTTTTAGCTGCTTGAAGTACCATTTCTCTATCTCTGAATCATAGAAAACAGATCAGTAATGGTCTTGGTGGTTTCCCAGGGCCTGGAAGTGGTTGTAGTGATCGATGTGCTCGTTCCACCTCAAGTGGTGAATTTAGAGTTAAACTGAGCCATTCAGGTAGCTTTTGTTGCACATACTTAACTGCTGGCCTTCCGAATTCTCGGGGAGTCCCATCAGAACCAGGTTTTTTCTCCTCCCTCTATTTTCCAAGTCATCCGTCTTGACTTTGAGAGATTTTAATAAGTTTTGTACTCGGTGTAAATCACATTTGGTGGTATTCAAAATGTCTTCTAGATCTGAGATCCTTTGTTCTGCAGTGTCCAAACGTTGCTGGTGTTTGTCAAGCACTTCATTTGTCTTAGTCAGTGCAGTTCTTATTTCTGATACATCTGTAGTCACATTTTCCAAATGGCTATCAATGCCATCCAAACGTGTTACTATGTCATGGTGTTGAGATTTTAATTCTGTCATAATATCAGCCAGGTCATAGCCCTCCTCACCATCATGGTT
Organism: Rhyacichthys aspro; assembly: GCA_036850595.1. Lineage (NCBI taxonomy): Eukaryota > Metazoa > Chordata > Actinopteri > Gobiiformes > Rhyacichthyidae > Rhyacichthys > Rhyacichthys aspro. The sequence continues at coordinate 21,269,685 of CM072158.1, forward strand.
CCCTTCCTCCTCTTTGTTCTTTGATTTCCCACCTTTTGGCTCCCTGGTTCTATCTCTTCTGGTTTTTCGCTTGTCCGGCATAATTCTTATCACTTATACACCCCGTGCCAGTCAGAGTTTGGATCAAAGTTGCAGGGGGAAGTCATTAAAGTTAGATTGAGCACTGAGGAAATGTGGAGCTCTCAGCTCAAGCAGCCATCTTATTTCCACAGCCTAGTTCCAACTTCCACTACTAGTTTTCAAATACAAAATATAAAGTAATCAGTCTAAAAATGAACAGATTTATTTTTCATTAAAAGCTCACAGAATCACTTAGGTGCATCGATGCATCGTTTCTGAATCAAACTGTGGGTCTCTCAGTTGGCATAGAATCGTGAGATGCCTAAAGAATCCAATCTCCTAAGTACATAGTTTAATAGGTTCCAGTCAGTTATAGTGTTAAAGGTGCTGTGCTTGTTTCCACATTTGTCATGGCTCAGTATTGCTTTTGCAAAGTGAATGGAGGATTTCTTTTGCCTGGACCAGTGAGACTATCCTGATAACTGAAGTAATTGGAGTGGCTGAATTGAGGGGTCTTCACTGATCACTGAGTGGAGGTACCATTCTGAGGGAAGCTCCACATTTGGCGTACAACCTGCGCTGTGGGTATGAGTCACTCTGCTTAGGCTTTCTGGAGTGCCCTGACTGTGGCTCCTCCTCCTTCTGTACCTTCTACTGACCATGGACCTGGCCCTGAGCTTGTAGGACCAGGCAGGATGCAGGAGGTCTGAATAAAGCACCTGTTTCTGATGTTGAGAAGCTGCGGGGAAAGCTCCGGTTTATCTGACCCAAGTGTCCTTACTAGGGCCATCCTCCTCTTCTGTAACTCCTCATCAAAAGGAAAAGATGTAAAAAAAAATGTTAATGGTGGTGACAATGTAGCCCTAAAGCTCATCAGTTGAAATACCACCCGCATCCCTTGGTTGGTCTCTAGGTGTTGAGGCAGACCTCCTTGTATGCACATGGAGCCTCCTTGCATACAAGGTCTGCATGCCACGGAGAGTCCAAATCTTCAACCCATACTTTCATGGTTTGGAGTTCATATATTGTCTGAATGAACTGTGGTCCCTATTAGGGACAACACATCTGTCCCTCCCTGGGTTAAACAGCTTGGGGAGGCAGGTGCTCCATAGGTCCTTGATTGGGGCCAACTTGTCTCTCCTGCAGCGGTCTGACCGGGACAGTCTGCCATCAAACTGCAGGTCCGCTGCAAAAGTTGCACACCCCATCTCATTGTCCCACAGGCTCTTGGTTGACATGTGCTGTCACCTTAACATGCCTGCCAAGATCAGCAGCCCCAGGTAAGCCCGCATCCTTCTCAATAACATACTGCTTACTCTACTCAGGGGGCTTCAAGACTGCAGCAAGAGCCTCCTTTGGTTTCAGTCTTCTCTTCATGGCTGTTTGCTGGAGAAATGACCAGCCAAGGCTGCAAACTATTCTCGCAGACTTCAAACATGCACCTGCATAAATATGCTATACCACATAGCCAATAGAAGAGAGGAGGCTCTATCTTGATCAAGAAAAGGCATAAACAGAGTGCATTTGGCCTTTGGTGACTCAGATTTCTCGCTTTCTCAGACACCATCTTTACCACCATTCACACTATCCTTACGCATGCATATGGACTATTATAGTTTTTCATCTTTTTTATAAATGCCAAGTGACTGACTAGACAAAATACTTCAATATTGAGAGTGATCCCAGAACAAAGAATCCTCCTGAAGTGATGGTGTAACATTTGACTTCAACATCATCGAGTCTGGCCTGGTTCTAGCTGGGCTTACATGGTCTGGTTTAATCTAAGTTCCTTCCTAGATTTGGTGGCCTGGTTTTGCCTAAAGCCTCGTTTCCAATGGAGCATATGCTATCAGTTCGGTCGGTTCGTGGCAGTTTCCATGTCAAAAGCACTATAAAACATTGCATTGCATTGAATATACTGCCTCAGAAATTGTGACTTGGTCAACTTCATTAAAAGTCATTACAACAGTATGATTGAGCTTTAGACATGTTGCCTAATGTGCATGAAGAGAGCTGGAAGGATTTGTGCATCTACTTTTCTCTTAGTGACAGCAGCATGTGGCTGAGTGGGGCTATTAGTGACTGATCTGTCAGATGAGTATATGAATTTGACCTGGAGTGTTGATGGAATGCATATGAATGCAGACGTGAACTGTCAGTGGTCTTTTTATGATGATGCTGTGGGTTTTTCACAGGCCACTGGCTATGTATACTGCAGGCTGCTGCTCGGATTCTTTGACAATGTTAACAAATTACTTTGCTTTCATTTTACCCTAGTTTTGATGACACTGATGATATTTTTTATTTTTGTTTATTTTGTTGTCTCATTACTATTTTTCATCTCTTTACATTATAAAACAAATAACATCCAGCTCTTCCTCCTCTTTCAGTCCTTGTCTGAAGCTGTTTGTGTCCATGTTTTCTGTCACCATGTACTGTGGTGCAAGGTCAAACACAAAGCAGTGCAGCTTTAATTAAACTCAGTGAAACATGATGGGCCCTACATTATCAAATGTGTCTTGTGTCAGTCATGGTTGAGTATATATGTGCAGGTAAATTTCAATATTAGAACATCAATTTCTTAATGCATTGAAAATGCAGTGCCCTGTTTTGGTCAGTAGGTGTCCCCATCTCACTACATTATATACAGTTCATTGACAGCAAAGAGAGCCATGGCAGTAGTTTAGAATATGGGGTTTGCTTAAAGAAAATGAAAAGAAGAATTTTACTGTTGATATCATGGCTAATAATGGGTCATAAAAACCATTACCCTTTTAATGATATGAGTCTAAAGCTAACATGGCAGGAAGGATTGAAGGCTCACTGCCTCAAAGGCCAAGTCAAATCTTTTCTATTCTTCTCAAATTTAAGTGCTCACGAGGCAAAACCCAACAGATCCTCCTCCAAAATCAGCAGTGATTACCATTTATCTACTGAATGATTCATGGTGAAACTTTTCACCAGCTTTTTTCTTCTTAATTCTGCATAAAGGAAAAGTTACATGTCTGACGTGTCAGTGTCAGCCATATGGTAAAATAAAATAGCATTGAAATATTTCAGTGAAATATTGAACATGCTACATGTATTTTTTGTACAAAACATAAGTGTTTATTATTTGATGTAGAGTATAAAATATTTTAACCCACAATGAATAATGAAGGCATTTTTGTATAGTATGTATGTATAGTATTATGTACAGTTTGGTGTCTGCTTCAGCTTTTTAATAACATAAAAAAATATAACAAGATACATTAAACTCGATTCTTTAATAAAATGTTAGCATGAAAATGTAAATGTAAGAGGGAGCATGGTGGCAGAGTGGTTAGCGCTGTTGCCTCACAGCAAGAAGGTCGAGAGTTTGACTCCTGAGGCCTTTTTTTCTTTGGGTACTCCGATTTCCCCCACCAACATTAAAACTTGCTGGCCGCCCCCTGGTGGCTGCTGCTGACTATAAATTTCTATAATAAAGTTGTTGTTGTTGTTAACCTGACACAGCTGCTCAGACTGGAGTAGGGTGGAGGTGACGCTACCTGGAACTCTCCACAGCATTACTTTTTGTCTTTGTCTCTTAACTGTGACTCTATGACTCATCTGCTCCAGCCCCTCCCCCTGTGCTCATCCCAATTTTCCACCCACCTCCTGTTTCTGAAGCTCCCTCCCTCACACTCTTACACACAGCCCCCTCCAGCTCAGATCGCTTTCCCTGATGCACATACACACGTCTGATGTGCCGTCTCACTTGCGCACCTCAGATGTGCACGCCATGCGTACTAATAATGTGCATTTGTTGGTCTCATGGTTCAGATGGGTTTAATTTTAGAAACACTAACCAAAAAAAAACCTTTTAAATTTTTTGTAAGAGAAAAATAATACTTCGGCTGCTGTTGAGATTTATTGTTATAATTAATTTTCAATGTGCTGTGCTATGGTACTCTTTTTGCTTAAGCGAAAAGGATGGTTGCAAACCCCACTCGTTAACAAGACCCAAGATACTCCCAAGATCCTCCACTTGAGGCAGGAACTTTACCAACCTGGAGAGGGCAAGTCACTCTTTTCCGGCTGAGAACCATGGCTGCAGACATAGAGGTGCTAATTCTCATCCTGGCACACTCACAGAAAGCCAACAGGGTGAGGTTTAAAACTGTTGGCATCTTTGTTGTTGGTGCTGTTTATAACTAAAATAACATTCAAATGACGGCGAAAAATATAAATAAAATAAATAAATACGTTGTGATCTATGCATGTTGCTATGATCATATACGCTTTGGAGTTTCACATAGCACACTTAAACGCAGCGTCATGCTGGAAATGCAAGCCTCTCGCTGTACTCCCTCAAGCTATTCAAGAGACACATGCAGCAGACTACTATCACGGATTACTATCACATCACAGCTGAGTTTATAGTTTCACCAAGTCTTAACCCTCACCGAAACCAGCTACAAAATAAAGACACTGTTTTTGACTAACGCCAGATGCTCTGTTGTAAAAGTATGGTTTAGGGATGCACCGATCCAGCTTTTTTAGTACAGATCCCGATCAAGGTGTCTGCAGGTATCAGATACCAAACTGGTATTTTAATATATATCATATAAATAAAGACCCTTGGATTTTTCACATGACGCAGTTTGCACAGTCACAGCGCTGTGTTTTTTTACACAGCTGGCTGCCGGTTGTACTCAAAACAACAACATAACTTAAAAATATCAAGTTTTTTACTGTTACTACACACGTTAATTATCACATTTAGATGTGTCCTGTATTGCACATAACAGCACATGCACTTGACAATACAGTCTATTGTAATTTGTTAATGGTGGCACACCTGCAGTATATTGCGCAACCTTTTGTCAAACAAAGAACACTGAGACATGACCCCTTGCTTATTTTTAAACAACCAAAAATGCTCTTATTCCCAGATTCAAGTACTGTATTGTAATCTTGTTATGTATGCAGCTGCCATGTCAAACATTGTTATAAAAGAGGCTGTCTTGGCTTTTTTTTTTTTTTTTTTAGCAAAATTTAGGTCTGTGCTAAGAAAAACTGGCCACAGCTTATCAAGTCATCAATTGTTTGATAATGCCTTGCCAACCCCACACTGTCACAGCTGCTGCCAGGGTGCTTGGTTATTTTGAGACTTGTATCTCTCTCTGCCACTAGTAAATATCCCTGTCCTGCTTTTCAGTATATGAATGACTGTATGTGTAAATATTTTGTGAACAACTTAGAAAGAAAAAAAAAGTCGAATTTTCTATTTTATTCAAATGTATACAGCGTATTATATGGCTTATAAATCAAAAGCCATAACATTATTCTACAACTAATTGTGTATTATTCTAAGGTTTTTAGTTATTGTATTTTCCTATAGCCTTATTATAAAGTAGGATGTTGGAAGTTTGCACCCAATAAGTTCAGTTCCCATTGATTGGGTTGTACTATACTACTGCCTGACAGCGGGTGCTCATTAAGACAGAGTGGGTAGTGGGAGGGCTAAGACTCTTTTCTTTTGAAAAAGCCACTTGTGGCAGATGCACAGACTGTTAATCAATATGGCTCTGATGTTTCTTGCTGATTCTCTGACGGGCTTTTTTGTCCTTGTTTCTTTTCTTTCCTCTAAAGGCTAAAGCCCATGATGCCTGTAACACTCGGCAATCCTTTCCCAGAGTCTGAGATTTTTTTTATCTGTCCTTAGCCTTTGAGCTGCATACATTTTTATTCATACCTCTTTCCTGCAGACCGGACCTCACTCTACTGTATTCCGTCCTTTTATTATGTACTAAATGAGTGAACTTATGATTAACTTGTTTATATAGGTCTTTAACGGGTCAAGAACTGATATGGTGTTCATTAGTTATCATTTCTTTCAGGAGGAGATGCGGGAGCTCCGTGAGCAGCCCATGGACCCCCAGGCTGAGCAGGAGATCATTGACAGCATCGAGGAGGTTTATTTTTCCAACGACTCCTTCGACATGGTTCAATACGAGCTTCAGGTCAGTTACTCAGAGGGCCCCAGTCACTTCTGAGAAACCTTGAATATAGTAGAAAATAGTTTTCTGGTTACTGAGAAGTCATGGAAAAGTGGAGTTTACTGTGTAAAATGAACCAGAAAATGTTAATAAGCCAATAACATTATACTGTAAAGGGCCCAATTTTTTGTCCCTTCTTAGTTTTTTACCATTTTTGTGTTTTTGTTTATGTTGGTCCTTTTTAGCATCTTAATTGCTCATTACTAATGAAATGATTAAATATTACCTGGAAAATTGCAAATAGAGTCCTATCCCTGATTGAGCCAGACCAGTGGTCTGAGACAAGTGACTCTCTCAAAGTTTCCAGCCCACAATTGATTATATGATAAGTCCATCAGCTCCTCCACATTTCAGTAGTTCTGATAATGCCAATACTGCATTCCTAATGTGGCTAGATCTGGCTGGAGCTGGTGTGACTGACAGACTTCAAGCTCTTTCTCACCTGAGCTGCTGTCTCTCCACTTCCACTGCAAAGCACTGACGACTCGATTGATGGATTGCATCCGCTCAACAGAAGAGGGGTGTGAAATCTCATTTAGATTTATCTGGCTATAGCTTTGCCATCTGAAATGAGACTCTCAGTCAAGAGGAAAGTAATTACCCATCATCCTTTGGGCCATTGATTTGTATTATCTTTTTTCTCTGGCAGACTTTGGTTGTTGTTTACTATATAAACTTCTTCTTTATTCATCAAACTTATGATCTGGGGAAGTATTTTTCTGAAAGCCTTTTGTTTGGAGGAAGAAATAACCAGTGTTTTTAGTCACAGAAGTGACACATTGTAAATCAAAGCTTTCTATGGTATCTCCAACCTTCTTATTTGGTTTTACGTTTTATACAACAATACAATAAAACTGAGTCAATTTATCCTCCATATGAGGTGGTGTGATGTTTATTATTACTGCTGCCAATGCTGCTGTTTCATGACAAATGCAGTGATACCTGGCTTATGGAAACTCATGACAAAATTGTCACTTTAAAGCAGCCTTTGTGAGATGGACTCCTGTGAACAAATGTCTGTGTGACTTTGTGAACAGAAACTTCCACCCGAGCTGAACCTGCAGGAACTGGAAGAATACAGAGACAAGCTGAAGAAACAACAGGCAGCTGTGAGTATCCCCTTGTCCCACTCACACTAAAGAACACTCTCAGTCTGGGCCCCAAAGATAAGGAGCAGTACCATGATATGTTGTACAGAACCATCTGGGCAGGCTAACATAGAAAGCAGACAAGCAGATGGATGTGTTGTGGGGGATTGGGTGAAACATCTAACTGGTAACCGCCTATCACAAGCTGATTTTATCCAAGCAGTGCCATGTTATTAACTTTAAGCTGTCATTTCCATAAGCCATCATCACATTTAAAAACATAACTGCCATCGATTGTTGTGTTAATAAACTGTTAATAACCTAAAATACTACCCAAAATGGATGAAGGCAGACATCAGGGAAAGAACTCTTTTTTACAAACAATAATGCTTCTAGTCTAAAGATATAGTAATGACATCCTTAAATATTAAAAAAACCTGTTTCGTTAAAAGAATGACAAAGGAGCACATTCTTACTCAAAATAAATCTCTGCCACAACCTGTCTACTTCAAATGGGCCGCTGCATCCCTGCATGCCTTTTATATGTGTCTTAGCTTAAAGGCGACATTGAATGCCCATTTTTTAAATCCCTTGTACTCCCAGTGAAGTGTATGCTACATGTTTCTATCAAAATGTACCAAGATTTAGGTTATACAGGGTGCTGGGAAACTCTCTCTCAGGCGCAACATAAATCTGTGTACGTTGCGGCCAATGTCTGTTTGTCTTGATATTGTGATATGTAGCTTCATTAGCCTCAGTTGCTACTCCAAGACCAAAAGCAAACTGAGCCCGTGAAGAGTATCACGGCGTCAGGGCAGCGGCTGGCTGCTACCCGCTTTACTTTTCGGGTCTTCACGGGAAAACAACTTGGTCGATTGGTCCTCTTACTGGGGTGCTCAGAACAGGGCAGGTGTGACAGACTAAGACCCAGAGCTAAGAGGAGCAGTAGATAAACTATAGAGCAGGTTCCGTGCATCAGGACTTGTAAATTCCTGTAGTCTATCTGTAGTATGTTGACACCTCAATTTCTGATGCACGAGACTCCTCCGCACATATCCATAGCTCACAAGCACTGGAGACAGCAGCCATTTACCGGTCCTGAACTAATCCTTCATAAACCTGGGCTCCGCAGTGCTCCTTACGCCCCATCCCACTACAGCCCTTGTTGCAGCGACATATCACAATATTAAACATCCTCTCATCCTTTATTTTTCCATTTTAGTTTATTCACTGATATTTCATGTTTTGTGAAATGCTTTACAACATTAAGATATTGAGGATATTAAGACATTGGGCTCCCTCATGTGGTTGCTCCAGGAGGATCTCCATAAATGAAAAAGTTGTACTCAGGACACAGCTCCAGGAGCCTGGGTAACATCCATGGCTTTACAGGGGGTGTGGATCCAGTGAAAACGAAACAAAATGTCTTAGCCAGGACACATAGGTGGGGGTGGTGGGGTGCTGCGCCAGGTAGTTGTGCTCTAAGTGGCCAACTATGTAGAGCTTTTCCTGTCACTGTATGTTTACTGTATAAGAACTGTAAGTTCTTATCTTTGACTTTCTTTTATTCTGTAGGTTTCTAAAAAGGTTGCAGATCTCATCCTGGAGAAACAGCCAGCCTATGTAAAGGTACGTGCTATGTCAACATTAGCTTGGTGTCCACTGTCTTTGTATCTTTTCCACACTTTTCTGCATACATTGGTACATCTATGCATGTTCCTTCTGGCAAATAAGTGAAACTCTTGTGTCTAAAGATTTAGCTGTTTTGCAAAGCATTGCTGCTTTGGAAAAACTAAGATACAGCAACTGCTGGTTCCACCAAATCTTACTCAACAGTTCAGAAAGCTGTGTGGTGAGGTTGGAGTTACATATTTACAGTACACTACATCTGTTATGGCCTTGGTTTTAGTAAAGCTGCACTTGCATGCATGCAGGTATTTTGAATTTTATTTATTCGAATTAAACCCACAAGATAATGTGAGCCAAGCTATTACTGCAGTATATGGCTTAGCCAAGCAAAGGTTGCTAAATGTTCTTCTGTAGTAACACAAATGCTCCGCCCACTTCCTGCCTGACGTCACGCTAGCGCTGCCGCTGGAAACAGACTGAAGTAAACACGGTACATCGTAGTAATAACTTTTTCAGCAATAGCTTTGAGAGTAACTGAGCCGTATATCTTCGACCCAGAGTCTGATTCTGAGTTCGAAGAACATGAGCAAACACAAAGACCTCGAAGGCTTCTACAAGATGTTTCTGCTTGGTAAATGAAAAACTATTTATTGTGTATGTTTCTATGGTGTAGCTCGTAGCATAGCGCATGTTAACTGCTTCTGTTTATCGGTGCACATGTGGAAATGACCGTACAATGCCTACTGAAGTTGAGAATGTTTGCTGCCTGGAGACTCCTAAGGAGCTGGTGTGCAGTGTATTGAAAGAACTATAATAAAGTAGCCTAGCAATATGTAGAGCTATGCAGTAATGCTTGTTAGTAATACATGTTGCTGACTGTAAGTAAGCTAACACAGTAGCAGCGATGCTTCTCTGTGTCTGAGCTGCAGAGCACGGCACTTGTTGACAGTTCAGGAGAGAGGGGCTGGAGGAGTGTGGAGGAGCACTTCCTGGAGAGGAGTGGTTTATTTCACATATTGACATCATTGCGTGAAACAGCTTGTTGAAAGGACTGTAGCTCAAACTAAATAAATTACTTAAACATGCACGAATGAAACAAAACACAACTTTGGGTATGTGTTTGAGGTAGAAACAACGTTAGAACATGGTTAAAAGCTCAGAAAAGTCGATTTAGCATAATATGGGAACTTAAACATTAAGCTGAATTCTAATAAATACCAAGAATCTGTGAATGCTACATTAGAGTGAGCATTGGCCCCCTTCCAGATTTCTTGTTTTTTTTTTTTTTTTTGCACATTTGTCACACGTTTCAGATCATCAAACTAATTTAAATATTAGACAAAGATACAGTAAAACTCCAATAAACAAAAATTACGGGTTCTAGTTTGCAAACAAGCCGGCTCCAAGAGCCACGGGCGGAACTATATTTGGATGGGTATACATTAGGGGTGTGCAAGAATAGTCAAATAGTCAAACATTCAATCTGCAATATTTATATTTATTCAAAAAATAAAATAACTATTTGAATTTTGCTGATTTATTTCTTTTTATAATTTTTTTAAATTTATTTTTTTGCTAGCCATAAATGAAATTAATCCATAATGAAGCCTTAATACAAACTAAAACTAGTGACACCTATGCACTAGCCCCTATTTTCCATGGCACGCGTCTCCCCTCCGCTCCCGAGCAGCTTAGAAGAGCATTGGCAGGTAATAGGAGATAGCGCAATAAAAGCCAACATTCACATTTGCATTGACCTTTATAAAGATGTGTGCGGGACTAAAACAACTGTTTATTCAGAAGAAGAAGGATCAGAAAACAAGTTTAGTTTGCAATAACTTTAACATCACAGGATTTTTCCTCATTACAGTGAGCACAAAAAGATTTGTTTTTGCTTATTTTCCTGCATTTAATACTTAAGCATTTATATTAACGTATAAATATTCAAATTAAGAAACTTAGTCGTTAGTCCTGAACTGGATCTTAGTGAAAATCTGGATGCTGTTTTCGTTCGGTTTCCGTTTGTTGCGATCTGATCTGGGCAGATTTATTGCAGACTGGCTCCGCTGTCGGAGAAAGTACCCCTGAGTGAGCTGAGAAGACCACTCGGCTCAAAGCAAAAATTATCTCTAGAGATATGCTTCCTTTGTTTTGTTGAGGGAGAAGAATTTAAGGAAGTTTAAGTTTTTTATACATTGTTAAAGTTTCAGCTACAAAACATAGGATGTAGCCTATAACATTGTTTCTCTATACATAGATATACCCCAATATGCTTGTTCAGAAATTACATCAGAAATACGTTTCAGAAATTGACACCCGTCTCATTAAACTTATTTAAATAAACAAATATTCTGATATTTGTTTTTTATTAGCTTAAAATATATATTTGTGGAAAATGTGGCCAATCACATGAAAGAACAGACTAGGATGTGATATGTGATAGAAGGAAGGGGGACATGCGCTAACCCTAAACCTAACACATGCTCTCAATAATGCCCTGACAGCAATGTGAGCTGGTCTGGAACTTGGACTGCTGATAGAAAATTAAAGAGTTAGAGATATTCACACTCCTGTTTTAGAAAAAAAATAATTTATTCATCTTATTAGATCAAATATTTTGGGTGTTTCAGTGGCTGCATGGTTATGATTGTCCTCTCTGCACCACAGAGGTTTCTTTTTGCACACACTGGTTTCCTCCCACCGTCCAACCCTATATACTGGTAACCCTAAACTTCCCGTAGTAAGTGAATGTCAGTGAAATATCTGTGTCTCTACCTGAGTGTTAGTGATGTGATTAAATGGAGAGATTATAGAGCTAGTCTCCAGCCACACCCGCTAGATCCTTTGCCTTTGCTCTTTTTTAATGACGTGGGTGAAGTGGGTCTAGAAACTCTCCTATTGACCATGGCTTTCATGGAGTATAAGCTGTAGAAAAGGGAATGTATTGATTTTAATGGCATGTTGTTTTCTTTTGATTTAACAATTTGGAGAACATCCAGGCTACAAACAAGTACCATCTATTTTGCCCAAGGACTGGTAAATCAGTGAATAACAATAATATTGCCATCTGCTAGTTTTTGTGAGATTTCCAAGACTGATATCAATATTGTTAACACATTTAACATTGATACATTTGTATCAGGTTACATATAGCAGCTCAAGCATAGTTTCTTTAAGCCACTTGAAAAGAATAGATTTGGCCCAGTACTCAATTACTTTTCAGGAGAAAACAGTTATTCATCAAAGCCACTATACACAGGCTTTAGTTTGATTTCCTGGCATGAGAGCTATTCGTGATTTGGCTAACCTTGGTGGTTGCACTGGCCTATTACAGAGAGGTGTTAAAGGTCTGTGCTTAGGGAAGCTGCAAAGGGGAATTCTATTTAATTTGTGAAAGTGAGAGTAAAGGCGCACTAATAATTTAATCCTCTTTTGTCTCCAGTCAGATTAGTCTTCTATCTTTTCTCATGTAAGTGTGAATGTAAGGCCCACTCATGACTGAAGCATGATTAGAATGTGTAGGCAGAGCCAGTGCATAGTCAATGCACTAAAGGGGCACAGCAAGGATCTCTTCTGAATATATGAATAAAGAGAACTGGAAAAACCTCCATTGTGACTAAACATGTCCTCCTCCTTAACCTTCACCTCCTACACTGGATGTGTGTTTGTAGCCGGACTGTCTTTTTTTGTCTTTTTTTCACGTTTTGTGTCACAGTCTTGTCTGCTGGATATTTAACCACCTAAATCCAGGGGCGCAGTTGGGATTTTTTAACTGGGGGGACCAAGCTGTCCGCACATGATTTCAACTCAGTTAGATATTTTGCATAATTGGGCTTGCACTAAAAAGCCATTAAGGGATTTTTATTTGAACTCATGGATAAATAACAATAAACAAAGGCCTACCTGATCAACACTAGGCCAGGGGGACAATAGTAACATTTTAAATCTTATTTCAGTTTTTGTTTAGTTTTGATTTATGACTCATTACGAACTAAACATCCATGTTTTTGTCCCTAAATTCCCCTTAAATAAATAACAGATACATTTGTTTGTTTAGATGTTAATGGCCATTTAAATCAGCTTATTTTGCAAATGCAGTTGCGACAAAAAAATAACTAGGGACATGTTTCAGTACCTGGAGTTATATATTAAGAAATGATCTTTGTCAACCACAAATAGGCTTGTCTCAACAAACTTTATATTCTCTATGTTCTATACATGCTTTGCTTTGTTTTAATCAGTAATTCACATGGGCGCTTTTTGGCCTTTTTTCACAAAGAATAGTAAGTGGTGTGTTCTAAAACCCATTTCGCTTTGTCATTTTTGTTTTATGGATCGCAATTGAACGCAGCAGCATCAACATCACATGGCTTTCAAGCACTTAACAAGCAGCTGTCGTTTCTTCTATTAAACGGTAAGACTAATTACTCTTCCAGAAAAAGAGCGATGTCAGGCGGTGTCCTTAAGTGGAGTTCTGTGGTTCCACGTACAGATGAATACTTCCATTATTTTCGCAGGACTCGGGAGACTAGTCCACCAGGTGAACTTGTTCCCACAAGGACTTTTGTGCCTACATTATGAGTTGAACTGTCCTGCCTGCCTCAGTTTGTTGTCCATTATTCGTGGCCTCAGACCCACGCCACTTTAACCTGAGTGCCAATTCGGACATACAGAGTAATGGTGACCGTCACTATAGTGCGTCAGCCAGCATCTGCCCTGACCCGATTCTGAAGCAGTGGTGGCAATAATTAAGGAGTGACTGCCTAGGCCGCCACTACCCTGGCCAGTGTTCATAGCGGAAACCCTGATTAATCCTTTGTTTCACCAACGTGTGTTGCCTTTTGTAGAGACAGAGAGGGCAGATCGGATAACTATGAATGTGGGGGGTCATGTCCCCTCCTTCCTTTTTGCTTGCCTAAATCTGGAGTTTACTGACCAGTGCTCCAACACTGGGGGTGCACGGTAGCGGAGTGGTTAGCGCTCCCGCTTCACAGCAAGAAGGTCGTGAGTACGAATCCCGGCCGACCCAAAAAACATCGTTGGCCGATTGTAGCCAACCCAAAAAACATCATTGGCTAACTCTGGTCTTTCTGTGAGGAGTCTGCATGTCCTCCCCGTGTCACCGTGGGTTCTCTCCGGGATCTCCGGCTTCCTCCCACCGTCCAAAGACATGCATGTATAGGTGAATTGGTGACTCTAAAGTGCCCCTAGTGGATGAATGTGAGAGTGAATGGTTGTCTGTCAATGTACGTCTAAGTGTCAGCCCTGCGACGAACTGGCCACTGTCCAGGGTGTACCCCGCCTAAGGCCCAAAGCAGCTGGATAGGCTCCAGCCACCCGTGACCCCACAAAGTGGGATAAGCGGTAGAAGATGAAATGAAATGAAATGCTCCAACAAGATGTGTGTTGATGTGGAGGTTAGGATCTAATAGTTCAGATGACAGTAGCAGCCTGTGGGTTGTTAGGGAAATGTGTAGTCCCCCAGAGTTTAGCTTTTGCCTAAGCAAGGCAGTGTACCCTTCATCTCCGCTGCATCTAGAGCGACTATTTTGCACTTCACGGACTATTTTGCACATAGACGGTTTCTTAGTTTATAATATGGGCTGCGGTGTAACCGATAAAGTGATTTAAACTAAAAGAAACACCTGAAGGCAAGCAACAAAATACTGATAAAGTTTAGTAGAACTGCATTTGTAGTGCCAGGTGAGCCTTAGCGCCTAACCTGTAAAAACAAGGCTGATCTTAGTGAACAAGGGCAGATGTTAGGGTCTTCAAATGAAAAACAAATTCATAACAGCTTAATAAGTAAAAAAAAAGCTTTAGTTTGACTCCAGTTTGAAATAAAGCTACTCTAACCCCTAATAAACAGTTTTTGTGCACTAATTTTAATAAAAACGTAAACATCAGGTGACGTCATTCAGGAGGGTAATGGTTAACCGATTATTGATTATTAAGGCGTTCAACTATCGGTTAAAGAAAACGTACAAAACGTGCATGCCTAATAGGATGTACCGATCCAATACTCGGACTGGAAACTAGTCCCATTATTGGACTAATTGGTCAGAGTAACTTAAAGGTCCTATATTATACTATTTTGGACATTATACAGTGTATTTGAATGAGCTCTCATCATGAGTCCAAAGTGAACGGTCTGATTTGGCGCTGTCACTTTAAGGCTCAGCTCTTCCGTGTTGGCTCCGCCCACTTCCTGCCTGACGTCACGCTAGAGCTACGCGCTGCCGCTGGAAACAGACTACAGACTAGGTACATCGTAGTAATAACTTTTTCATCAATGGCTTTGAGAGTAACTGAGTCATATATCTTCGACCCAGAGTCTGACTCTGAGTTCGAAGAACATGAGCAAAAACAAAAACCTTGAAGGCTTCTACAAGACGTTTCTGCTTGGTAAATGAGAAACTATTTATTGTGTATGTTTCTATGGTGTAGCCTGTAGCATAGCGCGTGTTAACTGCTTCTGTTTATAGATGCACATGTGGAAATGGCCGTACAATGCCTACTGAAGTTGAGAATGTATGCTGCCTGGAGACTCCTAAGGTAGCTGTTGTGCAGTGTATTGAAAGAACTATAATAAAGTAGCCTAGCAATATGTAGAGCTATGCAGTAATACATGTGTGCATGTTGCTGACAGTAAGTAAGCTAACACAGTAGCAGCGATGCTTCTCTGTGCGTCTGAACAGCAGAGCACGGCACTTGTTGACAGTGCAGGAGAGAGGGGCTGGAGGAGTGTGGAGGAGCACTTCCTGTAGAGGAGTGGTTTATTTCACATATTGACGTCATTGCGTGAAACAGCTCGTTAAAAGGACTGTAGCTCAAACTAAATAAATTACTCAAACATGCGCAAATGAAACAAAACACAACTTTGGGTATGTGTTTGAGGTAGAACATTAGAACATGGTTAAAAGCTCAGAAAAGTCGATTTAGCATAATATGGGACCTTTACGGTCTGATCTACTATGTATAACCCTATGTCTGTCAGCGTTAGGTCTTGGGGGAAGATGGCAAGATGGAGCGAGTCAAATCAGCGGTGTGGAGATTTACTTTTATTATAAACTACATAATTTTTATTTGGTAAAACGCAGCGCAACACGAGCAGCCGCTGAGGCTCTGTGACTGCGCAGTAGCAACGCAGGAAGCATGCTCTCACTCACCGACATGGAGCTATGTGCTCACGAGCAGAGAAGGGTCAGCTCAAGTGGAAATAAAAACTTAAGAGCGCGATATATTAACAAACAAATTAAAAAAACAACAACAATCTCAAAAAACCTTTTTATTTGTGCCTAGATTTTGAGTGCGTATTTTGAATTCCTATTGAACTGTGTGAAAATGTGATAATCTGAACTGTCTGTCTTAATGCAGTCGCAATTAGCTCTTCCTAGGCTGAATGCAGGCAAAGAAATTATCTGTAAAACAGTTTATTCATTTTTACATTGATTTTGTTGGAAAAAAAATATAACGATGCACTGTTCTTGCAAGACCTATTCTATAATCAGTAATACTGGGTTTGTCATTGCTTTGCTTTTAGTAATCAGCAAATAAATCATCTCCTTCTAGCACATTTAGATGGACATTTTTTCTGCCCTTTGTCTTGTAAGCTTGGCATTTTTCGGCCCTTGGGGAAAACTAATTGGAGACCCCTGTTCTAGATGTCAGTGTCTAATTTACAGCCCACACAAGCCATTTCTGTGCGGTATTAAACTGAGCTCTTAATAAAGGTGCAAGGAAAAACTTTCTCTTTAAATGTATATGAGTCAACAAATGCAGACGTGGGACAGGGTCCTTAAGGTTCTGATTAGATACTTTGATGAAGATAAGGGTGAAGTATTGACCCCTGAAGAAGGCTCAATATTGCAGATGCCCTCACTGACACACATAGGCCTACTGACAGAAATTCATGTAAAAACAGAAATTTCTTTTATAATGTTAGTGATATTGACTCACTTACAGCCAACACATTCTCTGTTGGGTTTTCTAGTTTGATAAATAAAAACATGCGTCAAAAAGTTATGTGGATGGTTAATTATCAGCTAATGGATTAAAATTTTGTGAATTTGGGTGAGGTAGTGGAATGTGCATATGGATGTTGTACTGAACAACATGAACCATGATCTGTGTGCCGCAAAAGAGCAAAAAGAGCTGTACATTCAAACCTATGACCCTTGCTGTATGGGCCCACACTGCCATAACAATTTGAGACAAATACTTTTTTTTTTAACTGAAATAAATCTGCCACCTCTGACTGTATGTTGAATCTACAGCTGCTATAGATGTTGCTATACTCAGGGTACATTTCCCAAAGTTATGTAAGCTGTCTGTAAGCCTCTCTTCTGCCTAGTGTATGCTTGTGAGCAATAGCTCCTATAGTTATTTCCAGCAGTGCACTGTTTTCCTGTTTCCCATCTAACTAGGTATCTAACTAGGTGTCTGGACCACAAACATTTACCTTTTCATCTATAGCATTGCATGCTTTATTATAACTTTTTATGATTATTTTTGGTGTCAGGAATTGGAGAGAGTGACAGCATTGCAGACCAACCTACAACTGGCAGCAGTCATTTGCACTAATGCAAGGAGGTAATGCTTTTTCTCATCTCATCACCTACATAGCAGGAGTTTTTCTCTCTGCTCATTCACACTGCCAGTTGTATAACTCCATCTGATGTGTTCATTTACTTGATACTCTGTTTTGGAAAGAACATAGAAAAAACTGAAGTCTTTTAAAAAAAATGTCTTATTAACTCATTTAAGTGCTCATAATAATAATAATGACAGTTAAACAGTTTAAAGAGTCTAAATATACAGTAGAATGTAATGTGATCTATTCTCCTTGGTCTTTTGTTTTTTGTATGAAGGCAACTTGGTGTAGCGAAGGAGGGATTCACAGAAGCCAGCCTAGGTCTGTTGGCCAATCAGAGGAGACGTCAGCTGCTCACAGGCCTTCTCAAATCCCTCAGGACCATTAAGACCCTGGTAACAATCACACTCAAAATATGAAAACATAACAAGGATATATGAGCCACAGGTTTACTGCTTAAACCCACCTGCAGTCTCAGGTAGTGCTTGAGGATTTTAGTGACACACAGTTAACATTTTTTCACTTAGTTAACTTAATGTTACATAGTCACTCTTAAATCCTTACTAGGGATGCACTGATCTGATACTTGGATCGGAAACCGGTCCCAATCCAGACAAAAAAGCTGGATCGGATACTGGTGATTGGAGTAAATACAAAGGTCTAATCTACTACAGTGTGGCACATACACCGTCAGGTCTTGGGGGAAGATGACAAGATGGAGCGACTCAAACCAGTGATGTGGAGATTTACTGTATTATCAACTATTTATAACTCTTATTCTCTTACTCTCGTCGCTTAGAGACAGCAGTAGCGCAGGGAGCATGCTCTCACTCACAGACAGGGAGATACATGCTCACAAGCCGAGCAGGGTCAGCGGAAGAGGGAACAGAAACGTAACAGTGTGACATATCCACCTGCTTTGTCCATAGTTGTTATTAACTGTTGTTCAGACTGCAGCTTCTTGTTAGCGGCGAGCTAAAGGGAAGCTAACTGCTTGTAGAGTTTCACAGCCCCTCCCTCTGAGTGTTACCACAGAGCTCTACGGAGCAAACTGCAAATACCAATATCACTAATATGATTTACATTAGTGAGGTTTGACTAAAACCTGCAGCTTTATGATGCATTTTATTCATTTTCATGTAAAAACATTGAAGCTTACAGTCCCTACAAACCATCAGCTTCTGAGGCTATGAGTATGTTATTTTGCAAGTCATGTGTCATGATTAGCTAAAGAAGCAAACTACAGACAACAGAGAAAATATAAGTGATGTGTAACTAAGACTTTTATTTATGTGTATGCTGTGTTTTGATTTTTATATCTTTCTCTAATTGTTTGCAGCAAAGAACAGATGTCCGGCTCAGTGAGATGCTTGAGGTAATGTAAAGACACACGCACAACAGAGTTTGGATGTCTGTAAGATAGATATTTATTTCACTCATGAATCAAACGTCAGTGGGAATGGTGCATTGTAAGTCAAACCCACACAAATATTAGATATTCTGCTCTCGGGTGGAACACATTTGACTGCCAGTGTGTACTTCTCTGTCTTCTACAACAAGTGGATTCCTAAAACAAGCTCAGATGTTAAAGAAAAAATACTTGTGTTAACACAATCTCTAGATTCTTTAAACACTGAACAAAAATATAAACGCAATATTTAGTCTTTGCTCCCATTGTCATAAGCGGAACTCAAAGATCTAAGACCTTTTCTACACAAAAGGCCCATTTCTCTCAAAGACAGATTTGTGAACAATATTTGAAGAGAAATAGGCCTTTTGTGTACATAGAAGGGAGCAAAAACAAAAGTGTTGTGTTTAGTGTAGTTTAAACACCACATTTCTGTATTCCAGATATGAGCCAATAAATGACCAGGCCTTTCTTGTTTGTCCAGGAGGAAGACTATCCAGGTGCCATCCAGCTTTGTCTGGAATGTCAAAAGGCTGCCAGCACTTTCAAACACTACAGCTGCATCAGGTACGGCCTTCACACATAGGCGTTGTGTCGTACACATGAACACACAGGCGTACACATGAAAGGGGATTGGAATAAAGAGACTGAAAGAAGTTTTATCATTTACCATTTTATTCCATTAACCAACTGTGTTCTTATTATTGTGCCTGTAACTCTGTCTTGCCATTCTCCAGCCAACAATACTAAAATAAATTAAGTTGTTGTTGTAAATAAGTTGTAGCTTTAGTTTTTTTGGTGCACATACAGAACAGAACAATAATAAAACATAAAAATTAAAATTAAAAAATAGATAAGACACCCTCAGCTAAATAATAGGGGTGGGAGTAAAATCGATTCATGTATGAATTGCAATTACATTTTTTTACATTTCAAATAGATTCGAAAAGTTTAAAAATCAATATTTTTTTTAAATGTTTTTTTTTTTTTTTTTTTAAATAACGTGCTGTTGTCATACTAAAAACACGGAACCAAACTGAGTTTGTGTGCCACCCCGACAGATTAAAGTGCGCAAATCTGCGTCTGTATGAGCTCAGGTTCGGCTTAAGTTAGTGATTTTACGCAACGGTTTATTAATAACAATTTATGACTAAATACGTAATTACGTAAAATATAAATAAATGTATATCGAACTCGAATTGTGACCCTAAGAATTGATATAAATCGGATTGAAAGATTCCAAAAGATTCCCACCCCTAATAAATAACACACATGTTTAAAAAAATAATAATGGGAGTCAGTGAGTTTTTTGTCTACTTGAAAGGATAAAAATAAATCAGTGTTTAATGAAGGCATCAACACACAGTTCTGTGCCATCTCTTTCTCTGAAAACTGCTGCTGTTGTATGCTGTATTCCTAACCATAACCAGCCAGTCAGCTCATCTCTGCATTGCTGGAGCTTGGTTTAACCTCCTTCTGTGTGTGTATTTCATCTGTCCATTGTGTTATCTTTTCAGGCTACAGTGCTTAATATTAATATTTGCCCTCTTCCTAATTTTTTTATGTATATATTTCAATGTTTCAGATCATGAAACAAATTTAAATATTAGACAAAGATAACTCAAGTAAACACAAAATTGGTAGTATAAGTATTTATTACTGGAAAAAAGCAATTTGAACCTACATTGACTATGCCGCTCCAAAACCTTCATTTTGATTTTTTTTTTTTTAAAGCCATACAAAGGTTGTGCTCATTGGTTTGGGATCATTGCCCTGCTGCAGAACCCAAGTGCCATTCTGTCTGTCGTAATGTGTCTTAATGTGTCAAAGGGAAAGCATCTTAATGTGTCATACTGTTACTACACAACAGACAGTATACCCATTATACTCCCAAAGATGTACAGAACCTCAGGCCTTACAGCGTTGCAGTTTGTCAGCAGCTAGTTACAGGTGTAATGCTCTTTTATTTGACCTTGTGCCTTCACTTTCAAT
Organism: Rhyacichthys aspro; assembly: GCA_036850595.1. NCBI lineage: Eukaryota > Metazoa > Chordata > Actinopteri > Gobiiformes > Rhyacichthyidae > Rhyacichthys > Rhyacichthys aspro. Next base: position 21,290,478 of record CM072158.1, read on the forward strand.
GCACCCCTGTATGCCCTATGGAACAGCCTTATTACATGCCCTTTCTTTGTCCCTGTGGCCAAACCTTTAAAAGTCGATAGTGTTTGTTCCTAGAATACAGCTACACCAGTGCTGCTCTGCCTGGTTGTTTTTATTATGGGAGTGTCAGCAGTGCTCTAACACTCTGGGCCTGTTGTTCTAGGAGAACATAGGTGTAATTTAACCCAGAGCTGAACAAGGCAATCTGCTGCTGCAATTCCCTCTGTTCACTGAAGCAGGGATTTAACAAGGAATCTAGTCCCATTTTCTTCATTTTATACTATGTGAATTACTATTTTGGGATGCTTTTCTAGCTATGGACTGAAGGCTTCTCTCCTGCATCCCGATAGGTGTCCATAAACTTTACAAAGTCAAGCTGTCGTAAGTACGCCTTAGGCATTGTGAACCTGGACCGCCAGGTGTCATAGTCTGTTTCATGGTTTGGCCTGGGCACTTTACCTGAGAACGCCCTCAGTCTGTGGGTGGAATGCATGGAGTTGTCACTGCTCTGCACAACATGCTCCACACGTTACAGTACAGTACAGGTACAAAGCGCTGTACCTCAGGGGGGTTGAGATCGCCTTGTTGCAGGTTTTGTATTAGCATCATTAAGGGCACATACAGAGGGTTCAGTTTGTGCTTGAGGAGGGGGTTGTTGCACTTGGAGTGTCTCTGAATTTGCAAGTGGTTGCTCAGTTTTCTTTTTTGTAATGGTTGAAGCAGTGGGATGGAGCTTTGCAATGGACTGATGAATTTGTGAAATAATTTCCTGGAGAACAACTGCATATTCTTTTCCAGACATCTTGGACATATTTTAGACAAATTTTGAATGTGAAATTTGTTACCGTCCTCTGAAGTGAATGTATATGGCAGTAACTGAGACAAATGTCCTATGGATGCCCCTGACACGTATTCAACAAAGAGCATGTTGTGAAAGTCGGATTCACCCGAATCAATAATAGCAGTGCAATTAATATTACCATACCCCTCGAGGAAATCAATAGTGTCGGAGGAATTATGCTTGACTGCTCCATCAACTAGAACAGCATTTGGAATTTTAACACCCAAATTTTCAAAAATTTCCATCACTTTTCAAGTGTATAAGGTGTTAATTACTGCAAAAACCAGCTCCTGGCTGGCTCGCCATTAATGTAGCTAGTATCTCACCTGATAGCGATTAATATTTAGTCTATCTAATATAAAATTAATATTAGCAGGTGTCAGTTAACACTTAGGTAATGGCAGGGTTTTTCAGACTTTAGCTTTCATTAACTTTTGACCAATTGCAGTAGACTCAGGTTAAGCCACTCCCTCTAAGGGATTTAAAATTAAGGTTAAACCACTTTGTCCGAGGTATAAAACCAAACTTTCTTACTTCTCTTACTTTGTCCTTTGGATGGGGGAAGAAACATCTTCAAACTTACATTCTTCTTTGAAACCTTTTCTTGAATATGTCCTAGATGAGAACCTCCATAGACATCACTTAGACCAGGGGTCGGCAAACTGCTCTAGAGCCGCATGCGGTTCTTTAGCGCCCCTCTAGTGGCTCCCTGGAGCTTTTTCAGAAATGTATGAAAATGGTAAAAGATGTTTTGTTTTAATATGGTTTCTGTAGGAGGACAAACATGACACAAACATTCTTTTTTTTCAATGCTGTAAAATGTGTATAATAAATATTAAATTTCAACATTTCTGTCAACGAAGATTTGCGTCATAGCCTGCGACACACATTTCAGTGCGGTGCCAGGCAGGTGGCTGTTGTAAACAAACCGGCGGATGTGTCATGGGCCATGGATCTCAAAGGGAAAAAGAGAAAGATAGCTGATGACATTAATATTGTAATGGAAGTTAAACTTAAAACACCAAATATACAGCAGAGTAGTCACGTGGTGCGTCATTCTCTCCAGGATGCGCTGCAGGGAAAATAAACATTTAATCATGAATGCTCATTATGTATTTGTAGCCTACTTAGTCATTTTGATAGTAGGCTAATATAGCTAATGTACACTTACAGCCTGTGTTGCCTTCATATAAGGCTTATATAAGGCTTTTAATTTTTTTGCGGCTCCAGACAGAGGTTACTGACCCCTGACTTAGACATAGAAAAAAATGAAAAATGATTCAATATTTTAACCTCTTAACCTTTTCAGATAAACAAGCTCCAAGCCATTGAGGCACCAGCTAGTCTCACTTTATAAGGTGTTTATTTGCAGTCATGTCTCCCTTTCTTTCACACAAAACACTAATTTCTCCTGCTGCCCTCCTCAAAACATGGTGAGATTAACACTTATTCATGCTTTCAGAAAGAGTGGCATTTCTTTTGAGATGGGTTAATTACTGCTGTGGGACAGTGACGAAATGGATATCTTGGTTCAATCCATTTCTTTATAATAAAATATATGCAGCTGATTTGTAAGTAAACTCTAAGAGTGGCACACACAAAAAAAAAAACATACAAGTGGGGATCTGCAGTACTTTAAGTACATCAGATAGATAATTAAAAGGGAGTTGTGGCTAATTAAGAGATAAATAATTTGGATTACAACAGATGCTTTAGGTCATGATATCTCACAACAAAATTAAATTGCATTTTTATGATGTAATAACCCCACAGAAAAAAGGCCCAGTGCAGGCTCACCATTGAAATCTTTTGACAGAATATTTATTTTATTCTTTTTTTGGTCATTTTAGTGTAGGCGTGTTGGTGGGATTCAGATCATTGTAATCTTTACATTATTGCATGACCACGTTTGGGGCAACCTCTAGCTATGGGACAGATGGCCTTGTATTTGCCTCTAGAATACTTTGATCTACAGACTAAGGCCAAATAGCTATACACAGTCTCATGGTTGGTCCAGATGCAGTCTTTGTTTTTTTTTAGACAGAGTAGGTTTCTCCTGCCAACCCTTCCAAACAAACTGTAGTTTAATACAGTCTCTTCTTTCATGGACGTTTATATTTATCAAGCTCAGCGAGACCTGTGGGGCAAAGATTGTGTGGGATGTTTTGTATTTCTTTGAGTATCCCATGGCCTGACCTTGGGCTCAATTTGCAGAGAAGTCCACTCCTGCTGAAAATCACTTACTGAAGGCCTTGTGATTAACAGCACCTTGCTTACCATCTTAAATCATATGGAAGCAGTAAAGGTGTATGTTACTGTTCTTTGGTTGTATTTCCCTCAGACTAAAATCCATTACAGACAGATCATTTTTAATTTAGTATGTTTTCAAACCAAAAAACATAAAGTTCCAAAAGGGAGCAGTAACTGTTTTCATATTGCTTCATGTACATATCAATATTTTATGCCATTTGTCTGATACATGACTGTACAGCCAGACCAGGTTAATCACTGAATGTATGTTTAAATCAGCAAGAAGGTTGTAAGTTCAAACCCCTGCTGACTCGAACATCCTTAGCCAACTCCGGCAGACTCAGTCCTTTCTGTGAGAAGGCTGCATGTCCTCCCCATCTCTCCTCCAGCTTTCTCCCACCGTACAAAGATATGCATTATTAGGATAACTTGCAACTCTTAAGTATCCCTTGTGAATGAATGTGAGAGTGAATGGTTGTCTGTCTCTAAATATCAGCTCCTGCTACCAACTGGCCATTGTTCAGGGTGTACCCCGCCTGAGGCCCAAGTTGCTGTGATAGGCTCCAGTCACCCGCGACCCCTAACAGGAATAAGTAGAAGAAAATTAATGAATATTTTTAAATCCATTATGCTCTTGACTACAACACATAATCATATACTACTAGAAAAATACTTTCAAATAATGTATTGCCTATCTCCTGTATTGTTATCTGTAATGTACATACATGTGATTTCTTTTTTGTTAAAAATGCTAAATTAATAAATAAAACATAACAAATGGCACACGTGATATGAGAACATCTTAAGTAAGTTAAAGTTGACAAAAGTATTTGTTCCTCCGTAACAGACATTAGCGTTGGATATTACACATTTGCTATATGATATCATATTATCATTATTGTGAGCAGTGTATAATGAATCATATGGTGAATATATCTCACCCGTGCTATGAGGATCACACCCCGAGGCCTTTTGTATCTTTTTTATGTGTTAATTGAAAATAGGCAGAAGAAAGAATCTTTGATTTACACGTTACTCTTTTAATATATGCTACCTTCAGGGAGCAGGTTGTTAATTAAGCCTTTTTTCCTCATTTGCTATTTATGCATTCTGTTTGATGATGAGGGGGCAGGGTCTTGGAAGAGTCATGTCTTTGCTCATCTACAGTGAGTGTTTTATAGTTGACCTGACTAATTTTAGGGAGCCAAGTTTGCACAGAACCTGGACTACTGCGTGTGAAACCAAGTATCTCTAATGCAGATGTGTAGTAATATTGACAATTTGTGTTGTAAGATTAATCATGTATCATTAATTTTTCTAATTAAAAAATGATGTGACATTTTAAGATTGTGGTTTTTGACTGCTTGTGGTGTTTCACGTTTTATTACTTTCACAATGGATTCATATTTTAGACTGCACTGTTCGTTTGACTTTGGAGTGAGTGCTTTATTCTGTGCTGGAGAATGGCACTGAGTTAACATTGTTAGTCAGGTAGAGAAAGCTGTGGTGATGCATCTCAGGGCACACTCACACCAGGGCCTTTTGATTTGTTTTGTGCTCAAGCATGATGTTATTCCTCGTCTACACTCACACTGCCACAAGCCTGACCTGGGGCTAAGCAAGGTTGTCTCTTTATCTGATTTGGCTTCATGTTGCATTGTATTGATTTATTATGTCCACTTTTATTATTATAATCTCTGGTTAAAGCTCAAATGTTTAATCTGCAATTTATTAAGGAACACTGTCTTGCTTGCATGCAAGTGTGACCTTTAAGAAGAACTCAAGAAGGGACATGGAGGTGATTGTGAGGGTGCAGGGGACTGCGAGCATGCATCATATTAAGTGTTGATGGTCACACAATAGGTGTGATTTGTGCTGCCACAGCTCCTAGCTTTAAAGTTAAAATAATTTTCATGGAATAATGTGTAATGCATTGCAATATATATGATAATCTTTAAAGATTTTTTGTGATATGTGTAGTTAGGTTAAATGTTTAATTTGCACATTCCTAAACATCTTTATTACCCTTAGAGTTTTAGTTTGCAATACTTACACATACCTAATACTTGTAATAAAATAGGCTTTTTGGGTTTGTAATTTATGATTTATTTATTTTTATCTTCACAGTGAATTGAATTCCAAACTACAGGACACTCTGGAACAAATTGAGGTAAGTGCATCTGTTTAAGTCTTCATTGTGGGTATTCTAGCTCACTAAGTTCTATTTGATACTTCTCAGGTTCTGTTGTGATACTTGTGTGTGATAAATGGTATGCAAAGCAATTTTCCCTGCACCACTGCCTCTGCGCCTGAGTAGATTAATTTCCTGCACTTTAGTGTGTGCACAATATACAGCTGTGCACACACAAACACTCGCACCAAGGCGGTCGGTTGTTTATCTTTCAAAATAGTTTTCTGAATTATTCTCTATAATAATATCAGCAAACAGTTGCAGTCAAAGCTGGTTTTAATACTTAATTCTTATATTCGATATCTATCTTTTTCATTGACAGAGAAATTTGATAGATACACATTCTGTGTATTTGACATTGTAAAAATAAGTCACTCCTTGAATAAAAATATAATTCTTCATTCTAATGAAAATGTGATTGCTTTCAAATGGCAGCCTCTTCTACATTAAAAGAATTTCCCTTTAATTGCCCTAAATGATTGAATTACAACACAAACTTTGGCATTTATAAATTTAAATGTGTTTGTGAATCCCCCTCCAACTCTGAGTTTAATTTACACAAGTTTCAAGCCAGTGGCCAGTTGCACTGCAAAACTAGATCCAACAATAAAATGTATTATTACAGCCCACTTAAGTAACAATAACGGTGCTGACAGTTGACTGTATTTTGCTTTAAATTAGATGTTGAGCAGCATGAGCGTTTAGATGATTTGTGTTTGTTTCACAAGCATGTTCGAGATGGGGTGTGTTGAAACAAAGCTGGAACATGCAATGAAATAACTAAAAGAAACTGCACTGTTTTAACCACCCTTAGGGCAATGTAGTCGAGGTTGAAGTCTGAAATCAGTCTAAAATATCTTTAGTTTTTTTTAGTTCTTGGCATATCAACAAACACATACAGTGCCATGAAAAAGAAGTTGCCCCCTCCCAGATGTCTTTTTTTGCACATTTGTGACATCTAAATGTTTCAGATCATAAATCAAATTTAAATATCAGACATAGATAACTCAAGCAAACTGAAAATGCAGTTTTTAAGTGATGATTTACCCCCTACCACCATGTGTGAAATCATGAATTAACTGTGATTAATTTTTTTTGGAAAGCAGCGTTACTTTCACTAGCTACATCCTGGCTTGACCACTGCCAGACCTGTTGAATCAATAAATCACTTAAATAGAATCTGTCTGACAAAGTGAAGTCTCAAAAGCAAGACATCATGCTGCAATTCAAAGAAATTTAGGAACAGATAGTAAGCAATTGACATCAGTCTGGAAAGGGTTACAGAGCCATTTCTCAAGCTTTGGGACTCCATCCAACCACAGTGAGAGTCCCTATCCACAAATGGAGAAAATGGTGAACCTTCCCAGGAGTGGCCGGTTGAGGTAATAATCGAAGAGGTCACATAAGACCCCGCAACAACATGTAACGAACCTAACATGTCTCAGTTAAGGTTAACCCTAACCCTAACTCAACTATAACAAAGATACTAGTGAAAAATTGATTCTTTTTGAGATCTTTTGGCCTATTTCACTTTGTCAGACAGATTCTATTTAAGGGATTTCTTAATTCAAGAGGTCTGGCAGTGGTCAAGCCTGGCTATGGCTAGTGAAAGTGAACGCTGCTTTCCAAAAAAATGTGATTAATCTCAGTTAATTCATGTTACACATCGGGGTAGGGGGTAAACCATCACTTAAAAACAGCCTTTTGTGTTTACTTGCGTTATCTTTGTCCAATATTTAAATCTGTTTGATGATAAGTGTGACAAATGTACAAAAAAAAAAAAAAATCAGGAACTTCCTTTTCATGGCACTGGATATGGTTGTCTTTATTTCACTTTGTAACCCCATCTCTTCATAAAAAGACTCGTTTCATCACCTGTCCTTGGCTTTGTGCAGCTGCTGCATGCATCACCACACGTCTAGTTCTAATCCCAGACTTAACATGAGTAATCCTTTGCTCTTTTTTCTCTTTTCACCTCCCATTCTTTCTTCTGTCATCTGTCTGTTCTCTCTGCAGGAGCAGCTTGATGTGGCCCTATCCAAGACTTGTAAGCACTTTGATGTTTCTCACTACACAAAGGTGCAGCTGGCCTACTCGCTGCTGGGCAAAACACAGGTCAGTACACAGACACCTGCCACAGCACACATTTTGTTTACATGGCACAAGAGCAGAAGGGCACTGAACTGGTAAAAATTGTACAATAGCAAACATAACAGGAGTGAGGGGGAGAATCAAGCTAAGTGTGTCATCGTTCCTCTAGCTTCCCTGCAACAGGCAGGTTTTTACTGCAACAGGCCTGCCTTTCAGACCTAATACAGCGTTGATTCCAGAAGAGATGAGCTTGATAGCTAATTGCTCTTGAACATAGACACAAGTCACAAGTCTTAAAGGTAGATTGTAAGAGAATTGGCTTACTACCTTAGAGCTTCGAAGTATTGGACCACATAAATTGACTGAAGAGAATCGGGATGTCTTAAGCAGGAGAAGTTTATTACCATCAACTACAGGTCTGGAGACAGTTGAACAGTCAACACAGCATTGACCTTAGAAGGTCAATATGCAAACAATGCAATAACAAAAGAGTTGTTATTCAGTTGTTATTCAGCTGATAAGGCTCGAGGTTGGAGACATGTTGACCTACAGGTGTCTATTGACAGAGCCCAAGGCTCAGGGCATCACAACCTTACAATAGATCCAAAATTCTCTAACATATAGGACTTGACTATTGAGGATTTTGTAAGTCCAAAGAAGGATTTTAAACAAATTATGAGAAGCCATTGTGATACACCATACTAACTCACTTTCAGCATGACTGTTAGTACCATGAGAGTGTGGCTGGTTTTATAAGTTGGAGCTGAACAGTACAGACTGTTGATTCAGTGGAAAGAATCCCTTCTTGCACAAAAACAATAATTTAACATAAAATACTACATGACAAATGACAAATCTTGTATTGTTCCTGCAATTAATAGCCATAGACGTTTTATCCGTCATCCAAGGGACTTTGTCAATTCTGAGTTCAATTGGAAAAAGAGCTGAGATATATATCCATCAGAGGGAGGAATTTAGCCTGGAACTACGGTGATTGGACAAGGCTAACTGGTTAACAAGTCAGATCAGGACTCTCTGAGAGAAAACCACAGTGTCAAATTCTTAGCAAGGAAGGGTAGAACCATAAGTAGTAATAAGTACATTTTTTTATTCCCCCTGCATCTCACTTGTCCCCTGGTTCCTTTCCATTTATTCACATAAGGCTTTATTGTCTGGCCTCTTAATCAAATACTTTTGTGGCTGTTGTGTGAATAGATTAATTATTAAACAAGGTAGTTAATACAGAAGAGAAAAGAAGCAAATTTTTTTAACACTAGCAGGTTATACTCACTTACTGTGACTGTGTATTTAGGCTCTTCTGAACAAGAATTTTTTCCCTGTGCTTTAAGGACAGATGAAAAAACCTTTGGAGATGAACGAAAATAACTGCTTAAATTACTTCTGTGGCAGTTAAAATGGATGAGGGCAACATTTTGTGGGCTTGCAGAAAAACAATCTAATTGAAGAACGTCACAGTTGGCCTCTGGGGGTTTGCTCAACACTCTGCCCACCTTCTGTGATTGTGAGGGGGTGAGCTCTGCCTTGGGGTAAATACTAACAGTGACATCAATGAATGAGTGCATGAGAATAAATTACTTTTTACTGGTCTGAGAAAATGGGCTAGTATATAGGACTGTCAGAATATTCTCTTCATAAGCTCATAATCAGTGTTTAGATTGTCAAAGGCTATGAGTTTCCTGGGGAGGCTGAGGAGTATGATCCTCCTGTAGTTGGAACACACCCTCCAGTCCGCCTTCTTAAAAAGAGTCTCCCAGTCCAGAACTGTCCCCGACTTCCACACGATGTTGCAGAGGTGTGTCAGCCAAGACAGCCCCACAACATCCAGAGACTTGAGATACTCGGGGCGGATGAAATCTGTGCCTACATTGGTGACTTCAGCTTGGGTGATGGACAAGTCTATCTCTTAGCCTCTTCTCATTGGAAGATGTGTCAGTGGGATTGAGGAGATCCTCAAAGTATTGCTTCCACTGTTCGATAATGTCCCCAGTCAAGGTAAACAGACCCCCACTTCGACTCTAAAGTGTTGGCAGAAAAGTGCTTCCCTCTCCTGAGGCACCAGATGGTTTGCCAGAATCTCTTTGAGGCCAACCGTTGGTCTTGCCGAACTCCACCTGGACCCAAGTTTTTGCTTCCACAACCACTAGGGCTGCTTGGTCTGCCTCAGGAGTCCCACAAACCAGCCAGGCCTGATAGGACTCCTCCTTCGGGGGTGCCACTATGACAGGCACGGGAGAACTTAAGGTCACAGATCCAAGCGGCCAAGTTGATAATGGAGGCGGAGAACATGTGCAACAACAGTGTCTCCTGTCTACCTCTGGTTGAAGCTCTGCCGGAGGTTTGAGTTAAAGACTCCAAATGTTCCCAGCAGACCCTCACAGCTTCCTTCCCCACCATCGTATCCAACTCGCCACCCGGTGGCAATCAGTTGACAGTTCCGCCCCTCTCTTCATCTGCTTAAGATGTAAAGCTGGAGGTCAGATGAAACAACCAAAAGGTTGATTATCGACTTCCGGCCTAGGTTGTCCTGGTGGCACGTGCACTGATGGACACCCTTATGCTTATAAATTGTGTTTGTTAGGGATAAACTGTGACTAGCACAGAAGTCCCTAGTCGGAGCATTTTCCACCACCCCTCTCAAGGACTCCAAGAATGCTGGGTACTCTCCTGCCACTGCCATTCTTGCCCCTCCTGGTCCCTCCTGCAGGTGGTGGGCCCACAGGGAGGTTGACCCCATGTTGCTCCTTTGGGCTCAGCCTGGCCAGGGTAGGGCCCCTGTCACGGTCCTTGATGTCTGTCCATATATAAATGTATACTACACACTATATGTTTATAAGTCTTTCAATTATTTTACCCAGCACTACCATTTTGGTGTTGGCATCTTGACATACAGTAGTTCTCCTAACCGTGTCTGTTTTCCCTGCAGACGGCCATGGACCAGCTACACATGCATTTCACGCAGGCCATCCACAACACTGTGTTCCAAGTGGTGCTAGGATATGTGGAGCTGTGTGCCGGGAATGCTGATACCAAGTTTCAGAAGATGCAGTACAAAGACCTTTGTACAGTAAGTCTACAGGTTTAAAAAAACACTAAAAAAGTAAATCAGAACTTGGCATCATTTTCATCCAGAAAGTAAATTGGTTTAAACCCGTGACATTAAAAAATGACTACGGCTGCCCACCTTTAGTCAATGTGAGTGGCTTGCTGACCATGACTTGCTTGGTGAAATGTCGGAACTGGCCACTCTTATAGAATGAAATATTTCTGCTCATATCAAGTTCACAATAGAAAAACAAATAACAGGAAACTATTAGAAAACAGTTAGTCTGGAAACAGGTCACTTCAACAGAAAGCACCATGGTTCTCAAACGTAGCCTGTGGGCTTTGTTGGAGTGTTTCTGGTGTGCATCTGCATTAGATATCCTGTCTATGAACCCATTCTCCCAAGGTTTGACCATACATTATACAGATAAAGGTTATTCTGCCCGCTTGCCTTACAGTTTGGATCTCAACAGAAATTTTCTTGATATGACAGCTGTTCCCATTTTCTCCCTGCTTGTTCTGGTTCTTCGTGCTCTCACAGAGGAATGGCCTGCTGTCCTCACATCCTCCTGCCTTGATTCCCGAAATGACTTTGAAATAAATAACTTAAATAAATTAAATTAAAGTGTAAATGACATATATAATGGTAATGTATAGCCTGGAGTTGTTGAATGCTACTGTACAGATTAGGTCTGTTCGGCGGAGTTTTGGAACAGGGAAAAAGAGGCTTGTGTTTCGACTGAGCTGTGTGCAGCAAAGCAGCATTGGCTATATAAACAGTAATAGTGCCAATCAAGTCGGCTTTCTATATGAGAAATAATTCACATTTTAGATTACTACCTGATATGATGAAGAGGGCATCAGGATGCTGGTATACTGCTGCAATAAACAGTAATAGATTTTTTCCTGTTTATTTTAAGCTTTTTCAATTTAAAAATTGAAAAATGCAACAGTTTCCTACATCTTGGGGACTTGCTGTTTAATGTCCTGTGTAGACAGTGATACAATCATTTTCTTTGATAAACTGTACAACACCGTGTGTTAATGTGTGTTAAACAACGTGTTAATAATACACTAGAGGCAACAAGGTTAAATGGTAAACACAGCAAGAGAGAATTTTGCTCACCTCTTTACATAAGGTGTAAAAATGCCTATGGACTCAACAATGTGAACAAATCAGTATCTAATCAGGACAAAGCAACTCTGTTCTCTTATTCCCGCAGTTCGCATTTGGTGTGAACGCACCAAGAATTAGTTATTTTTACAACGGTTACACAGGTAAATGCTGTTGAGGAGCCTTGTTGTCTATCTCATGATAAACAAAGGTTATGAAACTGTTTGGAGCCATGTTTGAGCCCTCTGTTTAATTATGGTCATTAAAAATCCAGAAATAGGAGGCTTAGAAAGGTCAGTGCTCATTGCAGAAGGTTCGTCCATCCATTTTACATTAACATTTCATCCTTACTGGCCAGTCTAAGTCTGCATCATTCCACTGGTAAATAATAACTCAACTGTTTAACTTTAATTGTTACCTTTTCTGTGAGCAGGATTTATCAGTTTCTATTTGTTTTAAACGTTGTAATTCTTTGTTGTTTATTTGTATATTGGTGTTTGCTAATGATTGCATAACACAAATCTTGTTTTATGTTGACAAATGTATATACATTAGAATGAGAACAACAACAAAAACAACACACTGTCTGCATGTCCTCCCCGTGTCACTGTGGGTTCTCTCCGGGATCTCCGGCTTCCTCCCACCGTCCAAAGACATGCATGTATAGGTGAATTGGTGACTCTAAAGTGCCCCTAGTGGATGAATGTGAGAGTGAATGGTTGTCTGTCAATGTCTGCGTCTAAGTGTCAGCCCTGCGACGAACTGGCCACTGTCCAGGGTGTACCCCGCCTAAGGCCCAAAGCTGCTGGGATAGGCTCCAGCCACCTGCGACCTCACAAATGGTAGAAAATGAATGAATGAATAAACTGTACATGTATCAGCAGTATGTATGCTTTATTCATAGAGAATGCTGAGAAGTGTGTCTCCTCATGTTTGAAAGTCCATTCCTCACTGTGCGTTTATCTGTGAAGTGTGTCATTATTTGAATAAACTGACCTTTGCGTAATAAATAGGACAAATAGGGCAAATACTGTAGGTTGTTGCTTGTTTAAAGGAGCAATTTGTAAGATTTAGCAAATCCTTAATATTGAACATTTATGGATAACACATCTAACTTGGTGATTGATTGTTGTATGTTGTTCTCTTCTCGCTTAGGAGTTGGCACTGCTATCTCTGTCGGTTGGGGATGGGGATCCTTACATTGGGGGTGGGGGAGGGTGGGAAAGTGATGGGTTTTGAGTCCTGTGAAGTTTAGTGTTTTTAAATTTATTTTACGTTTATTTGTCTTTTATTTTGTTTGTGTGGAGTTGTGTGCACGTGTGCACTTTTCTCCTTTTTGTTATTGTGGGGGTGAGGGGAGTAACTTGTTCTGTCATTGTGTGCTAACGTCTACCTGCTACAGGGTGTGCTTCTTCTGGTATTAGATTTTTGAGTTGCAATGTAAAAGCCTTTAAATAATCAAACATTTTTTCACATTTAAAGTACCTGAAGAGTGAGGTGGTGATTGTATTGAAAGCATAATAAACTTAATCAAAAAACATAATTGGAACTGAGCTGCCAGTTTTTTCAAGGTCCTCATAAATACTGTGGAGCATATATAGGAGGGCATAATCCACACTCACACCTTTCCCTATACACAAATTGTAATGGATCCTGAAAGACTGCTACCTATCTTCTTAAATGGCCAAGAACAACCCTCTCAAAGCATTTCATTATGTGTGAGGTCAGGGCTACAGGTCTAAGGTTAGCCATTCTGTTACACACAGAAAGACAAAGGCAGTGAGAATATAGAATGGAAAAAAAAAACCCTAACTGATCAGCACAGACTTTTAAGGTGCGCAGAAGAATTCCATCAGGACCCGCTGCTTGTTTTGGCCTCATAATTCTCAAATCTTTCAAAAAAACCTTGTCTTTGCTTTTGCCCTGCTGTATTGCTTTTTAAGCTCTTTTTGGGCATTCTCAATGCGGTCCTTATCACCTTTTATTTGTTTACAGGGAAGTACCAAGTCCACACAATAATTGATGTAACAAGTCACTTTACCTGCAATTCTGTCCACATCCCTGTCATCGTCGTCTAAAAACACGGACCAGTCCATACATTCGAAACACCCTTTTAGTGCTTCACACGCCTCCTCCGACCACACACGCACAGCCTTATAAGTAACGGGCTGCTTCTGAGCCATAGGCGAATACTTAGATCTTAATAAAACAAGTTTGTGATTAGAATGTCCTAATTGGGGAAGGGCAGAGGCTACTGTCTTTATTGTTAGTAGAAAACAGATCAATGGTCCTATCTCCTCTCGTAGGGCACGCCAACATTTGTACAAAAGACGGCAGTGGAGGGAGCAGTGGTTAAAATCCCCGCTTATAATAAACAAGGCATCTGGGAAGGAGTGCTGCAGGTCGTGCATCAAGTTAGAAACTCTCTCTGTAGCCAGCTTTCCATTTGCGGATGGTGGTAAATAGACTACAGTAACAATAACATGAGAGATCTCTCGGGGGAGGGAGTAAGGTCGGGAACACAAGCAGCTCAATGTTTCACAGACACACTCTTTTACAGTTGCGTGGTCCGGATGACACCAGCATTCATTTATGTAGACGCATACACCACTGCCTTGCTTTTTAGATGTCACATTTGGGTCTCTGTCCATCCTGTGTATTGTATTGTCTATCTCACATGGGACTCCGGGATCCTCTGCTCTGCCGAAATAGACGATCATAGCAAACACATGCAGTCACACTTTGTTACAAGGTGAGAAAACATTTCCCATTATTAGGGAGGGAAGCACAGGTTTGTACCCCGTCACTGTTTTTTAACCTTAGGCCCCCCCATGCAGCCTCATTTACTGTTTCTGATGTTAATGTAGGGCAGGTCAGGGTCCAGATCAGGTTTAACTGTAGCCAGATTGCTTAAAGGCTTTCCGGCTATAGGTAAGCACAGGTAGGCCTACGCTCATGGCATTTAAAAAGTGTCTCTCTGTGCAGTCATACATTTTTTTTAACTTTATTTGTAAATATGTTTTAGTACAGTGATTGCTACTTTACGTAACAAAATAAAGCAGTTTCCACAGCGCTACTGTATCTCAGGTTTTAAGTAGTATAACTAACCCCTGAATGTTTGTGTTTGTGTTTGTTGACAGCACATCACCCTGGACAGCTACATTCCCTGTCTGACAGATCTTTGTAAGGCTTTGTGGGAAGTGATGCTGAGTTACCAACGTACAATGCAGTGGCATGAGGAGCATGATAAACAAGAGAACACACCTACTCCAGGTAGCAGTCATTCCAATAATGTCCACACTTTTTAGGAACAACAGATGGATATGGATTTACCACCTGTGAGCTCCTGCGCAGCATCATAATTTCGGCCTCATGTGTTATTAACTGTTTCTGCAGAAGTTCTTTTGAGCTGATCATAAAACAGTAAATCTGCCCTATAGATTTGCTGTTGTGGGCCAGAGCACAGAGCTGGATGTGCTTTCTGAGGGACACTCATTTCTGGTTGTTTGATTTGGACATAAGACAAGGGTTTATTCGCTCTGGAGCAGACAGACACAAAAGGCATCCATCAGTACACTTAAATGGTACATGCATTATTTTTAATAATTTAAGTTTCATTTAACCAGGATAAAATCTCAATCAGTGACAATTACATGTTGATTTTGTCACAACAAAGTGTAATATCATTGTATAGTCCCCATTGAGAATAGCTGCTTGCTCCAGTCCTTGGCTTATGTCTGGATCAGTGAGAGAATGCTTGGATCCCTGCCTTAAGTCATCCACATGTGGAAACTTCAGCTCAAGAGCTCAGTTGTCACAGCATTACACAGTTTGTGGTTTAGACATAAGCTCAACTAGATGTTGAGGTAGCACTCTCCAATAAACCCACTGGTTTTGGAACTACCACAGACCAAATAAGATATAGCTCTTATTCTCATCTAATCCTTACCTTACATTTTCTCTGGAACCTTCCACTGGTTTATTGAAAAAGAGCACCATCAATCTTCATCTTTTGATGAAGCTTGTGTAGCAGCACTTTGTATTGGCTGCCCTGCTCTGCGTTAGGGTGGCCCTGACTCTGGCTTTGTCCTTCTCACCTTTATTATTCTATTGTATCTGTCCATGATAATTTTCCCGTTTGTTGACTGTAACCTCACGCTGGCAGCAGCCTTGACAGGTTTAACACCTGGATCCTGTACATAGTCTCACATGTCTCTCCATTCAAATCAAAGGAGGATTTCATTGATTGCAATTCTGTGTTCACTTGATATATTGGTGTAGTGATACAGTAGTTATTAATGGCATACCTAATGAAAGGTTATCTTGGAGAGTAATAAAGGCCAGGGTCGTCTGCTTAAGTGACACAGAAACTTCATCTTGCCATCACTACCAAATGCAAAGGCAGCGAGAGAAGAAACTCTAGCAGTAGAGCCCCACCCACACTTTACTGTGATTGGATAATTTTGTCTGTCATTCTGTCAGAGCATGACCAGATTAAACCAATAGAGACAGTGGGAGGGTAAAAGCAAATTGCCGACATCTGTCTTTTGGCAAAACTGCAAGAACTGCTCCAAATAGAAATGCAGGGTAGTGCGATACAGCAATCTTTCCAAATTGGCAGAATGTCAGCACTTCAGACGATTTAATATCATCATATCGCCTACTTCTAGCTTGAAGTAATGTGATTTCCAAAACAGTATTCGAATTAAGCCACTGTGGCAGAGCAAAGTGAAAGTCATGTGTAATATGTAATATTTAGTTGTAGGCTATAGATTAATACTCAAAATGTAGAATAAAAAATAAAACCACACTGAGTACTTACTATTTACAATTTAAGTTTATTATAAATTTCTATACAGGCCTTGACTTAAAATAATATGATAACAACACCACTCCAAAGATGCACCAAGATCACGGAAACAGGATGCTGTTTCTGTTCTCTGATCTAGAAGAGGTATAAGAGGTATAAACACAATTAAAGCTGCAAGTGGCGAACTGGCCACTGTCCAGGGTGTACCCCGCCTAAGGCCCAAGTTGCTGGGATAGGCTCCAGCCACCCACGAATGGTTGTCATTGGCTTTTTTGTTCAGCATCCCATACAGGATGTATGTACCACATTTCATTTCTCTACAAACAAACTAAATTTTTGGCCACTTCCCATTGGCATAATGTATTTCCACTTTTCCAGCGTGTGCTGTCGAGCCCCCTTTTTATAGATTTGTATGGGACCTCCAAATTAAATAATTTTTGGCCAAAGTTTTGTGAGTTTTTGAGCATGTTCAGGGGGTCAAATTAGCGCTCAAAGAGCAGAAGAAAAAAAAAAAAAATCTGAGCGGTTACAATAGAGCCCTCGCCACCGGCTTTGGCTCGTGCCTAATTAAATATCGTCTATTAATTACTCATATAATGTAAAATCGAAATATATCAAAATTTAAGTGAAATCCCTGCCTGTTAAACTCTCAGCAATGTGTTTAAATTGAATATTCTCTATACCATTCTGAATGTGTGAATGCGATCAGGGAGGAAACTCTGAGATTACAGGAATAACACCAGGTTAGGTTCATAGACCCACAGTAGTGTTCCCACAGTAATTCTCTAAAAATTCAGATAAGCTCCGTGTGAACCTGAAACTGCTTCATGAAAAAGGGCTATTATTGTAACTTATTAAAAAAGCCACTGACATTACTACATGGGAGAGTTAATTCACTTTTGACTGGTTGGGACACAGGGCTTCAGTCATCATCCTCTTCTACTCTGTTAATTAGCTACAACCCTGACATGTCATGTTGCCATGTCACAATGTATTGTGTGGTGTGTAATTTGTAATAAAACTTTGACATTGTGCATTTTGCCTTCTATGAATGATTGACCAAAGGGGCAGCATTTGGATCAGTCATCCTCTTACATGACTCAGAGTGGAATACCAACAGTGTATAGTATTTAGTCTCTAAAGGCATGCATTTGTTTTTATTGCACAGTCTGAAGGTATATTTGTGAGTGACATATCCATTTCTGAGGCTGTGATTATAATCAGCAAGGGAAAGAAAAAGATAAGTCCTAAATAATGTTATGCCTCTGCCTCTGAGTGCCATCAGGAGAGCTTCTGTGAGGATAGTGCTAGTCTGAATTCTGAACTGAAGCCTGTGTGGGCTCAGTGGAGCACAGTAGCATCCAGCTCCAAGTATGATCGCTTCCCCAAGTCTTAGAACACACAGAATATATTAACTTAACCTAACTATATAGTTACTGTAAAAAGTAACTGAATGTAACAGGACATATTCTGTTTATATAATTCAGACCCGTTTTATCCAAATGTGTTGTTCATTTTAGTGTTGTGTGTTGAACTTTTATTGTGTCTTGTACTTTAATTATTTCTTCATTTTCTTTCTTGTTTTGTTCCCGTTTGAATAGAAATAGCCACAGGTCTTCACTATGGGTCAGGTATAGGTGTAGGCCACCAGTCACAAATCTGAGGTTTCCGGAGCGCTAAGGAGGAAGTGACAGAAGGCTGTGAAGTCTCTCCTCTTGTAAAACAGATGATGAGCAGCACTGATGCAAGGCAGTCATAACTAACACAGCTTTAATTTTTCAAATCCTGGTTCTTTTTAGTAATCACATAGGTTTATGCTATTATTTTGTGTAGATCACACTGACATGTTTGCTCTATTGAGGTGTACACACATAGGCCTATTACTTACACCTATGAATGTAATAATTGCCCACAAATGTAATAATCTCATAAACACAAAATATATCTGTAACTTTTAGTATCTCAAATGTAATTGTTGCAAGTATTGCCTGTTGCTTTTCCAATAAACATTTTTTTTTTTTTTTTTTTTATCAAGCATAAGAATTATTTCATGTGCACAGATTTATTAGTTTGTGAGATTACATTACTGTAGAAGCTGCAGCTTTACTACACTTGTGGGTCATTATTGTATTTACAATTGTAAGAGGTATTTTCCTGACTTTCGGTTTCTTGTTATTGCCCATTGTTTCCCTCTTTTAAGTTTATGATGCTGCTATCAAATAAGAACCTCTGTATCCATCTAGCAGGACTTTATGGGCTTTTTCTATAGATGGGTTTTCACTAGAATATCAGCCAACCTGGAAAATACTTAGTAATTTTTTGAAGTATTTTCAGTCAGAAGAGAGTTCTTTTTGCTTCAGTGTTGCACAAGGCATGGCATATTGTATCTCATGTCAACAAGAAGAGGGACAGAGTGAAAACCTTAAAACTAGCATTCCAGCCCCTCACACAGCAAGCATCTGTGAAATCTGTGGGTGAGTTAGACTCTTGTCTACAGTATAGATCTGTGCTGTTGCTTGGCAGGGTCTCAGGGATCATTTCTCACCAGTTCTGTTAAGTCATCCTTGCACTAGAGTTGGAATCATCACCCAGCTGGTGGGTGCTTCGACAAAAAAGCAGAATGCTGGAAAAAGAAGCAGAGTTTGTAAGAGCTGCTCTTCTGCACGCAAACCTTGGACATGTAAAATGCTGTAATTCTCTGCCCTGCATATTCTCCTTCATCGTCCTATGTCCCATCATTGATGATTAAGGTTCAGACCAGCAGGATACATGAATGCATACAATACATACATTATGCTCCCAGCTATGATGATCATGGAATCATTTCTCAAGCAAAAAGGGACACAAACATCTTATACAAACTTTTCTGTATGCTTTTATGTCCATGTGATAAAACGGTCCATGTTTTCCAATTTTTTGCCTTTTGCAGATGACTTAAGACTTCAGAATTAATAAAAAAAAACCTGTTTATCTTTACTTTAATCTGAAATTGAGACTTGCAAATAAGACATGACCTACCAGAAGCT
Source organism: Rhyacichthys aspro (assembly GCA_036850595.1). Lineage (NCBI taxonomy): Eukaryota > Metazoa > Chordata > Actinopteri > Gobiiformes > Rhyacichthyidae > Rhyacichthys > Rhyacichthys aspro. The sequence goes on from CM072158.1 coordinate 21,309,882, forward strand.
AAAATTGCTTGTGTATTCACAAGAATACAAATGCATACATATCAGTTGTCTTTTTGAAAATGACATTTGCTGTTGTGTCTTAATTTGACTGTAGACGACACAGCAGCAGAGTCTGATGAGTTGGGGGTTGACCGCAGTTACGTGAAGAAGAAGCTGGAGCATGGATTGACGCGGATCTGGCAGGTTACAAGTGTCTCCCATACAGCAATCTTTTTTCTGCTCTGTTTACATTTCAGATTATAGACACTCACAGGTTTTGTGTTTTGTCTCCTCAGGATGTCCAGTTAAAAGTGAAGGCCTACATCCTGGGCACAGACATGTCCAACTTTAAATACGATGATTTTATAGTGGTGCTGGATGTCATTAGCAGGTCAGCCATGTTTGTGCTTATAGCCTTCATCATCTTTCTATCATCTGATTTTCTTTTTGTATGGATTTGACATGCAATCTGTTTTTTTCCTATGCTTTTCATGAGCTGTCAATAAAGCGCTAGTGTATAGTGTAAGCTGTTAAAAAGTTAAAAAAAAAAATCTTTTTAATAACAGAGAAGCAACGTTTGAAGGTAATCAATGACATGACCATTCAGGCTATTTTCTTTTCAAAAGACTACAAATTGGATTATCTTTTGACGTTTCAACTTCAAGCTTGTTGTCTTAGGTTATATGTCTGTTTTTCACCACCAGCTTCAATTTTCTAACACTCTTGTGCAGGTTGATGCAGGTTGGTGAGGAATTCTGTGGCAGTAAATCCGAGGTGCTGCAGGAGTCCATCAAACGCCAGAGTGTAAACTACTTCAAAAACTACCACAGGTAAAAAAGCACCAGTTGTACTAAAATAGAAAAGCATCATGCACTCAGTACACACATAACTAGTCTAAGATGCCGTCGGTGAGGTTGGCAGCCGTTGTACTTGCTCTGAGAAAAACAAAGAAAAAGTGACAAATAAAGCTTGAAACTTATATTTTGGATATTTAGCGTTTTAAGTTTTCTGGTTCAGTCTCTCCTGATTCTTTATATGTCAGAACATCTTGAATATCATCTAGAGTATGTAGATTTTCAGATTTCTCTTTAAAGAGACCATCCTCAAGTATAAAGAAAGTAAAGAAGAAATAAAAACTGCCCCAAAAAAACAAAATTGCCCTTACTTTTGGCTTTCTGTATGTGCTACTTCCTTTTTCCAACAGCCTTTAGACAAGTGTGAGTGTAGACATTTCTCACACAGACAGCTGATACTGGCTTTAGTCAGCACCAGGGTGACTGTCTGATCACACTAAAGATGCAAACACACACCTCCACACACCTTTCACTGTGACCTTTGCAGCTTTTTTAAATGTGAGTGTCTGAAATATGGGGCCTGTTGACACGTGTTCCCTCTTTCTCTTTTAAACAAACCTTAGGACACGGCTTGAAGAACTGAGAATGTTTCTAGAAAACGAAACATGGGAACTGTGTCCAGTCAAGTCCAACTTTAACATCTCTCAGCTCCATGTGAGTAAAAAACATATCAGTGAGACTTGAAGATAAAATACATCCTGTATTTATCCATTTCAAACATGGCCTCTTTGTCATTTGCACAAGTGTGTGGATTCAGTTTAATGGCTTATCTCAGTGTTTTTATGTGGGTGTGCTGTGTGTCAGCTTTTATAACATCAAAGCTTTAAGGTCACTGCCCACAATATAAGACAAATGAAGATAAAACCCTTGTTGTTGTAATGGCTGTAGTCATCAAATTTGCTTCACATTTTGTGTAATGGAGTACCCAAAAGCCCGTTCTGCTGAAAACTCACCTCACTTAATTTCAGAACAGTGATGATTAATGCACAGAAGGAGATGTTGAAAAGATAAATGGAGTTAATTTAAACAATCTATTGTTTATCTTGTTTCTGTTTTTTTTTGGTAAATTTCAGTAAAAACACATTTACCAAACAAATTTCAAAAGAAACCAAGAGCACAAGTACATTCCAGTTCCACTGGCCTTAATATGTTTCTGTCTTTCAGGAGTTTAAGTTCCTTAGCCAGTGCCGTTCCCCGTCTGTGTCGCCTACCAGACAGGGGGCATTAGGGGCTGTTGTGGCCCAGGAATTGACCCTGTTCCAGCTGTATCTGCAGGGGGGAAACCCCTTTGAGATGCACGTTGAGCAGAAAGAGGAGGAGAGCGAGGATGTGTTGGCGTCTAATGGGGTAGGTTTCTCACACAGCTTGTGGTGCAGAAAAAAGCTAAAAAGTCCTCCCCTAACACCCCCAATCACCACCCCCACAACAGCACAGCAGCTTGCCTGTTTATAAAATAAGTAAAACTTATTTTTTGCACATATTTTTTTTATTACAATAAGCTATTGGGTGATTAAACAGCACACTGCAGTTTTAAAACACAAATATTTTTTGTAATAAATCTTGGCAAAGGAAAAAGTTTATTGGCACATATCATACCCCCACATGCATAATATTTAACAACCAGTAACTGTCAGTTCCTCCAGTCAAATCTCATTTGTTAGACACTTTTAAATCAGTCTATATGATCTTATGTCTGCTTTATATCCACATGCTTTTATCATTCTGAGAGAGAGATATAGCTCAAACCATCATATCAAATGAGTCACACACACAGCCTTAATGTGAAAAATAAAATCTTGCTGTTTTTTATTACATTATAACACACTGAAGCAGTAGGCAAAAGAATTATTGAAACAAAAATTCAAATCCTTTCAATACAACAGATGAAGCATTTACTCATTATCATCATCCTGTTCACTGTTGATATATTTTGGTATTTTCTGGCTCAGCATCAAAAGCAATATTGCACTTAGAGTCTGGGCCCGAGCTTGCCTTAATAAGTGTGTAATCCTCTCAATATTGTGGGGTGTTCACCAGCTTGACGTAAAGGACAAAAAATGTGGTTTGATGAGCTTTCTCTCTTATAAAGAATCATTCAGTTTCCACTTCAGCTCCACCTTTCAGCATCTGTTTTACTGTCTTGGCTGAAAAACATTAGACTTATTTTGGGTCCTCTTTGACAATTAAAACACACCTAAAAGACTTACTGGACAAAAACTTGCCATGCCATGAACATTTTACACTCTTTTACACATATTTTGTTGTTTTACACATGCTACTACATGACAACCCTCCAGTATGAGTCTGATGAGCTGGAGAAGAGTGTGTACCAGGATTATGACAGTGATAGCGACGTGCCAGAGGAGCTGAAGCAGGACTATGTGGACGAGCAGACAGGGGATGTCCCATTCAAGAGGTCAGTGGCCAGGGACAAACAAGCAATACATCCAGAAAAATTATACATAAAAATGATACATGGTAAAATCCTCCTGCAAGCACTGAGAAGTTGTCTGTTTAACATTGCTATGGCTGAATGAATAAAAGAGGTCTTACACATAGGGTCAACACAATCACAGATGTAGATCATCATGTGATGGTTCTTTGAGAGATTTGACTTCTTAAGCTTAACAGTGGTGACACATGATTACTAAGATTTTTAAAAGTATACCTGGACTCATGAAAGAAAAATAAACTAAAATTGTTTTAAAAGGTTCTGCATTTTTATAGCATGATAAAATGTAGCTTTTTTTTATAATAATAATATTTTTTTTTGCTTTCAAGTTTCTTTGAAAGCAATTAAGACTTGGATTGTCATTCTCACAAATATACTTTTATTTTTTATTTTATTTATTCATAGTAAGTTCAGAGAATGGCTTCATGGCATGTAGCTAGTTATTTAGCTTAGTAAATGATGAATTGTGAAATTTGACTTTTAGATCTTTTCCTTATCTACAGTGTTTTGTTTTGTAGCACTTACTTAACCACATTCATTTTTAGTACTAGTGTTCTCCCTTATTATTTCCATTGTCTGATATACTTTATGTATTGCGAGGGCCGTGTGTATTAACCTGACGTTAGCCTATAGTCACTGCTAATGCTAATTCCTAATTCCCAGGCAAGAATCACTAATGGTTCATTACTGTGTGGGTCATATCCGGAAATAAGACAGTCCTGTAATGATTGCACACTAATCTGGTCAATGATGAGTGTCACCAGTTCACTGACTTCACAGCAGGGCTCGTTCTTTGTCTCCAGCATTCTAATGGCTTCTGATTGACCAATTACAAGAATTTGACCTGTAGTGAGGTTTTGAACCCGTTTTCTCAGAGCAGAGCTTTATTGATGTTAATGTATATTACATTATGTCTACTTTTCTCACGACTCTCTTCTCTTCTTCCACTATCAGCGTTTCTCGAGAGACAATAAGAAGCAGGAAAAAGTCGGACTACAACCTGAATAAAGCCAACACACTGATCCTCACTAACACAACCCTCAACGTCATCAGACTTGTCGGTGAGTTGTATGGACTGCCTATTGTAGAAGTATAAAAAACAGCTGTAAATCTTCTGCTTAAAAAAAACTATTGTGCACATATTCTATCTTGTATCTAGCGATGAGTTATTCAGCCTCACAGTCTTTTCTCCACCTATGCTACAAAATAAAACAATTGGTCTTTTCCCAAACACTAGGCATTATTATTTAATAAAAGTGAAAAGTGAAATAATAAAACAAACATTAAAAAACTAACATTTTATTCCGAGCACCTACTTTTCATTCTGTGTGCACAGGAAGTTAGATTAGTCTGTGACTTCTCTGTGCAGAATTTTAGAGTGTGTAAATCAGACTGAGAGTAAAGCCTCAGTGGTGCAGCCAGTCAAATTCAACTTGTTTCATTGGTTTTGAGTCAATGCAAACTCTGTTCCACTTCTGTACTTCTGAGCTGTGAAATCTTTGCCCTTGAGTTTATGGACACAATAACTGCTCCTGTGTGAGTTTCTGTCAAAGACCCCTAACACATGTCCCTTCTTTAGAATGTTTTGATTAGATTAGATCAGATAATATTTGCTGATGTCGAGTAAAGTATTTCAGTTAGCCAGCCGGCTGCTCTTTGTGGCTCTTTTACTTACTGAGGATGCAGAGAATGGGCCATGGTTTATATTATGGCATCTATCCTTCTTCAAATTCATCACTCTACCACCTCACCCAGACTCTCCGAATCAAATGTCACATTAGATCAATGTAAACGAGTTGGTTTTGTGATGCTGTGGTATTTGTGTTCTAAACAGGGAAGTACATGCAGATGATGAACATCCTGAAGCCCATTGCGTTTGATGTCATCCACTGTGTTTCCCAACTCTTTGACTACTACCTTTACGCTGTCTACACCTTTTTTGGACGCAATGACATGGTACAGTATGAAGAATTATTTTACTGTCCTCTTGTATTTAAAGATGGAGGGGGAATAATGTAAGTTCCGCTTGCCTCTTTTACCTTAGAGTCTGTGTATAATTGTGTATTACTTCAGTATTCTAAATGGTTAAACCTGGGACACTGGGAACAGGGTCTGTCTTTTTAAAGATATTCGTTTGGTCATGACACAAGGGGCGTAAAATAGGTACAGTCGCCATCAAATAGTGAGAAATGGTCACCCTACTCGAGGGGGCATTTTACAGACGTCAGGCTGTGTGAAATGGCAAAGTATTTATGGATGTAGGTGGCGTTATCTCGTGTCATCCATTTAATTTGTACTGCATATCCTGTTCTTCTATTCCAATTGGACCTTTGGGCATTGGATGGAGTACAGGGTTAACATTTACAGACAGACAACCATTCACTCTCACATTCACTCACAATGGGACATTTAGATTCACCACTCCACCTAGATGTCATGTCTTTGGACAGTGAGGGGAAACCGAACGCAGATAGAATCCAGTTACAGAATGGCCACTGCTGGCCCAGGGATCAAAGCCACAGCTTTGCTTCTGTGAGACAGCATCGCTAACCATTGCCACTGTGCACACCCTTCTGGTGTGTTATCTGAACAGCAAGAAATAGGGCAATTTTCAGAACTGTTGGCAAGACTGTTGTTTTATCAGCTCTAACTGTTTTGTCATTTCACCAGAAAAATGTAAGTGATTTTTACTGTTTATAGCATGTTGCACCTTGAGTACATCAATTGTAGGATGAGAACAATGAATGCCCAGTGGTAGCCTTAACTTATTGGACCTACTTACCTACAGATTCATATAATTTATACCCGTCATGTACAACCCCTAAATGCTTCAATAATTACATAAACTTTCCAACACATCGTCCTTTTGTCACATAAAAGGACTACATATGACCTTGTATAGCCTTTATTGAGTGTAGTGAATGCGGTGGGTTCTTGTTTGCCAAGGTGGCCACTTCAATAGATATATATGTACAGTCCTGCAGGAACCCCACACAGGAATACATGGATCACATTTGTGAGTGTATTTGAGTGAATCTCTAGCCCAGGACATTGTATTGTTTTACTTATCAGCAGTGAAAAAAGAGCTGCTGGTCAAATAACGCACTGTAAAAAATTGTGCTATGTGCTTCAACTCGGTGGCTTGTCTTGTGGAGTATACCACAGATACCGACCAAGTTTGCTCCATGTCATCCCATTCCCTGTCTGATTGAATGTCTGCACACTATGTCTTCATCAAAAACATATATTTTTCAGGTAGGACTTTGTTGCCTGTTTAAAGTGTTATGATTCCCTGTCTCAGACTTTGCTGCCCTGTTGGCAGCTCTCCAGAGCTCACAGTCATCTGCTTTCATCTGTCTTTCCATTTGAGTCTGTCTCAGCTCTCATTTCCCCTGTTCTGCTGCACTTCTGCTCATTATTGTCATTTCATGAGGCCACCCGTCTCATTAATGCTCTCACTCAAAGAGCTACCTGCACTAAAAATGCTAATGTTTCTTATGAATGTTTAAAAAGGCTTGTGGAGAATGTGCTGTGCTCATGTGGTGCTACTTTGACCTGGGCAGTGCTCTCTTTACACCCCTGGAATCAAGATGGAGCTGCTTGACTTCTCTATTCCCATAATATTTAGTGGCATTAATATTCAAAAGGTAAATAGACCTGTGTGTGTGTGTGTGTATCAGCCCTGTCACAGGGCACTGTCAACTCTTCTGCAGATGCATTATCTGCCATGCTCATATTCTCTGTCATCATTAACAACTCTGAATGGGAAAATGCCATGAATAGGTCTATATCTTTCTTCACACTTCACAGGATACTGATATCCTGTATACTTATGATGGTTTCCTTTGCAGCTCCTAATTAAAACTCCATGTCTCTTTGCAAAACAGAGGTTCATTACTCTTTTTTTATTGTTAAAGGTCAACTGATCGGCTCTTTTTTCCAGATGCTAATAATATCTTTAATCCTAAATATGTAAATTTGAAGTTAAAGGTTGGACCTCACATCATCAATAATTTCTGAGTTTGAGAACTCATTCAGGTAATGTATTTAACATAGAGTTGTGTTTGATAGAAAGAAACATCTATTTGTTTATGCTGAAATGTTAAAATGTTGCAAGCACTAATTTCAAAACACTATTACATGCCCAGTTATCTAAAAAATATAGTCCCTAAGAAACAAAAGAAGTGTTTTCTTTAAGGTATTATTGAATGTCTTTACTGTGCTAGGTTGTGTTAATAATAATAATAATAATAATAATAACAACAACAACAACAATTATAATAAATATAATAATAATAATTATTATGTTATTATTGTTATTAATATTATTATTATTATTGTTGTTGTTGTTGTTGTTGTTGTTGTTATAAATATAATTATAATAATATATCTATACAAAGCAGTACAAAATCTATCATCATTATTTTTAAAGAACCAGGCAGTGGACTTACTCAGTGACATGGAAACGTTACTTTATTATCTGTTATTTCTTCATTTTATTTGACATTATTCTCTTTCTTTCCTGCTGCTCATTTGCCAAACCTAGCCTGTCCCAAGCCCATCTCTGCCCAATCACAGTGGCCGAGAGGCTGGTACTATCAGGGTGCTGGGCCCTGCCTGCTTGGTAAGAGAAGAGCCGTTAGAAGAATAAATTAGAAATTGTAGCAGAAGTTTTTAGACAGTATAAACACTTCATTATATATTCATACGATATCTCAGTTTAGGCTGAATCTTAATTAAATATAAAATTTTCATTTCAAGTATATGGTCAAGTCAACCAAATGCAATCCAGTTCATAGATTTATTGGTGAAAAAGGTTATAAACCCTGTTGACCCTGTAGTTGATGTCGCAGATGGGTTCAGTGTAATTGTAGTAGTGTAGTTGTAGCAATGTTTGTATCAGAAACATGCAGCACATGAACGTGCTCACTGATCCACAGAGAATCCCAGTGTTGACTGAGCCACTTGATTACCTGCTGACCAATGATCTAGACAGTGATTGTTAGGTTTTACAGCTAGGGAAAATAGAACATATCTGGTCTGGAGCAGCGGTCTTGTGTTTGCCTGAGCTTTTATTGACAACATCTAAGGGTGATTCTCAAAAGCATTTAGATTTCCAGTTTACTGTCCGTCCTTATCCCACCTGCTGTCTTTTCCTTTAGGTGTGAACCTTTGACAAAGACACGTTTCCACTGAGAGATGTTTTAGTGTGGTGTGTGCAGAATACAGTTGGCTATATAAAAGGTGACGACAAACTAGGAATACACAAGTTGTGTTTATATAAATTGCATTTGATGCAAACTTTAGAAATGTGTGTGGGTTGCCCTTAATTGCAAAAGTTGCTTTCGACAAAAGACTTCCAAAGATCACTCTAGTGGAAACGTGGCTCCAGGAATCTGTTCCTGCCATTTTCTCCATCTTTTTTTTAGAGAAGCATTAACCTGCAGTACAAAGCAAAAGTCCTTTCCTTCCAACGACATGAGCTGAGAAAAGATTTGTTCCTGTGTCTATATTCATAGAGAAAATTTCTGTCTCTAACTGTATGTGTGCTCTACAGTACGAGTCCTCTGGTCTGGGCCTGATCAGCAGCAGACTTAGGAGCACCTTGAACCGTATCCAGGAAAGCCTTATTGACATGGTAAGCCCACTCACTCTCACATCTTGTCATTTTGTGTTCAGCGTCCCCCACCTCTGTCCATGTGAGTCCATCCACTCTGTCTGCCTTGACACCCACAACCTGTTGCCACAAAACGCATTAGTGAAGGTCATTATGAGCCCGCTGGTCACATGCACATACCTCTGTCTATGAAGGGCTCCAGCCAGGATGGACATAGGTTGTTCCATTAGTGCTCCCAATTACACCTGATTCAGTAATGCCGCACAGTGACAATTAGCCTGGAACAGTTTGCTTTGGTGTGATACCTCTTTGAGAGTTCTCTGCCTATCCTTGTTTACCTGCCAGGGTGGTATTAAAAAGACCCACATAAGCCAAAACAATAAATAAATGGTAAACTTCTTTGGCCATTTGTCATACTTTTCCAAATCCTGTAACTTCTAGGCTCTCACAAAGAGTTTTTGCTTTGATTGCACTTCAGCTGCTCTTATTTTTGCAGCATTTTCTCTTATGTTTGTGGCCAAACATAATTTTGTTTCCATTGCAATTACCCAGCAAAGTGTTATTACACTTATTGGCAGCCAAAAATGTACTTTCTTGGCCTCTACCTACAACCATGCTAATGTTGCATCAGATCAAATATGAAAACTACAATCAATTTCAAATGCATAAACTGATGTCCATATATTTGGGAGGCTTTGTAAAAGGCCCTGTCTATGGGATTATGGCAAGGCTTTTACAGCTCTCACAGTGGGCTAAAGCGCATAGGGCCGATAATAGCGTTACTTCTTTCAAATGTTTTTCTTGTATTTTAATCCAAAAAAACTGCCTGTAGCTGCCTCATTGAACTTCAATTTCAAACTCTGTATTATATCACAATATAGTGGAATGGTGGAAACTGTAAATGCTTTTAATTACCAAGTGAATGGAACATTGGTATATCTTGAAACTGGTTATACCTGCAGTTACAACAGACTAGCAATGCATACCTAATGTATATGTTTCAAGGATTAGAAGACTTTTGGAATTCTTAGCTTTGTTGAACTGTATTACCAGGGCCTCATAGAAAATACTGTATTTAGGTCATATACAGTATAAAGTCGGGGCCCTCCTAATAGACAGTTCAATGAGCACGTCCTAAGACAAAACTAAAGGTGGAACATATCACAATCCTTGCTTTAGAACAAGTCATTCAAACCCCAGGGAGGTGTAGGGGGTGCTGCAGAGTGGGAGTGAAGCATCGACCCAAAAGACACTGTTCTTTGCAGGTGTGTGCAGGGGAGTGGCATAAAGGGTGCTGATCAGAAAGGCAGAATCCCTTGTCTATAGGCTGAGAAGAGGATGGTGGGCAAAATCATTCCCACCCTCCGCAACCCTGCACAATGAACTGTGACAAATGGAAGCTTGATTCACAACTTACTACAATATATTTGGTCTGAAGTCACACAGAGGCCACACCATTTGGCCAGTGTTTGAAAGTGGTTCTAATTAACAGTTTTCCAGTCTTCTTTTGTTAAAAAAGCATTTCTTTTATTATTTGCATAATGACGTTTTGCTATGATAGCAACGCTGGCTACCTTGCAGTTATATTTATGGCCTGCACTTTAAGGAAAAGAAGAAATCAGAAGTAAAAAGGAGTAATGGATGCTGATGATTTAAAATTGCATCAGGAATTCTATTGCACAAACATGTTTTTTTTTCCTCAGGGGCCAATAGGGCAGATTTTTACACGCAAATTCTGATTCATTTCCCAATGTCAGACTGACTTTCTTTTTAATAAAAGAAGAATAGAAGAATAGAAGAATAAAAGTCTGTTTATCCTGTTAACTGCTTAGCTAAACCTATGGGGCTCTTCTTCCACACCAACAACCTCCCAATAAGCAGAACCATATGAACAGTATGTAAAATCCCCTCAGAGGAAGAACAGAGCTTTTGTCCTGTCTTTGATGGATTTCGAAATGCTTTTAGTCTGCTCTTCCTCATGTGTTAAACTATTTCAGCTTTTAATAAATGATTGAATGTGAGAAAAATACCTGATGTCTCAGAAACTAACAGAATTCCATGTACATCTGCTGGTAGTTTTTCTTCCTTTCTCAGTATCATTTATTATTAGTATATACTTATTTGCCATGTGAAATCTATCAAAACATCATTTTGCAGGGGATTTATTCCAACAAATCTATGGTGTCTTTTCTGTGTGGGCAATATGGATCTAATTCTTTCTCTGTAGTGGAGTGAGTATATGGCAATGCTCAGGTAGTGACATGCACACACCTCCTGCATACAGATCCACTCAGACTCACTCTAGAGACTGCAGCAGCATAGACCTCATTTGTAAACAGATTATAAAGTTAATTGCACGATGCATTTCAATTCGGCAACTGAATCCTTGTGGTTTTGTCCCCCTGATTTGACATTGCAACAGTTTGAACGAAAAGCAGAACGCTGGTAATGAGTCAAAATCCCTCGTGCACAGCTGTGATATTTCATCTGCTCGCAGGTACAAAGTGGCTCTTGCTGAGATTTAGAGCTCCTGTGGGAACAGTAAAAGATCATCTCTTGGTTAATGATCCACTTCGTTGCCTCCTATATTTTTGATTACATTTCTCATATCGGCTTTTTTCAATTTTAAGTTCACTTTCACTCACATTCACCTTCAATTTTAATTTTCAAGTCAATCAAGGCATGTTTGATGCCTAATAAAGTTGTTTTAGTTTGTGTAATATCCATGTCAGTGTCTAAGTCATTATTCGCATTTATCTTGCATGACATTGCCGACCTATGTGGTGAAAAAGGGCTATCTTTCCAAATCTTCTTTAGATTTCTAGATGTGAAGATTTTTTTATGGGCTTTTTTGCCTTTATTGATAGGAACGCTGGACAGTAGATGGAGAAAGAGAGAATGAGGAATGACATGGGGCAAATGACCTGACTGAGATTTGAACCCGGGTCTCCCGCGTGCTAGGCGTATGCTCCACCTGAGCTGCCAGGGCCACCTCCTGGATATGCTATTTTGACAAATATCATGAAAGGTGAATTTTTGTATGGGATAAGTATAAAAACTTGCCCATGCATGTATAAATGTATCTCCATCAAGATGCACAACACTGATTACATAAGACAGTTTGAACAAAATTTTATGTTATCCCATGTGCGAAGTCCAAGTTTTGTATCCAGAAATTGCTATGAACCACGTCTGTGGCCATTTTGTCATTGGCAGAAGGGTGATAATCTCTGCTATGGTTAACTACTGTGATTTGGTGGAGAAGCCCGCTTTGTGCTGCCTCTCATGAGACCATCACATGCTGCTGCTGTTCGAGTCTGTACTAAAGCCACTCTACAGTGGAGCAGCTCTCCTGAGGGCCATCACTGACTGCTCTGCTCAGTCTGCTCTCTGAGTGAATGAGCAGCAGCAGACGGGACTGCCATTTGAAGGGGATTAGAGATCATAACTAAATGAAATGGTGTTCATACTGCACCCATGGGGTATCAGAAGTATTGACCTGGTTTGGGATGTCTGGGAACCACACTTTTGTCAGTGAGAGGCCCATTAGTAGGTCCTGGACCCCACTTTGATGAGGAGACGGACCAACTATTTACACTTTGAGGGCTGTATTACTATACATCTGAATAAATGTATCCATCATCTGTGCTTTAGTTTGATTTATGCTCTGCATTAGGGATGCACATTTTGTAAATTTTCTTTAACCAATTGTTGAATGCCTTAATAGTCAATAATCTGTTAACCATTAACCACCTGCATGACGTCACCTGATGTTTACGTTTTATGAGAATTAATGTACAAAAACTGTTTATTAGGTGTCAAATATTAATCATTAACAACAAAAAGTAGCTTTATTTCAAACTGGAGTCAAACTAAAGCATTTTTTACTTATTATTTAGCTGTTGCTTAATTTCTTAATAATTTCTTTTTCATTTAAATCCCTTAACTCTGCCCTTGTTCAGTAAGATACAACAGCCGTGTTTTTACAGGTTAGTCGCAAAGGCTCACCTGGCGCTACAAAGGCAGTTCTATTAAACTTTATCATTATTTTGTTCCTTGCCTTTAGGTGTTTTCTTTAGTTTAATTCACTTTATCAGTCATATTGCAGCCGATATTCTAAACTAAGAAACTGTCTATGTTCCTGAAGCAAATGGGACTACTTTCTCCTTTTTACGCGTCTTCTCGTGCTTCAGTGGCAGATGTGCCATGCTTCCGAAAAATTTATTAGCCTTTTGTCGCTCCTTTTACATATTTCTTTTAGTTAAGATCAGCTACACAGTAAGCTATAGTAAACTTAGAAACTGCGTCTCCACAATGATGGTAAACGCTGATTCGAGAGGAGGGGCACAGACGCAGGTAAGAACAGACTAAACTCAAATGGAACTGAATTCACTGTGTCTACTATTGACACCTGAGCGCCAGACTCTCTAGTCTTAGTCTCTTGCACTTTCCGCTTGGCTGCTAACGTAAGCCCACACACACAGCAGTGAGAGCGACCCGAATAAACGCACACTAAGTAATAAAAAATGCTTGTCAATTAAGGGCAGCTGATACAACAAGCATTTAAACAATTGTGTGCAGTGCTAGTCTGTTCTAACAGTGGGTTCAAAAACTGTACTGTTGAGGTATATGAAGTGTATAGCATATTGATTAATTAGCTAATTAATTTATTTTTTAATGACAATTAATCGATCATCGGTTTACCATGAACACCATTACTCTGCATTTCTCTGACATCATGGCTTGCTCACCTGCAGTAGGTTAACTCACATCTGCTGTGTGAAAGGAATGTCCAGAGGGAAGTCCTTGAGGCTGAATTGCTGTCACCCAAAATAAATGAAGGCCCTAATGCCATTTTACATTCATCTAATGAGAAGCTAATTTCTACTACTAGAGTGACAGAGAAGGATCCACTCGACAGCAATGATTTGGGACCCAGTCCACTCGACTTGGCTCTATGGAAAAGCCCAAAGAGCATATTAAAGAGAAGATGTAGACACTAGAGTTTAGCCATTAGAATTCGAACATTTTAGAACTAATGCTTTTAAAGCTGAAGATTAAATCAGGCTTACCCCTCAGGACCCTCTTTTACCGGTTTTAACAGTTTTGTTTATTGTCATACATTTTTGAGAACTCTTAATATCTTAAAATGTCACGGTGGCCACTTTCCCACCATAGCAATGCAATTAATTTTCCTTAAGAATGGAGCCAGTTTACTGAGTAAATCATTAGGTCTTTTTGGGGGAGGATAGATACTGTGTGCTCCTGAAACAGGATCATCCCTGTGTCTTGAGGATGATATATATGATCCAAAACTGGAGCTGTAACTAACCTGGATTTAGTGGGTTGGCAGGCTGAACTACCTGGGACTAGCTCTCCATTTATTTTATAGTAGAGATAACAGGGTACTGTCCTTTTACACCAATGACCTCTGGTTCTAATGCACCCTGCACTAAACTGGACTGTATCTTGCAGGACACAGTGTAACAGACCACCATGATATACTGTATCTGATAAGTGATATTGCTGGATCTGCAGCTGATTCCAACAGGGAGCTCCCGACACTACTCTGCCTAACATACTTGAGGTGTTACTAAAAATGAACCGTGCAGAACAAATCACTGAGACGATGTGTATAGATCAATAGAGAGGCGCTTGACTCAGCACCTCACACAGAGAATTTTTTTGAGCAAAGTGACAGCCATGACCTGCTTCAGATAGGCCTCTTCAGCATAACAATCAGGCCAAAAGTGTGGTTGTACTAGGACTGCCATGCTATCGCTTTTCTCCTTTTTCAAATAAAAAACAGAAACTCATCCCTTAAGTCGCTCTATTTAGAATCCTTTCAAACATTGATGCAACACTCGCAATAACCTTTTTTGGGGGCTTTGAATGGCAGTCACACATGGCGTTAACACAAAACTCTTACTGCTGTGCAGAAAGTAGTAGCAGAAATAGTAGCAGAAACCACTAGGGCTCTGTGATTTTGTCTGTAACCTGCTCTAACTAGAGTTCAAGTTTACTCCAGAAATGGGTTCTCAGTGGTTTACAAGGAAACAGGACAAACCTCTTCCAACTCTCATGTCACACATGTTTTTTTTTTCCAGCACTCCAAGAAGCATGTGTTTCCTTCCATAACTAGCAAGATTGTGTTTGTATCATTCCTTTGTGAATTCATGCTCAGTCATGGCTCCTGAAAGTCTTAATTTTATACTGTGTTAGGATGATTTTTTGTAGATATAATTCACATGATGATTGGTATGATACAAAACTGGAAAGAATGCATCCCACAAAATGTTTTTTTCATGAAGTTAGGAACTAAAGATTTACAAAGTTTTTGTTTTTTGCAGGAGTGCGTGTCTTGTCCTGGTGAAGGGTTTCGGAGTTGTTTCAGGAAGGTATTGCTGTGTACTGTAACAGAGATAAAGAGTTGTTTTTGTGGGGGAAGCTGTCGCATTATCTGACTTTTTGTGTGACTCAGTCAATCATTTCTCCGGTGTGTCATTGGCATATATTACAGCTCACTCTGCTTCCATTGTCCTTGTGTGGCAGGTTCATTTTAGCTTTATTAACAACGTTTTAAATAGAGAAGGGATACAACATTTTTGCTTTGTTCCTTATGCCTTATGCCAAGTGTGTCAATTTTTTTTTTAAATTCTGACTTTCTAAATTTTTTGTTAAATTGTCGTTTAAGGTGTCAACTTTGTTAAACATATCAGTACAAATTTTCAGAAATGACAACTTTTGTAGGTTACATGTGTTCAGGTCTGAAGAGAGAAAGTAATATTTTATCTATTTATTCTCACTCATCTTTTCAATTGTGAGTGTCCGTACCACTTATATTCAAGTGCACTCTGGCTTCCTTGCTGACTCTATTTGCATGCTGATCCTCTGAAATTATTTGAATATTGTGGGTTTCAAAAGAGCAATACCAGCAGGAAGTGATGTTAATGCTATTCCATGTTTGCTGTTTTCTGCATATAACTAGAGTCAGAGCATTGGAGCAGTCTCTTAGATGTCACACTTGTTGCTCTTCTCCTGTACTTGTTATCACAGTCAGAGCCTGACTTCTTGTCAGAGTCCCTGCAGTGTCGCCCAGCCTTTGGGAAGCCTTCCTTTATTTGTGTTGATGCTGCAGGGGCTTGGAAAAGGAAAGGTCAGACCTGCTGTTAATT
This sequence comes from Rhyacichthys aspro, assembly GCA_036850595.1. Lineage (NCBI taxonomy): Eukaryota > Metazoa > Chordata > Actinopteri > Gobiiformes > Rhyacichthyidae > Rhyacichthys > Rhyacichthys aspro. Next base: position 21,325,959 of record CM072158.1, read on the forward strand.
ATTAAAAATAGTGTAACAGGTGGCTCACCTATTACATACTTGGCAGACACGGGTTCAATTCCGGCACGGGTCATGTGCTTAATGTCATTTTGTCTGGTTTCTGTCTGGTTTCTGTCTGTAAATTGACATTAAAATAAGTTTAGCAGCAAACTTTGATCTATTCAAACGAGAGCTGCTTTACTCCTCAAAATACAACCTCTGTAAGTTGATATCACAGCCTGAGAGATATTGTTGGACAGCTTGGCTCATATTTTGATTGTGCCAGTATGACACCAGGCTCAAAGTACCTTAACTAGTAAATATGCATCTACAAAGCCTCAGTTCACACTGTACTTTTATTTACTAACTTATATTACATATTATATATAATATATACATATTAGACAAATTAAATATGTACATGGAAGAGTGTTGGTCAGGTGACTCTTCACTCACTAAAATTTAGTAATGTTACATTTTGTTTTATTTGCATCCCCTATTCCCATTCTGTTGATAATGTAACCTACCATCTTTAAATATTTACAAAGTGACTGAGCACCACAGCTACAGTCTGATTTAGCAGGTGTTAATAGGTGGGAGATACAAATGATCTCAGAAATGAGGTGATTTCTTTTCATTGTCTGCTTCTTGTTTGTCTCATCTGTTTTGTGCTGCTTGATGATGTAAATGGAAAGTACACCAGTGAGCGACCTATTGTTTGTAAACCCAGCTAGCTTGAGGCCTTTCCTTCAACTGCAGGAGATGTGAGTCTCATGGAACATGTTTGGTGCTGACAATCCTTCACTGATGCATCATTAAAAAAAAACCTTCAGGAGTCAGCAGAGATACCTGGTGTCTCATGTCCATTTCCCTCACCAGATTAAGCCAATGGTGTGTATAAATGACATAGTCACTTTATGGGACTGTGTTGGGCAACATGTATTGTGTGAAAAAGTATTTTTCAGATCATCAAACAAATTTAAATATTAGAAGATAACTCAAGTAAACACAAAGTTTTTAAGTGATGATTTTATTTATTTAGAAAAAAAACTGTCTGAACCTACCTAGCATTATGTGAAAAAGTAATTGCCCCCTTAACCTATTGGTTCTGCCACCCTCAGCAGCAACAACGTTAATCAAGTATTTGAAATTATTGCCAATGAGTCTTTCACATTTGGCCCACTCTTCTTTGCAGAATTCTTTTAATTCAGCCACATTGGCCTTTTTAAGGGTCATGCTTCAGCTTGAGGTCACAAACTGATGACTGGACATCCTCCTTCAGGATTTTTTTGGTAGAGAGAATTCATGGTTCCATCAATCACAGCAAATCATCCAGGTCCTGAATCAGCAAAGCAGCCCCAGACCATCTCGCTACCACAATAATATTTGACTGTTGGTATAATGTTCTTTTTCTGAAATGCTGTGTTATGTCAGATGTAAGGAAATACAGTTCAAAGTTAAATTTTTCTCTTATCAGTCCACAGAATATTTTCCCAAAAGTCTTGGGGATCATTGGGAGATGTTTTTGGCAAAAGTGAAACGAACCTTTGTTATTATTGGTCAGCCCTGGTTTTTGCTTTGGATCTCTGCCATAGATACCATTTGTGCCCAGTTTCTTTTTCATGGTTCTTCTTTCTTATGGAGTCATGAACACTGACCTTAACTGAGCCAAGTGAGGCCTGCAGTTCTTCAGATGTTGTTGAGGGATCTTTTGTGACATTGATGAGCTGTCACTGTGCTCTTGGAGTAATTTTGGTAGGTCAGATACTCCTGGGAAGGTTCACCTCTGTTCCATATTATCTCCATTTGTGGATAATGGCTCTTACCATGGTTGGGTAGCAGTGTTCAGGCCTGGGTGTGGCTAGTGAAATTAAACTTAGCTTTCCAAAAAAATTGTGATTAATCACAATTAATTTATGATTTAATGAAGCGTGGCTGTTTATTTTTCACATAGGGTGAACGTAGGTTCAGATTGCTTTTTCCCTTAATAAATAAAATCGTCACTTAAAACTTTATTTTGTGTTTACTGGAGTTTGTCTAATATTTATATCTGAAAAGGAGAAAGAGGGTGAATCCTTTTTCACAGCACTGTATCCAGTGTGAAGCACTGGTCTACTTTGATTCGCACTTTCTAAATCTCCAAGCTCTGTCCTTTCTGTTGCCATGGGTTTTAATAACTGGCTGGCTGCTTGTGTGCAATAATGGGGTTCATTCACAGCATTAGGGCAGATTGTGGAGGAGAGCAGTGTGAAAGTGGGTGAGATGGCCCAGTGTTAATAGCAGCCATTCCTTCATTATGTTTGATAGCTATTGATCTGCCAAAGACTGTGATACAACACAGACCTCTTTTATATATATCATGATTCACTGCTTTATGGAATGGCATCCAGCAAAAAGTCTTTTCTACTTTGCAGAATATGATATCAAGAGTAGACAGCTGGTAGACGAGTGTTGACTCACTAAAATGATATGTTCCTTTGATGTGAGAAGTTTCACAAGACTGATTAAATTTCAGATTATACTTACCTTTGAGCAAACATCTTTATTTTGTCCACTCTGTGCTACTACATTATTTCATGTTGAGACAAAGATCTTCCTCAGGCGGAAACCAGTGAATCTCCCACAGAATAAGCCCTAGTTCACAGAGGGCCCTCAGAGGGACACCAGATCCTGGCTCTCTCTGTGCTTTAAAGACAGGAAAACAAAATAATAATTCTTTTAAAATCAAACAAACCGCAGTGTCCTATGCAGCACTGTTGGGTGTAACATGTCCACATGTGTTTCAGGAGGCAGCAGCGGAGAGTGGAGCCGTCCATGGCCCCAGTGAGGAGCGGAAGGAGAAGGTGCCCAGCCCTCACCTGAGCCAGCTGGTGGTTCTCACCAACAGTGGCACTCTCTATGGTCTGGCACAGCGAGTGGTCGCCACAGAGTCTTTGTAAGAACTTGAGATTCATTAACAGTGTATAAGTCTAACTTACCTGTGTGAACTGCCAGTCAGCTGTCTTCTCTATAGGCACGCATACTGATTAGATGGAAGACGGAAGGACAATTTACTGCTCTTAAAATGTTTATATATTCTTTTATATTTAGTGTCCACACCTAAAACGTTTAGACATATGTGAGAGTTTACCTGAAACTTAACCTTAACTTTCCCTTTGGATCCTCAGATCTGCCTTTGAGCTCTCTCTGTACTCGGGTGACCTCAGTGGTCCTGTTATGTATGTGACTGCTCTGATCTAGGAATTCCAACCAAATAATAATTGAATATTGGTGTCAGACAGGATTAATTTAGTTATAGAAATATGTACTTGAGCTTTTGTTGCAAACCCAGAATTAGCCACTCTTACTTACACTGAGTGTCATTCTTTCTTGCATTACACCCACATACAGCTCACAAAGACCTCATACATAATTAAGTCTAAGTTTAAAGGAAACCACCCCAACCCAAATCAAAAGCAGGAGCTGGTAAAGGGGCCCTTGGTTTACACAGGAGTCATTAGAACCATGCAGCAACAAGTAACCTTCACATTTCCTCTGCTCAGTGAGTCAAACAAATCATCAGCAGCTTTGAAGAGCCCTCCGCTTTTAATATACCTCCTTTAGATTTAATATGAGTTACACGATGCCTTTTAGACACTGCACAGGTTTTTGAGGTAGAAAATTAACTCGCATTGCCTTAGTCACATTTTTACTGCAATAGATTGGCTTTTTTCCTGGTTTTGTAGAGTTTTTGCTGTCATAAAGTGAAAAACACAACTAGCTATACCAACATGTTGCATCCAATGCCAATTTCACATTAAATTAAAAACAGTCTTCATGTGATCTTTACTGAAGCATGCACTCGTTAGGAGCCAAGATAGAGTCATCCTCATTGATTGACAATTTGGATGACAAAGGCAACACTTTATATGGTGCCTAGGCAAAATGAGTTGTCAAACTAAAATGCTGCAAAAAGTGTGCCTTAACTGTTTGTCTGCCTGGCTTTTGCTTAGTACTCAAGCACTCTCATGAGGGTGAAACAGTGCCTCACCTGATGCCCAGCACAAGCTATATCAGTGCTGGTCATGCTGGTAAATCTGGACCTATGTCTTTTGTTTTTTGACAGCGATATGATGGACCACAAACACTGGGGGTAACAGTTTTCCAGCAGTCTATTTGTCTCAGAGAACTAGGCTTCTGTAGCTGTATGGAGCGTAGATGAAGGAAGTGATGATTGAACAGAGTAAGGACCAATTTGTTCTGAGGTCACATGAGTTAAGGGCAGTGCAGCCTTTTTAGACTTTGCTTTCCTACTTTTAATAAATTATGTTGCTTTCTCAAATTGTGCTGTCCAAGCAATTGTTCAGTTGCTGACCTGGAAACTCACAGAAATCACTCTGTAAGCCTTGTTGGGCAGCAAACTCAGTCGTGAAACTGCGCCCACTCAAATCCCCTGCCTTTTGTGTGTTCTTGTATCACACTAACAGTTGAGCCATCGATCTGTCTGAGTTAAAAGGTCTTTTTTAGGCAGAGATGGATTCACAGTGGAATAATGGTATTGGTTCTGCTCAAATTGATTTTTTTTCTGTCTTGTATTTCTTTGTCAGTTGTCATCCCCACTTCAAGTTTTTTCAAGGGTTATTTAAACCTGTTAAAGCCAGCACTGAATTCTTTGGCTTTAATAATTTCCTGTAAAGACACTGATATGCTGGCAAAGCTAAAAGGGAAAAGAGGTCATATGTTTTGTGTGATGTAAAAACAAAATTTGCTCAAAACTGATTATCTATCATTAGTGTGTGCAAAGGATTCATTGTTGGCTAACTGTTTCCTCAGAGTGTTTTTGGCTGAACAGTTTGAGTCACTCCAGTCGCACCTGGACACCATGATGCCCGCGGCCAAGAAGCCCTTCCTGCAGCAGTTCTACTCCCAGGTACAGGTTTATTTGCAGCTATCAGCCTGTTTCTCTTCCGGGACAAATAACTATAGCCAATTGCTCAGTCATATCTTCCATGAACAAGAAGAAAGTGAGTGTCACTTCTCATAGTCTGTTATCAGCCTTTCTCTGAGAATGATCTTTTGAATGAACAAACCTTTATTGACTGAGAAAGTACTCAACATCAGTAGAATACCACTGCAGTCTCACATGTTTCTACCATCTAGCAATCAATGACATTATCAATGACATGATTTAAAGAAACACTGTGACCTTTGTGCTCATCACTGTGCTTTACATTCCACTGAGACCAGATGTAGATATCAGGCAAGTGTGTTTTCTTCTTTCCCTTTAGACTGTGTCGACAGCCAGTGAGCTGAGGAAGCCCATATATTGGATCGTAGCGGCCAAGGCCATTGACTATGAGCAGATGCTACTGCTGATGTCAGGAGTTAAGTGGGACATTAGAGAGATCATGTCCCAGCACAATGTATATGTGGATGTGCTCCTAAAGGTACGCAACAGAATATGCAAAACCATTCATACTTCACCTAATACCATTAGTCTTACACCAAGACTGTGAAGAATGTGAATGTTTTTCATTTCAGGTATATTGCTCTCTCACTTAACTGCCACATATTTGTCACAAATTTATCACATACACCCATTAGACAGCAGTTTAGGCAATAATGAAGCTTGATACAGCCCTTTGTTATGAAAAAAAAAAAAATGAAAAGATAATTTTTGTACATATACATACAGTGTTGTGAGCCATCGGTTACCATGTTCGCGCTTGATCAGAACATAACCTTTGGTAAAAATGAAATGAAAAAAATCATTAGTATGTGTTAATGTTTAATTTAAGTTTTTTTTATAACTTGAGTCTGAAAAGAGACCCTCTGAGTTGAAATGTATTCAGTTTTTTTTTTTATTAGCAGTTATTTCAGACAGTGTGAATAATTCACACCTCACAGTCTGCAGATCTCAGCTTAGGCTCCGAAAGTATTTTGGGAACTGGAGTCTAACACTGAAAGTATGTCTTTAAGCATTCCAGCCACTTTTCATGTCATGTATTTTTGATTGAGGGGAAGACACACTATGGGCTTATGGCTGTTTTGTAAGAGTTGGGTCTAAAGGGCTTGCAGTGGGAATGGCAAAGCCCCAACACAAGAAAGTGTTTTTATTAGCACACATCCCAGTGAAACAGCAGGATATCAGTTCAGTCAAAAGAGGCGCACCTTAAAGTCACATTCTGGGTTTTACTTGTTTACTGGAGAAATGTCCAGGCCCTGAGTGTACTGCTGTTACTATAATGTGATCCACAATAATCATCTTTCACTGATCAGTGATCAGCTCAGTGAGCTGCAGAAAATGCATATACAATACTAAATAACTATATACAGGTATTACATACAAACCTCCCTGAAAAATCCCTGAATATATTGATAATAATAATAATTACATATTTTTATATTGTCAAGTATTTTATGGGGCTTAATTAAATATGTTTATACAATGTCTAACAAAAGCAAAACAAAGGTAGTGTATTCAAAAGGCATTTAAAAAAAATCTTGAGCTCATTTAAAACTGCTGCTAGTTGCAGGGTTAAATTGCTTTCTAGACGTTGGTGTGGCTCATGGAGCACATTACAGCAGATGTACTGTTCTCTTCAGACGCTAATGTCTCAGTGTCGACATGTCGCACACATATAACTCATACAGAATGGGTTTGTGAAGCGCGTTCTGCACGCTGCCCAATGATTTATTCATGAATTCAGGTTGATCACTGGCATTCAACACCGACTGATTGATTTGCATATAAAGTGGGAAGAAAATGTAGCCATCCAAATGACTTCATTGAGAAAATATTCTCACAGTACTAGTGTGTGGCTGTTGGGACACAGTCAAGTATACAACAGTTGTCCCTTCACATTCATTTTAAATATGATGCAATTTTAATTAGAAGCTCCTCATTTTCATGTAGCATATACAACAATACGTTGCTTTTCTAAATTGTTAACATTGCATAGTTCCATGAATAACTGATTGCAACATTCTGAGCAGTGAGTGCAGGACTAAACTCCTGCTTTATATCACGTGTTTCTTAAATCCACTGACATAAACCTAGAGATTGGCCAATTATAATCCAAACGTTTCATATTCAGCTGTAATACCCTCTTTTCTTGCTGCACAGAGACTGTTCTTTTACTCTGACAGCCAGACTGTGAGCTACAGTGTTACAGTGTACTTATATATTTCTCTGAACTGAATCAGTGGGACCAGTGTGTCCAGTCACATTTTGCATATGATTTCACATGTGGAGAACAGCAACCTTTATGTGATGACTCTCTAGGATTAAAGAATCATTTGGAACAGTTAGAAGCTATAATTCAAAGAACATATGAAACACTCTGAGAAGTATTTTGTACATTGAACAGAAGGCACTGCTGTTCCACTGGAGTTTGAAAACAGCCAACCAACTTTTATAGAGTGAGGAGTTCTGGAAACATCACAGTTGTGTAAAGAGGAGTAGGCTGATGGATGTTTTCACACTAGTCCTCTCTGATACCTCTGTGTCCTTTACGCTGCAGGAGTTTGAGCAGTTTAACCAGCGACTGGCAGATGTTTCCAGGCATGTGCGCATCCCGCTGCCTGTGTCCAACGTCCTGTGGGAGCACTGCATTCGACTGGCCAACAGGACACTGGTTGAGGGGTACGAGAGCATAACACAGTCTCAACACAGTCTCTCTCCATTGCACTGGAGACACTGGGAATACGTACAAACCAAGAATAGTCTGTTTAATTCAAAATGATGTACAAATGTATATTAAATGATTAGCATGTGGTCCTGTCATGTGTCAAAACTCTTATTTGCAAATGTGTAAAATGTGTTTATAGCTTGCCACACAAATGTCACAGGTGAACAAAAGACACATTAGTGTACTGAGTTCCAACCAAACCATTTACTACATCTGCAATTATTTTTCACATACTAACTACTTACTACTTACTTACTTTTTCAGAATAATGCAAGAATACACTTTTTAAAGTAGCCTTTGCCATACAAACCTGAATTAAAACTGTAGTGAAGTGGGTTTAGCTTGCCATCGGTAATCATTAGGTCTTCCCTGTGAGGAATGAGAAGAGCGTTTACTGCAGGGATATAGATAATGTCATTATGAGAGGACAGGCAGAGCCCAGTGACTAGTCAGAATGTTCTGAAGAATTTTACAGATTTCGTTTGACTCTTAAGAGTAGTGCTGTTTTTCCCTTCAACTGTCCTCCCTGAATAGCTCCTTTATCTTGAAGTGCCAATCAGTCCGTCACATCTCTGCTGCTTCATCTGGAGGCCACTGTGTATCCCAGGACATAGATGGCACACACAGACTTAAAATACTCTTGACCTGTGGTCTGTTAGGTTTAAGAAGCTCTCTGAGCTCTCACTGGTTTTGCTGCAGCCTCTTTTTCAGTTTGTGAGGGAAAGTGTTGTAGACTTGACTTTTTAAGATTATTTTTTGGGCTTTATTGATAGATGATGGTAGCTGGACAGAAAACAGAGTGAGAGAGAGAGTGGGGAATGACATTGGACAAATGACCCAGGGCATCCACCTTGCAGACTTGACTGATATAAATGTCCTCTGTTGTTTCCTGACAGAGATGGGCTTGTGTACTTATGAACAGCTCACAGCCACAGTTGCCACAGCTACAGTTGTTGGAAAGCATTTACCATTAGACATGGGCTGTGTATATATCCCCAGTCCATTCCCACATACACACTCGCTTATTTGTGTTAGTTTGTACTGAGTCTGACTGGCATGTTTGGCTCTGTTAGCTTTCACAATTTGGCAGCAGAGCTCTGGTGCTTCTGACCAAATTCACACAAAGAGGACAGGTGATGAAAGGAAGGCACTCAAACTGGAAAAGAGACTGTTTTTACAAAAGTCAGTTTGTCTAGAGAACATGTCTCTTTAAGGCCCCAGTGGATAAACCAGTCTGACTCAATAATACACTCAGGAAAACTGCATTCATGACACAAGGAGTGTCAACAGTCAGGACTGTGGCTGAAGTGTCTTCTAATAAAGTTTCTAATGAGCACTGTCATTTAGTGGGTCGTATTCTCAGGCTTTCTGCATTTACTTTTATTTCTACTTGAAATGATCAATGGAGAAGCGTTAGAAGAAAAACAGATGTCAGGCTATGTCTCCAATGTGAATGCTGTGAATTACAAGCTGACACTACAGAACGGTGCCTGCAGAGAGAGGTTAACGTCTTGAGTAAGTTGTTGAGTAAGGTGATGTTGGTGGGTCAAGCTGTTTTTGACTGCAGTCATCCTTCCTGTCCATAAAACTGACTGTCTGCTGTGTCTCTGCTGTAGCTATGCTAATGTGAAGAAATGCAGTAACGAGGGCCGCGCCCTGATGCAGCTGGACTTCCAGCAGTTCCTCATGAAGCTGGAGAAGCTTACAGACCTGCGGCCTATTCCGGACAAAGAGTTTGTCGAAACATATATCAAGGCATATTACCTGACTGAGAATGATATGGAGCAGTTTATCAAGAATCACAGGGTAAGGCTGTGAGCCGATTGAAGCCCTTCAGCAGGCTTTCTAACAGCTAACAGCCTTTGTGTTTGTCTCAGGAATACTCCATGAAGCAGCTGGCCAACCTGGTCAACGTCTGCCTGGGTTCACACATCAACAAAAAAGCCAGACAGAAACTCCTGGCTGCTATCGACGACATCGACAGACCCAAGAGATAGACTGAGGACCAGACACCCCCAATCAGACCAGCCCAGCTCCACACTAAATGCCTTTATTTTCATTTTCAGCTCGAGGCCACACATCCTGCTGTAACTATTTATAGCTTGAATGTTACTTCATCTGTGGGCTACATAAGGCCCAAAAGACCGACTGTCCCCGTTAAATGGAGCCCATGTTGAGACAGCTTTTCTTTCACAAAGCATGCAGCAATTATTCTGTAGTCACTCATTAATGAACCATGAGCAGATCAGTAAAACACCAAAACTAATAGCTTCGTATTAGCTTCTTCACACAAACTTCATACAAACAGTGACTGCACAAAAGTATAATGGGCTTTGCAGAACAGGCAGGTATGCTCAGTGGGTGATGTGAGAAAGCTCAAGCACACACCTGTTTGCATTCTCACACTTACTTAGTGATCGACCACTGTAATTCCAAAAGAAATATTGCAATCCACTACAGTAAAAGTTCTTTTTTGCTTGACGAAAATAAATGCACACTATATTATGCCATACTTTGCTTTGTTGTAACTGACATTCCTTTTCTTGTGCTCATTTATTGGTGTTAAAAAACTCTGAGTTCTTGCAGACACTGGTCTCTTCTGTGATCCATTTTGCTGTACATGTGACTCCAGGACACTTGTGCCCGACTGAATGCAGTTTTTCCTCTGTTTGCCTTTAAATATTAAAATATGAAAAAATATTGATAGTATAGAGTATTTAAAATGTAATAGATATGTTGAACAGATGATTAGCTGGCACTTTCACCATGCTGCAGTGACTTTCTGAGATTGTGAGGAAAAAAAGGAGGCTGGACTTGAAAGTGTTTTAACAGATTTAGGCACTATTATATTATTTTATTATTTTATTAGATTATAACTCCAGATAACTCCCATCATCTCCACTTGACCAAGATGATATTGTGTTTGCTGTCGGAGGATAATATGTCCATGAAGTCACTTTTTGATATCTTTGTATATTTAGTGTGCATCCATTCCCATAAGAATACTGCAATGTGAATGTGTTAAACAATGTCTGTATTTCTTGCTTTGTGTCTTTTGGGGTTTTTATGAAAACGGTTGGAAATGTGTGTGATCATTTATCCTTTTGCTTGTAACTTATTAAGTGAAACAAATGCAGATATTTACACAATGTCAAGTAAATGCACTATTGTAAGTAATGACTGTGTTGGATCTGTATGCCTAACCAAAGTGATTGGAAGACAATAAACACACTAAGGATTCAAACACTGTTTACTGTATATATTAAGGTCATAAAAGTAAAATTCATCTTTTATCTCTTTTTCAATTAATATAAATGAGGTAATGAGAGACAATCACAGAGCTCTCCAAACAGCAGCAGAGACTCTGGGTTAGATGAGTGTACCTTAAGTGAGGTTGTCCGCTGTGGAGATGTAGCTCTCAGAGCAAGACTTTAGCTGTGTATTAGACTTGTCACAACATTGTCAGCGCTCATTACAGCTCTCATATATTTCACCTGCAGAGATGGAACATTTACAGGCCACTTGACTAATAAGGATCTATGTATTGTTTTCATGATTAAAAATTACTCACAGCTTATTTTCAACTATGAAGTCAGGATTAATTGGTCCTCTTTCTTGCTGCTGTGCTTTAAAGACTTATATGTGTTCTTAAATGTCCATAAAAGTTAACGTTTTCCAAATTGAGACTGAATTGTATAAGAAAGTTGAACAGTGAAAACAAAGGTTAGTTCTGTTTCACATGTACTGCAACCTTCACCCCAGAAAAGATGACAAGAAGCAGCAAGTATGTGAGTATGTTGACACTGGAAAGAGGGAAACTCTGGGTTTTCAGTTACACAAAGGGAGTTAGTCTAAACTCTGACTGAGGTAACTTCGTCTGTGAATCTGCGGTTACTTGCATGCACGAGCGCCGAAGCCTCTGCACATTCACCTGAGCTGTGGACGTTCACTGGAGTGCAGTGGCACTGACTGTGCATCTTGGTCATATAGTGGGGCGCGGTGTAAAGTGAAGCAGGGCTGATTTCCAATGAACAAGTGGCTGGATTTATGAAATAATTATTGGACATGATTCTGTCCAGCTCCTACAAATGCTGGTGGACTGTTTTGTTTTTAGGAAGCGTTGTGTCAAATTGCGGCTCAACACAACTCTCCTCTCATTACGCATTATATTAAATTATAAGAGGGGGAGTTCCATTCCACATTCACAGGTGCCTAATCTTTATTGTTCAGTGTATTAAAGCCACCCTGCATAACTTTTAGCCAGTAGAGGGCACATGACCCCCTACAGACACTGTTGTTAAGGCAGTGGCGCAATATTTACAGAAATTGTTTGTTTTTGAAAGGAAGCTATATCCAAACCGCCAACGTTTGGGAGAAAAAAACATGTCTTCTGCAACAGTAGGTAATTTTAGTGTATTTTGTACAAATAGGACTCTGCGTGTCTCGGCGACAGGAATTATATTGGAGGTTTCTGTCCAAGTGAGGGTACTGTGTCAGTGAGACAGGCATGATTCTACTGTGCCCATGTCTAAGAACTATTAAATGAGTAGGAGAAAAAGTATTTTGGGGCCAAAAGTTATGCAAAGTGGCTTTCAACCACCGTTGTATCTATTACTTTACACTTCTTTCATTTTAAACTTGAATAAGCTTGCCATAACCACATGACTATACTGCCCTGCGTGTCCTCTAACATGGCAGCCTCCATCTGATTACCATTGCTAATCTGTCTCATTGGGCTCAAATTGTGAAAGAGTGGTTCAGGGAGCATGACACATCATTTTCATGGATTGGCCTCCACAAAGTCCAGACCTTAACCCCATAGAGAATCTTTGGGATGTGCTGGAGAAGACTTTGCGCAGCAGTTGACTCTCACATCATAAATACAAGATCTTGGCAAAAAATTCATGCAACTCTGGACAGGAATAAATGTTGTGACATGCAATGTTATTCCCGTCCTGAAGCATGTTCGTCCACACAGCAATTATTCAATGGGAGGCTCTTGCCTATTTGCTCAGTTAAATCTAGGTGGCGACCTTTTTTCTGATCAGGCAGTGTATAAAGTGTCTTAGTTGGTTCAACCTCATTTGTGAAACAGGGCCTGTGTCTCTGTGAACATATGTAGTGTGTTTGCTGTAAGTGTCATCTCTAATTTAACTAGATGCTGTGTGTGGAAAGAATCAGGCTGTTGAACAGAGGGTGCTACACTGGCAGTAAACACCACATTAGTTTTACTGAAGGCTTTTGTAGGAATCAAAGTAATGTTGCATTTGTCACTGTAACTCCGGTGTGGGTGATGGAATCTCAGGTGATGAAGGAGATTAAGAAGCCTCCATAAAGCAGCTCTAGTGTTATGTCTGACCTCCACTGATACATGTGGTCCTGTGTGTCCTGCAACAACCGCCAGCTGGAACATTACACAATCTCTGGCCGAGTTCTTTCCTGACACGAAAGACATCTGACCCTTTGCCAAATATCACTACTATTTACCTCTATGCTTCACTTCCAGGTCTATTCATAGAGACCCTGGCAGTCATTAGTGATGTTTATGATGCACCAGTGAGACGAGATGTTCCAGGGAAGGGGAGAGAGCACCATGGCAACAGAGGCAAATGACATGAGCATAATCTGCAGGCAAGTAAATAAACATTTTAATAACCACCAATCTGTCAGTTAGGATCAGTTCATGATCAACTTTTCTTGTTGCAGCAAGCACAGCCTCCCAGAGATGAGTCACTTACTGGATAGCTATGGTTCAGAGAGTAGTGTGTTACCACCTTCCCATTCTCCCTTCAATTTCATAGTGTCATGTAGTGACATTTAGACAGGAATACACTTCCTCTGTACACCTCTCACTCAAGAGTCTGAGGCGGTCTGTGATTGTGGGGGGAGGACGAGCCCTAGGTTAGACAGTTATCAGTCAGAATGCAGAGACACAATAAAACACCCCCCCTCCCCACACACACCCACGCACGCACGCACACATCCACGCACACACACACGCACACACTCTCTCTCACACAGTCTCACTCTGACCTGCTCATACCCGACTCATAAACCATTCAGAAACAAAATCGTTAAATGGAAAGTGGATGCATTTAAAGTCAACATATAAACCTGATAGAACCAAAGTGAAGTCATTTCATCCACTGATGACCTTAAAAGTTGGACTTCTCTGTAATGACTGCCAGTCCAGACTCAGCGGCTAATTGGACTTCTGTGTGTACTCTTTCATGGCTGCCCTCAGAGAATCTTGTTTCACCAGTCACTGCTAATTTGTTGCTTGAATAGATGTGCTCAGAGCAGAAAGTGTGAGATTGTAAACATAGCAGGGAAGATAAGGCTCTGCAGAAACATTCACTCAGACAGAACAGAAATTCAATGAATAAATAATGTTAATTTGTACAGCAGCTAGACAAGGCATTACAGTAATACAGTCCTTTTTATTTAACATTTGTGGCCCTAAAACAATGTGTAGATGAATGCATCTGTCTGCATCTCAGGATTTTACTCCTTTGTTTACATGAGAGGGACAGGTTTTGTAGCTCTCAGCCAGTAACCACTCACAGAAAAGGCAGTCAGACACAGTCAATGGCTCTCTCAGAGGCTGAATATATGAGATGGTAAACAAAGATAATATCTTATTTCATGGCTCTGTGCTTTTTAAAATACCACATACTGTCAAGAAGCTCTGCCTTGGTAATGTCCACACTATCTAAGTGGGTTTTTCATGTTTGACATCATGAAACCGTTACCTGACTATGATCTGGAATGTTGACTTAGGCAAAAATGTTGATATCTTGATATAAGTCTGACATGCTCTGTGCATGGGTCAATATTTAACCATGTCAGGACGTTCAAGTCAGACTCCTAATTCAATTCCATTTTATTTGTACAGTATCACAACAACAATTGCCTCAAAGGGCTTCACAAAACAGACAGTAAGTATGTAAACAGGTTGAACAGGACAACATCCCCTGTCCTTAGACCCTCCATCAGGGTAAGAAAACTCCCACTCCCAGGATGGACAGGCCTTGCAATAGATGTGTCCAGGACAGTCACTGACAAATAGTCCATCATATGTATGGGTGAATGAAAAATGTATATGAATATAGTCCATGATAATGTCAGGAACATTTCATCTGAGTGAGAGGAACTGGGGTCAGGAGGGGTCCATGGGTTGGGACAGGATCACAAATGGGCAACAGTTAAGGTCCAGTCATCACTGGGATGTCTAACAGCAGCCGGACATCTGCAACAGTATCCACGCCCCCAGTGTGCTGCACAACACTCCTGAGCACACACTCAAATTAGATTAACATTCAAAGACTCATCTGACGCCAGAGTAAACAGGGAGTGTGTGTGACTGCAGCAGGGGTAATAAATGAGCTTGCATTGATTTTCAGTTACAAGGTTTAATGTATTAAACATGCATAAAGTCCAAAGGGCAAATAACAGCACTGCAGCCATCTATGAAACACTTGGTTCGGTTAACACATTTTGTACTCATCAATGACAGAACAACTGAAGAAACTCCAGTCTCCAGTCTGAGTTGCCTGCCTGCTGATAAAGTCGATAACTCCGTACAGTCTGGAACATTTCAAAGGTCCCTAAACAAATGCCTTTTGATGCCACAGTGCAACAACTATTGGCCCACATCAAACCTGCCATTTTAGATAAAGTCATAGAAAAGTTGAATAGTAGCAACTTACTGTCTTTCTATTGCTTAACAACTGATTTGATCCTTTGCAGTCTGGATTCAGGCCCATTACAGTGACAAATTCTATATTTGTCCACTGGAGGTTGCACAGTTTTAGTAAGAGCAGCAGACCCACCCTGAAGCCCGAATGAGTGACATGGGGCCAGCCTGTGGGCCAAATGGCCACGTAGAGTACCCGGCCTTCTTGGAGTCCCTGGGAGAGGAGGAACGGCCTCCCCGATCTGAACCCGAGAGGTGTTCTGTTATTGGACTTCTGTGCTAGTCACAGTCTGTCCATAACGAACACCATGTTCAAGCATAAGGTTGTCCATCAGTGCACATGGTTTCCAGTACACCTTAGGCCTGAGGTTGATAATTGACTTTATAGTTTGCCAGTCGTAAGTCAGAAGTAGCTGAGCTGCGAGGCGAAGTTCTCGATTTACCGGTCAATCCACGTTCTTACTCTCACCTATGGACATGAGCTGTGGGTCGTGACCGAAAGGATAAGATTATGGATACAGGTGGCCGAAATGAGTTTCCTCCGCAGGGTGGCTGTGCGCTCCTTTAGAGATAGGTTGAGGAGCTCAGTCACTCGGGAGGAGCTCAGAGTTGAGCCGCTGCTCCTCCACATCGAGAGGAGCCAGCTGCGGTGGCTTGGGCATCTGTTTCGGTTGCCTCGGGGATGCCTTCCTGGGGAGGTGTTCCGGGCACGTCAGTATAACAGATCAGGCCATTATACTGGATCAGTATAACAGCCTGCTCACTGGGCTTAAAACAAGGTTTAAGACAGCTGCAGTATATTCAGAAAGTTGCTATCTGCACTGGCTTCCTGTTGCTCAGAGAAGAGACAGCAGTGGTAATGTACAAGTCTCTTAATGGTTTAGTACTGAAATATATTTCTGATGTACATATATAAACCTTCTCGGACACAGAGAACATCTTAGGCCTTCTGCTCGTGGCCAGACTTAGAACTAAACACAATGAAGCAGCATTTAAGTTTCATGCAGCAAAAATCAGCCTCCAGGTGTAGTGAAACAAGCCTCACCTTTAACAATGTTCAAGTGTAAGATGAGATGAGAGAAAATCAGATAATCAGTTATGGAAGGTAAATTCACTGGTTACAGCAGCTCCCAGACAGTTAAAAGTAAATGTAAAATGTCAATCAAAATACAATAGTGGAAAAGCAGGGTAAAGTTTAACAATACATAAGCAATCTTTATACATATTTAGTATTAAAAGGAAAATTACCATATTGCATTGTCTTAGTGTGTTTTTGATGACAGTGGGTAAGAAGGGCCTACAGTAGCACTCTTTCCTACACTGTGGGTATCTCAGTCTGTTGCTTAAAAACTTTCCTCTTTAGCTCTGCCTTCTCTCAGTATTGACAACTTAAAGTGTTTTATCTACACTCTTCATTTTTAATTATTGTAATTCTGTATTTTACTTATATTTCTTATTCTAACTCTTTTCTGTGTACTTTAAATGTGTCTTTCAATTACCTACTTTATGAATAGTGCTATATAAATAAAATTGCCTCCCTCTTCTTTACAACAAACATCTGCTGTTTGAATCTACTTTCGACAACTTTTTATACAGTGGATAGAAGACTCCCTGACAGGTTCTGACACGGGTGGAGCAGCTGAAAACCAGCAGCGGGTACAGAGCTAGACTGACTCTGCAGTAGCCATGTTTATTAGCTTACTAGCTATGTTTAGCCATGTAGTTTAGTCGCCATGTTTATTAGCTTAGCTTAGCTTAGCTTAGCTTAGCTTAGGTGTGTAGGATGCACTTCAGCTTTGACTGACATGCTGCAGTCATCTCTGCAAAAACTGACAGAAGGTTAGCCACAGTCTCTGTCATGCACTTGCCTTAATTTACTCAAATCAGAGTGGTTTGTGTTACATTTAAAACCCTCACTGTCCTGAAACAAGGATTATCACACTGAGTACCTTTTTGATTTAACAGCATCCAGTCTTATTTTGAATCCCCCTCTCACCTGTGGGTCCAGGTGGATTAGTTTACAACTTTAGAGGCCCTCTCATATTTATTATTGTTATTCTTTATCACCATTAAACATCTACAATTTTCTGTCATTCTTTTATGTGAGATCCAAAATCATTCTATTGTATATTTCACATCCACTAATAAAAGCCATACATCACATGCTGGAAAAGCAGAGCTGCTCATACTTGGGGTGTTTGATGGAAAATGCTTTCACGTGGCCAGCATGACCATATTTCATGCACCAATTTGTCAGTGGCTCCTGTGCATTTCTTGAGCTGATAAAAGAATATGTGGGGTCTCATTACCGACAAATCAAGAGTCACAGTGAAGCTTAAGAGGACCTGTGCTGCCTCAGAGCGTGACAGCGTTATTGTTAACAACAATTACACACCACCTTTGCTCTCTTTCAGTGATATGTGCCACTGCAGCTTTGAGTATGACTGGTCATACATAAGGTTTATTAAAAAAAAGAAATAGTGCTGTATTAATCCATCTGAAAGCAGATGGGATAATGTGTTAGTACTAGTTTCTTTAAAAAGCTTTCTGAAAAGTCAAGAAAAGAACTATGTCATGTAAATGGATAATTTAGTGGATGTTACTAACCAAACTGGTGTTTCTGAGTAAAAGGTGATTGAAAGGTCCTAAAAAACAACACCCTTCCCCTATGGTTATCACTCTGTTTGGTCCAAGATAGTGAACTAAAGAGTGGTACTAAAGAGAAGCTGAACACTGCAGTCTGTCTTGTCTTTCGCTTGTTAGAAAATCATACTCAGAAGAAAAAAAATGCTGGTATATAAATGCTATCGCACTTCAACGCTAATTTGTCCTCATTCAAGTAGTAACATTGGACCTTGCAGAAAAACTCAAGAGTTCAGAATATAGTCCTGTGAAGAGGATGCTCTTGCTCAGCTAATCCCAATAACAAATGATACATTTAATTTTGAATAGTACAGATTGTCAATGACAATGCATTAAAACCAAAAGTACATAATCTTATACACACAGTATGTTTTTTGTTGGTGATTTTGCTAAACTAAACTCTCCTGAATGCAGAGCTCCTTTTTGCATCTGCAGTAAACTGGTTTCACTGTAGAGACCTTTGAACCAGCTGACATTATGCATTTTCAGTTTTCAGTTTCCATTGGACACTGATTAGCTTTAAACAGAAGCTTCATCAATTAGCTCTGCTCACGTTTGTCATAAAATAATAGCACATCACACAGGCAGTACCTTTCTCAGGAGATAAGTAGACCATTAATAGCTCTTGTGTACATGCTCTGTTAAAACTATGAGAAAAAAAAGATAGAGCTGAGGGAGTGCGGCTGAGTGGCAGCACAGGTTATGGGTATGAACGGCCACACACATTTGCGACATACACGGTTCCCACTTGGACAACGACTCATTGGGCTCATTGTACAACAACCGTCTCCTCAAAGAGCAGCCCTTCTGATTTAATGCGACCTCTCCGTTTCTCTTGCTCATTCTAAAAACATAACAACAGACACATATGCAACCATTAGACCTGCGGCTAGACTTTTTTTCCACCTTCTTCTGCCTATTCCTGTTAGGTGCTGTGCGTGGCTTGAGCCTATCCAGCAGCTTTGGGCCTTAGGCAGCTCTTACTAGACTTTATTCATTCATCTAATAAATGACGGCTGACTTATATTTCTAGACATGACTATTTACTGCTGATGCTGCAGTATACATCCAACCCCTCTCCCTGCAGTATCCCAAAGTATACCAAATAGTCTGCAAATTTATTTTTGTCTGACTAATTACCATTACCTATTTCAGACAACTTTTAAGCAGTCTCTGGGGACATTGTTTACATCACTGGGCATTAGTTCACACTGCTGCCATCTGTCAATGCCATAGACAGTGCTCATTTAAAACCACAGAATGCATGCAACATTTTAGAGCAGGGGTCTTCAACCTTTTTTTCACCACAGACCACTACGTGCATGGCATTTAATTTGTGGCCCAAAGTGGTGGGGGGTACCTCACTCGCGCATAACTGTCATGGTTTCCATTAGGACCCAAAAGCAGAACACAACTGGTAAATGCTGAAAACAGTAGTGGTGGAGATGAGCCAGATGACCAGACGTGAGGCAGGTCAGTAGCAGATAGGTAAGTAGCAGATTAGGCGGGTGGGCAGGCAGGCATGATCTGAAGAAAACAAGACAATGTTAAGCCAAAATTCAAAGAGTGCAAAGGGAACCAAAGAACTATACTGATGGTAGCAGTAAAAACGAACTGGCGAGGAATGGTAAGGAAGCTGGTTGTCTTTTTATGTAGGTGATAGATTGCAGAAGATTGTGGACAGGTGTGTTGCTCTGCAGCAGGAGCTGCCACGCCCAGGTAGGTGGACCCCCCCCCACACACACACATACACACACACACACACACACACAGGGAGAAGGGGAGTGACAGGAAAGAACACAGAGTAAGTGGATAATTTAGTGGATGTTACTAACCACACTGTTTCTGAATCAAAGGTGACTGAAAGATCCTAAAAAAACTGCACCCTCCTCCTCTGGCTATCCCTCTGTTTGGTCCAAGATAGTAGACTAAGTGGTACTAAAGGGAAGCTGATTCCATACAATGTAAACAGTACAATAATTACTGGTAGAAGCCCATATATTTGTTGCTTTTTCTAATTAATCCATTTATATATATATATATATATAATTTTGGTGCCTTATTAATAGATAGTAACAAAAAAGCTCTTTTAACACATTGTTGACATTTATCGAGCAGATTTTCCTGCTGGTCCTTGTCTTTCTCACGTTTGAGCTGCCAGTAGAGGAGCTGAGAGCAGAAGGGGTGCTCGTGGTTCTTTGATGGTCCAATCCATTCAGCACAGCGCTCCTCAGCTTTGATCTGGATACTTGTAATCCTGACGGTTGAGGTCCCAGGGAGGGTCTTTTACCCCACTGAGCTCAGCATCCTCCCATCAGAGCCACTCATCCCAGCGCTCCAACTCCAATACATTTCCATATTCGAATCAAATGGATTAACTCAGGTTTACATTGTGACATTCCCCAGTGACACATGTTTTTTGCATCTGTCTTGAGCATGTGTTTGAGTTTCTCCAAATGATTAGACTGGTTGCACTGGCAGCACTCAATGTCAGAGGTGCAGTGCTATTTACACCATGCTCATAAAATCCCTTGGTTCCTCCTGGTTCTGTCATCATTCATCATTACCATTATTATTCATTACACTGCCAGGGCTCTTGCGTGCACATGAACCAATCATTTTTTTAGGTAAAATACAGAAGAGCGATAAGAAACATGAATCCCAGTAAAGTCTCTTGGTCACAGCGTCGTTCACAGTTGTGTGGCTCCATTGTGTCATATATACTTTCACTTTTCATGCTTTATATTTTGACGTTATCTTCCTCTCCAGCAGGCATCTTCAATCGTTTAGAGTGAGACAGATTGCTGATACATGGCCTTGACTGGAGGTTGATAGCTGAGACTAGTGTGTAACACAGTCGTGAGTGAGTGACAGTAAACAAAGCCTTATCTGTGGGTGGGAAGTGGCTGTCTGTGCCTCTTTCACCTGTGCCGCTACATTACCTGAGGAACTACACCATATCCAGTAGAGTCTCAGTGCAATTCTTGGCCAAGAAATTCACTGACAAGGCAAGTTTTATTTAGGTGCAATCACTGTCTGCAGTTTTGCTCACTCCTCTTCTTCACTATATGGAGTTATAATCATCATCACTGACTGAACACAAAAGTAGTCAGCAGTCTGACACATTTTACATATTTGTTTATTTATGTTTCTGATCACCTACAATCACCTACTACAATCCCTTTCAACCTCAACCAGATGTGTCTCTACCTGGTTAGATAAAACAGATAGATCAATGAGATGACCAAGTTGGTTAGCAACTGGTTTAGTAAACCCTGGCTTTTTCAGAGTCAGTATTTAAAAACCAATCACATTAACAGTAAGGAGAGTTTGTGCAAAACAAACAGAACCACAGACTCAATGAACAGCACATACACATTAATTAAAAAGACCAACAGACAAAAGTGTGGAGTAAAACCATTATCACAGAGGCTATTAATCACAGAGGCTATTAATCAATCAGTTTAAATGGAGCAAAAACTCAAAAGCCAGTCAAAATTTTTATGTTTGCAATAAAACATACATTTAAATTTTAAAAGCCACTTACAAATCATCCCTGTCCACTGAGTGAAGAGTAGACCTTCTTCATGTTTGTTTGAAAGGATATGACACAGTGGCTGGAAATTGTGCTCAAAAGCCAGTCAAACGTTTTATGTTTGCAATAAAACATACATTTAAATTTTAAAAAACACAATTTTCACTAATCATGCATCTGTATATTAAACACTATCAAATGCTACAAACCTCAAATAAATCCATGTAGTGGTGTGCAGTATTCTGTTTAAATGTCTCTCCGTTACAGAGATACCATGCGAATCCAATGTTTTAACGATGTCTTTATATGTTAATCCCAATTTAAAATAAAAACCAATCAAATCATCCCTGTCCACTGAGTGAAGAGTAGACCTTCTTCTTCATGTTTGTTTGAAAGGATATGACACAGTGGCTGGAAATTGTGCTCAAAAGTTTTATGTTTGCAATAAAACATACATTTAAATTTTAAAAGCCACTTATAATACAATTTTCACTATTCATGCATCTGTATATTAAACACTATCAAATGCTACGAACCACAAATAAATCCATGTAATTTTCAATATAAGTAGCATTATACATATCAACATACAGCACTTCCAAACATTGGAAAAAATTTGTTTATTTTTTTCAGCTTTTCACTATTCTTCACAAAATTGTAGGCTTATCAGAGAGTCCCAGAAATTTTGGACAGCACCACACAAAAGATAGAGAATATCAGCCATATGTTTAATATCATCTGATTGTAAAATGGAAGTCTCTGTTAAACAACTTAAGCACGAAAACACACAGAAGCACGCTACTCTTCACTGCTATTCGCTGGTTTAAAAGGCTACAATAAATTATGTGGTCTGCTCTCTTCTGTTTCTCGGATAAATCTTTCAGTTTCAGCAGTAAAGAGGGGTGCACCCCATGCATGCAGGTCCATAAAACAGAAACACATGACTCTGATGTTGGTGCAGAGCAGCTGCAGCAGGAGAATAGAGCAGTTAATACTGCTGTGGAACACTGACAGAAGCATTTGGAGAGAGGCACTGGCCGTTAAACCCAACATTTAACAAGGCTCTCTGCTCCCTTTACTTTAAGCACCATGATTTTCTGGTTGCGTTGCTGCAGCTCCGTGTGGAGGAATTCCAACTCCTCACAGTGAGCGCTGACATATTTGTGGGCTGCAGAGACTATGGTGACTTCCACTTGAGCTTTAGTATTTGTTGGAAAGGTTTTATTTGATACAATTGATTTAAAAGCACAATTTTGTTTTTCATATTTCTGCCCTTTATGTCTTCATTTGAGAGTAATCAAAGAAGAGATGCACCGGGGGTATGATACAGCAGTCTGACCAGCACTAGGGTTTCTCTCAGGTTACATGGTACACAAGGCCATGTGTTACCTAGGGATCTAACCATCACTGTGTCCCTTTCAAGTAATGACATTGTTTTATTCTGTAATTCTTCCTGTCTGTGTAGAGCAACAGAAATTGTGTGGGAGGTAGTGACTTACGGAGTG
Source organism: Rhyacichthys aspro (assembly GCA_036850595.1). NCBI lineage: Eukaryota > Metazoa > Chordata > Actinopteri > Gobiiformes > Rhyacichthyidae > Rhyacichthys > Rhyacichthys aspro. Next base: position 21,348,987 of record CM072158.1, read on the forward strand.
GCGTGCAGTATTCTGTTTAAATGTCTCTCCGTTACAGAGATACCATGCGAATCCAATGTTTTAACTATGTCTTTATATATTAATCCCAATTTAAAATAAAAACCAATCAAATCATCCCTGTCCACTGAGTGAAGAGTAGACCTTCTTCTTCATGTTTGTTTGAAAGGATATGACACAGCGGCTGGAAATTGTGCGATCAATGGACGATTTCTTATTTTGTGGGAAGGGAACATGGATGGAAGGGAACGACATAACTATTTTGTGGGAACGAAATAGTATTTCGTTTCATTTTTTCACCTTTGTTATCAGGGGGACTCTGTAGTGACTAGACATGTGTGTTAATTGTTTACACACACACACTTGGGTAAGACCCTTTACGCTAATGCAGAGCACCTTGATGAGAAATGGGATACTGGAACAAGACAGAAATGTACGAGATGCAACAACAAGGCTCTGTTGGAATGCTACTACTCTAGTAACCCTAGTAAGAGGGGTTACATGCAGAGAATATGGGATGCATGGTTACTTCGAAACCCACAGTCAACACTAACAGCAAAACAACTAGTAGCTCAGTGTTCCAACATCCACAATCGGCAACTGCTATCACAACTTGAGATTTTATTTATTTTATTTATAATTTTTTAAACAGGAAAAGATTAAAAGAAAAATCGGGCCTGACTCAGCTCGGAACCTGTTTTTCAGCAGGTTCCTGCTCTGCAGAACAACACCAGACACAAAACAAACTCCGAAACAAGACAACAACCATACAAACATACAAACTGAGAGAAGGGAGGGGGAGGCTGTGGAGCCACCTCAGTGGTCACATCTGTACCTGTCTATTAGGTGGCAAACAAATGTTCTTTTAAACAATCTTATTGATGTTATAGTCCTGATGTGCTGTGGGATATCATTCCAGGCTTTAGTAAGCACATAAAAAAAGGATCTCTGTCCATAGCAGTTCCTAAAGGCCGGTAAAGGCAAAAGTCCATTTGTAACAGATCTCGTAAGACCTTGCGCTAGGTTTTGGAACCAATGCAGTAAGTGCTGCTGAGGCGTGTCCGTTTAAGATTTGATAATACAAGTTTATCCCATGGCTTATTGTATAGTTCTGAAATGTCAAGGCATTAGACAGTGATAGTGCAGAACAATGGTGAGTCCAATCTGGAAGCCTGTTGTGGATCTTGTAAGCTCTATTGTAGAGTCTTGCTACTGGTTCAAGGATTTCATTTGTTGTAAGTAACCAAACAGGCAAACAATACGAGAGAGTGGACATAATAATTGCATGAAGATATGTTCTAGAGACAGACAAATATGGTCTAATTTTACTATAAACAAATAACTTTTGGTTTAGCTTTCTAGTTAGGGTTTGGACGTGCTCACAATAAGTGAGATGTGAGTCAAGAGAGACTCCCAGATACTTGTATGTGGATACAACTGAAAGCTTTTGATTGGAAAAGGTGATGGGATTGGATATGAATAGCTGTCTCCTAGATGAATGAAAGTACATGCAGTCTGTTTTCTTGATATTAAGTGTTAAATGGTTATCTTGCAGCCAGTTATGTAAATGCTGAAGATCTATGTTAAGTTCGTGATTAATTGTGTCAATGTTTGTAACTGTGTCATCAGCATATAGCAAAGAACTGGAAAAATTAAGCACATGAGGAAGATCATTAATGTACATAAGGAAAAGTAAAGGACCTAAAATGCTGCCTTGTGGAACTCCCATAGAACACATTCGTGGCTGTGATGTTACTGAGCCAATTTTTACAGTCTGAGATCTATCACTTAAATATGACGTAAACATGTCAGGAGGACAAATGAAAAGAAAGAAGTTTATTTAACAAAATTTGATGATTAACTGTATCAAAGGCTTTTCGAAAATCTATGTATATAACTCCGGTAACCTGACCCTTGTTTAGAGATGCACGTATCTGCTCAGTAAAAAGCAGCAGAGCAGACATGGTTGACCGCAAGGGTCGAAAGCCATGCTGGCAATCACTGAGCAAGTTATTATTTTCAAGATAATTGATAAGTTGATTAGTGTTTTTTCAAGTAACTTGGAGACAGTTGAGAGAATTGCAATTGGACGGTAGGTGGAGACATTGGTGGGATCATCAGACTTAAAAATAGGAGTGATCTGGGCCATTTTCCACATGGCAGGAAATACTGATTGCCTAATACATAGATTAACTAAGTGATGAAAAAGTGGTATGAGAGTACTGGCATGAGCTTTCAGAAAAGTCATGTTTAAGTTATTTACATCACAGGCATGAGAAACGTTCAAAGAACGCAAAATGTTAGTTAAATCATTTTGTGAAATTTCAGAAAAAAAAATTTGCTGAGATGCAGTTGATACTGATTGGAGAAATAGAGGAACAGTAAATCTAAGGGATAGTTCTTGTACAGATGCAATAAAATACTCATTTAAAGAATTGGCAATTTTATCATGATCAGTGAGAAGAGTACCATTTATGGATATTTGTAAACTATTAATATTTGTAATTTTATTTTCACCAGTTATAGACTTAATTGTTTGCCATAATGTTCTTGGGTTGGAGACCGTTAGATTGACGAGGTACAACACAAATGCTATGGCAAGGGGGAGCCAAGATGCAAGGTCTCCCCATCAAGATATTAGGTACAAAGCCCCAGTCGCAATCAAGCTGAGTGAGGCAGCAACTGACCTAAGAGATAAGATCATGGCTCGGATGAACAACCGGCAACCATGACATTGATTACAGAGGCTGAGTGAAGTACCATCAGAAAGTCTCCTAGAAGATGGTAATGCAGCATTAAGAACGATTCCTACAATGACCATCAGTGAAACCAGTGGTGGGCCGTCAGGGCCAGCAAGGCCTTCTCTGCTGGCCTATACATGCTCAGAAAAGAACATTTATTTTATTTTATTTTCATAAATATGTAAACAAAATTATTCTCTGTTCTCTGTTCTCTTTATGTCATATTATTTCCACTTAGTTGAGTGGCTTCCAATGTTGTTTATCATGGTAGAGTTTTTATCCAATTATATTGCTATATATATATATATATATATATATATATATATATATATGTCAAGCAAATTTCATTTGCATGAGACCTTCAGAATCAACAGAGCAGGCCCCTGTGCACTGTAAGTGAACAGACACAGTCAGTTACAATAGCCAATCAGATCTTGATTCTGCAGACCAGGGCCAGCTAGAAGGTCTTACGTTGAACTGGATATGTACGCGTCCTGTGATTGGTGTAGCTGACGCTATAATGGACTGTATATATGTTACCATAACAACGGGAAGTGCAAATATGCTACGAGATTTCTTTTTGGTTGATTATGGTTAATAATTGCACAGTCATTTTATAGTAATGTGTAACATGGCTTTATAGCTCAAAGTGTTTATTTTATTGGTAAAATTACCTGTGCTTAATAAGAAATTATACTTTTTATGAGTCACGTGATCTCGCGAACCGGGAGTCTATTTGAGCAGTAGCAGGAGGTAAAAGACACGAGAGAAGTCAGAGAAATATGAAAAACAGTGATAAAGACTCAAATATCTGCCTACGAAATCATTCTACTACTGGTCAAACAGGCGCACACGGTAAAGTTTATTTGTAACGCTGTTATAGCCTTGTTACAATGGAAATGTGTGATTTATGCGAGTTTGAAACATCGTATTTGTCTTTATTTTAAACCAATGATCTGATATACACTTCAGCAGCAGTGATCCTTGAGATGCTTGGCTATCGGCAAAAGGGCAACCATAAGGAGCAGTATCCTCCTTGGAAGAGAAGGTTGGAGGCAAAAAAGAAGGCAGCATGGAGAGAAGTGAGCCAACTGTCAAAGCTCAAGAAAGGTGCAATGAAAAGCCAAGTACCCAAGAGGTACAGCCAGATGCCCATACCTGAAGCATTGAAAACTGCCAAACAAAGGCTCCAAGCCTTGGCCAGCCGCCACAAGAGAAATTGAAGACAGACAACTGTTCTCTACACAACCAGCTAAAGTGTACTCTCAATGGCAGGGTAACAACACCAGAGCAGACCCACCAAGGCTGTACACCGAACAGTACAGGAAAGGTATATGAGAGAAGGAAGCATCACACAACAGTTATGGACAGTGGCTAGTGGTTCTAAGAACAGACCACAGCAACCTCTCTGAACAGGATCCAGTGACCTTCACAGTGGTAGACATTCAAGAAAGAGTCTCAGGTATGAAAAACTGGACAGCACCAAGCCCTGATATGATTCACGCCTACTGGCTAAAGAAGCTCACTGCACTCCATGAGCACCTGGCAGCACAAATGAATCAGCTGCTAAAGGATGGGACTCATCTGAATAGCTAACTGAAGGTCGGACAATCCTGATCCTGAAGGATCCCCTGAAGGGAACAGTCCCATCCAACTACAGGCCAATTACCTGTCTCTCTACAACATGGAAGCTCATATCAGGCATCATAGCAGCTAAGATAAGTGGGCATATGGATCAATACTATTAGAATATTAGAATACTATTGAGAAATGGGACATTGGTAGAAATACCAGAGGAGCAAAACACCAGCTGCTGGTAGACAGTAACCTGACTCCGCCAGATAGAACTGCTCCACAGATCTTGGTCTATTTCGCAGTACCATCTGGGGAGGCTCCCGTTGAAAACGTTTGTAAAAGGGAGGCGTCTTCTGTCAAAAACTTGCTAGTTGATTGGATGAAGCAACGACTAGTATCCACCTACCATGAGGTTTCTTTAGCCAATCATAGCAACAATATGACGTGCCACTCTTTGCGCTTCTTTCAAACAAGAAATACTCTCTACTTCTGGTAAAACTGATTCGATAGCAGCAGACTCGATAGTTAGCAACGCTAACGTCTTTCGGCATAGCCATGTTCATAACAAAGAGGAGAAGAGAGCGCTTGTTGCTTTCTTCAAATTAAAAACCCACCCCTACCTATCAGTGCTGCAACATCATTGGTCACAAGAGTCCGGTGAGCCCATGGTTCATCGACTCAAGCAGTTTGCTTGGCGCAATACAAGATGGATTTACAAGAGTTTGGGAAACTCCCAAATCTCGCGAGAATCCAGCTGCAGCGCAAGGTTATGTAGACAGAACAGTAGTTCACGACTGCAAAACCATGCAGACCAATCTGTGCATCGTCTGGATTGATTACAAGAAAGCCTACGATTCAATGCCACATACGTGGATCATGGAAAGCTTGAAGATGTACAACATCAACAGGTCTCCAAGATCATTCATTGCAAACTCAATGAGGCTGTGGAAGACCACCCTTCAGGCCAATTGCAAGCCAATTGTGCAAATGTCCATCAAATGTGGCATATACCAAGGAGATGTTCTGTCCCCACTGCTGTTCTGCATAGATCTCAACCTCCCCAGCCAAATAATCACAGAGACTCACTCCTAGAAGAAAACAGCCAACAGCCAAATATCTAAACGAGTAAGATAAGTCCTAAGGAGTCAGCTCAATGGCAAAAACAAGGTCTGGGCAATTAACAGCTATGCCCTCAAGTAAACCCTGCTGGAACAATAAGCTGGCCAAAGGAAGAGATACAGACGACATGACCAAGCCAAGATCCTTTGGGACTTCCAGATACAGATCGATAAAATGGTAATGGCAAACCAACAAGACATTGTGGTGGTGGACAAACAACACAGGAAAGCTGTTTCATCTGAGCACTCGGGGCAGTAACCCCTAAACTGGAGGTGTGGCTACAGCAGATCCCAGGAAAAACATTCGACATCTCAGTCCAGAAAAGTGCAGTCCTAGGAACGACCAAGATACTGCACAGAATCTTCAAGCTCCCAGGCCTCTGGTAGAGGACCCAAGCTCAGATAGATGAAACTGGCCAAGGAGGGTGAGAAGATGATTTATTTTTAGTTTTTATTTATATAAATCAAATCAGTTTCTAACCTTGCTCAATAGGTAGAGCAGGGTGTCCAATAACTGGAAGTTTGGCAGTTTAATTCCTGCTCCCTCCTGTTCATACTGTCGTTGTGTCCTTGGGCAAGACACTTCACCCACCTGCCTCCAGTGTCTGTGGCTTTTCTTCAGTGGTTTGGTGTTCAGTGGTTTCAGTACGCAGGAGGAAGAAAAATAAAGCAACTTGGTTTAAGTGCATAGGAGGAAGATGAATAAAACCATCAATGACTTTTCTGTTTTGTTTGATTAGCACTTTTACTGCTGTGTTACAGGCACTGTTCGAAAACAATCAGTTCAGGTATATGAATAAACACTTCTATGTAAATATCTTATTTCTCAGCCTGGATATCGGCGGCTTATAGTCCGGTGCAGCTTATATGTGACAAAATATATATTTCTTTTCAATTTTAGTGGGTGCGGATTATATTTAGGTGCGCTCTATAGTCCGGAAAATACGGTACTGGTTTCTAAAATTGACATGAGGGCTCTGGACATAGACTGAGCTTCAGACTATACTCAGATCCCCTTTTAATATCTTTTTCTTTTAGTGTAACCTGGATGACTGTTAGTGTTTCAATTAAGAAGCATACAAGTATTTAGTCACAAACATAATCTCAAAGTCTGCTGACTGCACTATGCAAAAACATTTTTGTATTTCTATGTTTTATTGCCTTAAACATTTTTTTTTGTCCCTGTCTCTGTGTGCGCTGTGAGGAAAAGCAGCGCTGTAAACCTCTATGGAGCAGTTACATAAAGATAAAATCTGTGTCAAATGTGTGATTGTGACGGAAAAGGACTTGCAGCAACTTGAAAATATCTGAATTCTGAAAATAAAGATCATTGTCTATCCTACTTGAAGATCTGTGTTGTATACTTCATTAGAACTAGACACTTAATAGAAACAGGCACATTATATCAACTGATATAAGTACTAATATTACTGTTTATATGGATGTACACTTTTTAAAGCAGACATTGTCTTCTTAATTTAAAATATGAATCTGATTTTACAAAACTGTACTCCCACCAATTAACGGCTGAAGGTAGTATCAGCTGGAAAGTGAACACATTAAAGTTGAATCTTTTCTGATGTTTGTACCATTTATTAACACAACTTAACACTGATTACACACTGATTACTTTCACTTCCACTTGAGAGTGAAATGCTCTTAAATGAGAACAACAGGGTATTTTATATATATATATATATATATATATATATATATATATATATATATATATATATATATATATATATATATATATATATATATATATATATATATATATATATATATATATATATATATATATATGGAAAGCGCACATTGTTTATTTTTTAAGCAACTGGAACCTGTGACAGCACATGAAATGTTTGGAGTTAAAACTCTTATGTATTTTATAGTACACTAGGGCAAGAATTTCAGTAGTGCACATTAACAAGAGCTTGTTATTCTGTGGTTTATACAATGTCAGCGCTGAAATAATGATGAAAGTAGAAGTGTCAACACGCACTGGTCAGGTTTGTCTGGATCACCTACAGGAAATAAATCACAGTCAAGTAAGTAAAAAAAAATTCAAGGATGGCCCAAATAATAATACTGATAATACTGATATTTTGATAATACTGATTTTATTTGATAATACTAATATAGATTTAAATCAATGTTTTTGTGTTTGTAGAATTGGTGTATTGCAAAGCAGCAATAATATTAAGATTAAAAATCTACTTGTGGGAGTAAAGCATTGCATTACTCCATCCTAAACCCTTCTCTCAGTTTTGTGTCACAAAATACTGGATTATGTTCAAAACAAATAAACTTAGTCCTAAGAACACAATTCCAGTCAATATTATAACATTGTCACTAGTCTAATCACAGTAATGTCCTGGCTTCACGTTAACTGTCTACTTATATTTAAAAAGAATGATGAAATGACCACGTTTTACTAATTTCAGAAATTTAAATATGCCACCACATCTCTAATATGAGATTGCAAGTCCCCAGATCTACAATAAATGTTAAAATATTCCTTAAAATCCTAATTATGTCATGTTTGTGTCCCAATTTGACACTGGTTTTAACTGCTTTAATAACTGTTATAATAACCTTGAGGACCATTAGCATAGCTGCCAAAAAGCTGCAATAAAAGAGTGAAGCAAACATACAATTTCAATTTTACTCACCAAAAAAGTGGAGCCATGCCTCTTGGATGGTCTTGGATGCTCAAATTCACTCCCCCCATAGTTGTCACGTAAATTATAGTTACCTGATGTAGCAGTTCTAGTGTGTTCGAGTGTGTGCCCAGCCCACCTACGAGCTTCGCTGCTGGTTACCTCTCTGGCGAATGCCAGCATCTCTGAGACAGAAACATTCACCACACCAATCGTGCCCATGCACTGGCACAGCCTCAGAGGCTTTATAGGCCCTCCAGCCCAACACTCTCCCTTCTTCAAACCAGCTCAGCAGAGGGAGGCAGTCAAGCTGGGCCTGAGAGTAGGTGGGCTACACACACACACTCGTAGAACTGTAGTTACATCAGGTAACTATAATATCGACTTCGTTTGTGCTTAGCTCACCTACGGGCTTCGCTACAGGTTACCCATCTAGGAGAAGGCAGCAGGGATAAATGTACTCCCAGCTGGACAGGCTCACCAATGATTGGCATGGGAAAACAAGAGTCCCAAGATGCCCCCACAGCAACACTTGGACGTCAGCGGGTCCCACGCCCCCTGGTCCCAAACCACGCAAGCAATCGGTCCGAAGGGAAAGAGCTCACCGTGTGCTACACATAGCAGCGCACAGCCAATCCACTGCTGTGCACCTGCTGCCAGTGTGTCTGCGGGAGGGCCGAGAGCCCTAATCCTAATCACCCTAGACCGGAAAGTTGAGGTGATAACTTTCAGCTGGAAAGCCGAGTTGGGCATAAGGTGAACCAAGCTTCCATCCTCACTAAACAACATGCACGAAGGGTGGACCGGTAACGCCAAAAGAAGAGGGATTTGAAGGACATCCACCTGTTCTGGGGGCTTGAAAGGAGGCCCCAAGAGGCCATCCAGAACCATCTGGAGATCCCAGGGAGGCGCCACCTGCCTAGGGGAGGGGGATTCACCCTACTTTGCCTAAAAGAAAACACTTAACCAGCGGGTGGCTACGCTGAGATGACCCGCCGCAAACACTCCCAAAGTACATGTGGTGCAACCGCTATCCAGAAGCCCCTGTAAGGATTCCAGGACCTCTTTCACCAAACAACAACTGGGGTCCAACGCCCTGTCCTCACACCAAGCGGTTGAGATTTTGTCCTGGTTTAGATTTGTATGGACCTTGTATAAACCTGATAGTTCTCTTTTTCTACTTTTTCATTTACCTCTTGAGTTAGATTTTAGCCCATGTGTAAAGCATTTCTGAAGTTGATATGTTAAAAGTTTTTCACATAACATAGGACAGTAAAATAATAGGGCACCTCATGTTATGGCTATCTTTGTTTATTGATGACAGTTATTGTAGATAAAGATAATAAATGCTCAGAATACTATGCTATTTGTGCAAGTGCAAGTCTGTGGGTGGGGCTGGGTCAAAGTCCAGGGCTGTTTTTCAGTCCCAGTCCCCCCTGGTTGCAGCGCAGTTTAGTGCAGGAAAGGTGAGGACACCGTGTGATAATGTGGTACTGGCCTCATTGCCTATGTATTTGTCCATTTAACAGTGCAAAAAATGGGGAAGAGAGTATTTAAATGAGACACACAGGCTTGCAACTTGCAAAATCAGTGAACAGCGCCCAAATTTTACACCTAAGGAAAGCACATCTTAACCGTTTACATCTGTCATGCACAGTGGGAAACAGCACTGCGCTTTTAACATGCAACATCACTGATGACATTTATGAGGACAGCACAGAAGTGTTTTATTGTTCACATATTCAGCACTACATCATGTTCCACCGTGACAACAGACAACAACTCACCGCTCAGTTTTTCGAGACATTAGACAAGTTTTCATGTAGGCTTTTGCACTTTTCTTTTCTTTTGTTCCAATTCTTTCATAAGTCTTGAAGGCTCTTACAGTGTATGAGGAGCACAGGTCCCTTATTCCAGTAACATCCCACATCCCATCTCCCATCTGCCTGAAGTAAATATGCCACTGAAAAGGCCACTTCCTGCCACACAATTGCAAATTAGCGTCTCAAGCAAAATCGCGTAGCTTAGTAGATCTGACCCTTCGTGTTTGTCCAGTTTAGTTTCTGTGTCGATTTTGTTCTGAATTATGTCCTTGAATTATTATCCTTTTTCCACATTTACCTGGACAGCACATGGACAAACTGTGAGAAAATGAAAAAGAAAAGGATAATGTGACATGAGCGGTGTATTATAATTAAATTTAGTCTGGGGAACCAACAACACCACCTGGAGAATAGGCTCGGGGCCTGTACAAAGTACAATAAAAGTTCTATAATAGTAAAAGGCCGCACTAGGTCTGGACAATAATTTGGGACCCTCTCGAAAACGAGATGATTCATCTCAAGGGGCTATCCCATTAATAAACAATTTTTGTCAATAAAGAGAGAGAAGGTGATTATATTGCAAAACAACCAATTCTTTATTTAATAACAATGAGCTGAAATATATAGGCCTATATAAGTGTTAAAATTCCATAAAAATTAATGAATGGTTTAGTTTCACACTGTTAGACAGCAATAGAAAGATTAGTAATCAATGCAGCAACAGAAAATAAGCAAAATGCAGAACAAAGCACAACAAGCCATACACAAGCTGACTCACCCAAGAAAGAGCCCCAAATCCACAACCCGCAGCCAACAGCGCAGACTCACCAGAGGGCAAGAAGAGGAGGGTGGAGGGCCCGCAGCCATTGCTAAACCCAAAGAAAGCTTGGGCTGTGAAGCAAGTTTTTGGTCAGCAGTGATTCCAAACTAGAGATTAGGGGGGAAAGGTACTATACTTACCCAGTAGCAGCCCCAGCACAGCTCTGGTGGAAATGTGTAGCCCAAACAACACAATTGTGCAACAGCGCGCTGCACGCCACAGGCACAAGGCCCACTCAAGACAATTGGTGTGTATGCGTGCGCACCTGTCTTTGTAGGCTCGGTCGGTGCCCCCCACTGATCACCTGAAAGGTAAGCGGCCCACCAACATGCCACAATAAGATGACTACTCCAAGCGCATACCTCTACACATGGGAGTGCAGAAACACCTTTCTTAAACAGTAAACAACACTATTCTCAGTGACTTTTTTATATCGTGTAAAAATGCTTGCCTGGAAATCCTCATTTCTAAGGCTTAGATATAAGAACATTATGGTTTTGTTAATCACTCCAGAAATACCTAATTTCTCTTTCAAAGTGCTGTTCTCAAGACCAGGACTCAGTGTGATAAGATGGCTGCTAGGAGGGCTGTGCAGCTCAGCTCTGCAATCTATTGAATATCTCAAAAACAACTCAGTATCCAACTGTTTGTTGATGTTCTGTATATTGATATTCAAGTAATTTAAGCATTACTTGAATATCAATATACAGAACATCAACAAACACTAGTGGGATTATTTCTGCTATTATTTCTGTTTTTGACCTTTTTTTTTTACATGTGCTTGGGCAACCAGCCACATGCCTATTGAATTACCTAGAGACTCAGCAACTAACAATCAGTAAAAATGGCTTCAAGTTTGGCAAAAGACATAGAAGAAGTTAGGCTCTCTTTGAATGTCACGTCAGAGGAACTTACTAAGGTGGCAAAACAACAGACGGGCCTGATGCGTCTGATTGGAGATATACAACAAATGAAAGACATCATTAAAGAAAAGGATGAGAAGATAGAAGCACTGGAAAAAAGACTGGAAGACCTGGAACAGTACACAAGAATGGAGAATGTGGTGATATTTGGACTTGAGAATACCCATCGTACATATGCTCACTTGAGCAGCAAGTTTATTAAGTTACGACATTTCACTAGACAGCACAACTATAGCTGCTTGTCATAAAATGCCACAAAAACAGAACAAGAGACAAAATATCATCATTCAGTTTGTGAGTAGAAAACATCATATTGAGCTGTTAAAAATTGCAAAAAAAACTTAGTGGCACAGATGTTCTTGTGAAGTAACAACTTACAAAGAAGAATGCAGAAATTGTTCATCAAGCAAGTATTCTGAAGAAGGAGAAAAAAATACAGGCTACATGGACTAGGAACTGTAAAATAATGGTAAAACTTAATGCTTCACCAAAGCAGGTAAGTCCTAACCATCAAAAATGTCACTCAGCTGGACAAATATAGATAAAAATGAACAAGCTGATACATATGGGCTACAGGGCAAAGACAATGTATTTCAGCTTTGTAGTCCTAAAGATGGAGATGGGTGATGTATACAGACATGGGTGAAAACAGACAAGTGTTTTGATTTTGAAGATCTCAAATTTTATGACATTTTATGATTTTATGAAAATGATATAGACCTAGAGACCCATTTCTGCCATAATATTCAACAGGACTGTATTATTCTCAAGATAGTTTCAATGTGGGGATGGGGGGGATTTCACTGATTTATTTTAACAGGAGCATATATAGTAATTTTTTTAAAATAAAAAATTATTAGCAAAAATTTTATGATCAATTCAGTGTGGCAGCAATGTCAGAAACATGGATCGGTGAAGGAAAAGATCTGTTAGATGGTTTAGATGGATATCAAATGTTTGTCCAGAATAGGTACAACAAAAGGGGAGGTGGTGTTGCGCTGTTCGTAAGTGTCACAACTCAACACGGAAATGACCCAAAATGCAGACAAGCCAGAACTCAGAATCAATGGTTTATTGAACAGAAAAAAGTAAGAGGGGTCCCCAGGGGTCAGAGGCAGGCTGGTCTTGAATTTGCAGGTGAGCAGAACAGGAGAACAGGCTGGAACTGGCTGAAGTAAGCAGGACTGGCCGGCCCAGGAGCTGGAGCAAGAAAAAGACAGATACAGGAAGTGTTGGTCAAAAACACAGACAAAATGGTCTCTCAAAAAGGCTTGAGCTGTAGTTCACCACATAGGGAGACTGGCGATCTGGCAGAGACGATGAGGAAGACCCAGGCTTGTATACTGCTTCTAGTGATGAGTAGATTGGAGGCAGGTGTGCAGGCCAGCCCAGGAGCAGCAGGAGAGGGGAAAACAAGGGGGAGGGGAACACAGGAAAAACAGAAAACCTGGAGTGTACCATGACAGTAAGGTCTAGTTTAAAATGCAAGGTTATTACTAACAAGACATTTTCTGTTGATAATTTGATGGAATGTTTATCTGTTCATTGACTATATTTTTATGAACAAATCTAATGTAAAAACAGAAAGTGGACTATTAGTAACAGACATTACTGATCATTTGCCTGTGTTTACTGTGGTGGAAACCAATAATGAGTTACTTTTAGGAATGGAGAAGCCACATTTTAATTTAGTTTAAAATGTAGTAAAATCACCCAAAGCTATGGAAGCTATGAAAGCAGAATTATTCAATTATAACATAAAAATGTTTATGTTGATGATGTTAATGATTCATATGATGTATTCTTAGAAATATTTTCAAGAATTTATGATCATCATTGTCCTTTGAAAAAATGTAATCAGAAACAAAAAAAAAAATAGGTTGACACCTTGGATGACAAGGAGATTGGAAAAGTCATGTAAAAAAAAGAATATGCTGTAAATGGACTTCATTAAGTGTCCGGAAAAAGAGGAACAGTATAAAAACTGTAAAAATAGACTCACATCAGTATTGAGAAAGCATAAAAAGGATTACTATGATCAGTTATTGCTAAAATATTTGCATGATATTAAGGGTACTTGGAGGATAATTAATAATGTATAATCATAAAGACAGAGACTTTCAATACAATATATATAATGTTCTGAATAAACTGTCCACCTGATAAATGCACCACAATTCTGTCCCCATAATGTCATTATACAATAATTGTAGAAACTGTAGTAAGTCTAATAACGACCTTGTATGAAATGTAGTTTGAAGTTTACAATTACACATTTGTTGCTTACTTTGGATCAACTTAATGGGCGTAGTTATTACGGCTTGTACTTGTAAAAAAGTGGCTTCATGCTCGTCTCACAAACTTCATCAGCTCATTCTGATGTGTCTGCAGATGCAGAGAGGCAGTATGTCTTCTTCTCTTGCCTGTAGCATTAGGGCTCAGTGGAGCCTGAAATTGCATATTATACAGTATCAGCCTATAGAAAGACTAGAAAGAATATTCTCACAGAGCAGCTTTGTTAGTGTGACAGGAGGAGGAATGTGTTAAATGGTGTGAAGACCATCCATCTTGGAAAGTGACGTGTCAGGCTGACGTTCTTTACTTTTGCTGCAGGGATGTAATTGAACCTGAACCTTCAGAATAAAAAGTGGGCTGCATTACACTGCCCATACTGCTGGATCACAAAGCAATACACAATAGAGTAAGACTTCTTTTGTTTCCTCTGCACTCATTATACAGGAGCTCTCAACCCGAAAACATTGACAAGAATAGTGTTGGCAAGTAAACGTGCTGCTTCCATCACAGCATGGTACAGAGGGTTTGGTGGAAAAACAACTTTCATAGAAGGCATATGTAAGGTGTACTGAAAATAAATGAAATCTGTTTTCAAGCTGGTGTCTAGAACAATGTGGAACGTTTTAGAGAAATCACAGTTTTTCTTTTACATGCACAATTGCAGAAGAGGAAGCTAAAGAGATTAATTTCCATTTGAATTGCATGATCTTTTCTCCTGCAAACAAATGCCACAGCTTGATTATCTAAGTGCCATGAAAAAAAAAGAAATGTTGTCTATTTTAGTTAAAATAAAAACACACATGGATCAATTAATTCTTAAAAATGCTTTTTATCAGATTTGAAGTGATGCCAGATCGAGTGAGACAGAGAGAGAAAAGAACAAAACAAAAGACAGGAAGGTAACAAAAATAGCATATGGAATAATTCACAGTTTAAAACTATTCTGTACAAAGTGTATTTACAGAAACAGACAAAATATATGCAGTCATATATGCAGTCTTTCCACAATACAGGTATGTCTCAATGTCAATGCTTTAGGGAGAAAGACAAATACATTTTTTTATTTTTTTTTAACTAAAATAAATAGTATACTATAGTGTCTAACTTTTACACAGGAATATGTTAAGCACAGAACACTCTCTGCCATTGAACTGTATCAATACTGATTGTCATTCATTGGACTTTCTGTTAAGTCCATATAAGGGCATTAAGGGAACACGTCTCATGACTCTGCCTCTGTGGCATTATTTAAACTACAAAATATGACCAGCTCTGCCCTTGTCCCGAGCAATCATATATCAGTCACTGATCTGTCACATACTCGGGCTGTGTTCAAAACCCCCTCTGTCCCTAACGGCTCATGTCTCAGGCAGTTTGGTACAAGGTACTTTGAATACTGTTATTAGGTCCAAGCCAGCGACAGGCTGGGCGGGCCTATTGTATCTGCTCAAAATATTGTTATTTGTCTTCTTCTTGCAAATTTGACCCCCTCATCAACAGTCAATTTTAGTGAAAAGTCAATTTTATTTGACTAAAAAATTGAAGCCCAGTGAAAATGTTTTTAATTAGGTGTTTCTGAGAAAATTAATTGCATAATGCCTCAGTGATGACCCTTGAAAAATCAAAATACATAAGGCCTGTGGGAGCCGACTGCAATTTTAGACAAATTATGTTTGGTAGACACATGGCCCATGTCAAGACAAACAAAAAATAATATTATGGCACCACCCTATACCCACTTTGGGTGGAACATGAACCCCCCCCCCAAATTGCACCCCTTGTTCTTTTGAACAAGGGGTGCAATTTGGTATAATAAAATATCTACTTTAAGTCACAATTTACAAACTCAAAATTATCTACGTGCCAACAAAAGTTATCAGTTACTTTTTTGGTGAATGTTTGTGTGTGTCTGTGGGGAACCCATAAGGAGTATACAATGTAGCTCTCAAAAACCAGTTTGACCCAATGGAGCATTTGTGCACATTTACACCCTGAACACGATGTTCCATAAACCCTCCATCTTTAAGACAAGTTTTTGAGCATGCCTGTGACAAGCCCACCATTTTTAACTTGATCCAAGTCATCTACACATGAGCAGAAAAAAGCTTTTTGGGTGTGGCTGTGCCTGTAGTGACTATTCCAGTTGCACCTACAAATGAATGGGACTCAGAAATTTAGTTTTTGCTAGACAAATAAAATTTGGTAAACCCATCCCTTATGGGATGAAAAACAAAAATGCCAATGTTGTTGCCATTGCAATACAAATAACCTGTGACAAAAATGAATGGGAAAGGAAAACTTTAAATTTGCGTAGCCAAATTAAATTTGACACACACGTTCAGCATGGCATCATGAGCAAAAAAGTGTATGAGGATGATTCCCTATCACGACATGTGATAACCTTAAGTTGCAGCCTTTATATTATAGGAATCTTCTCATATGGTTTTACAACCCAAATGGCAAATGTCATCTAGACGCCTGCATCGACAAAAGTTAACCATTGGTTTTTACGTGTTACGTTTTTGGGTATAGCTATGACCAGGTCACCAATTTTGGGTAAAATTATGTTGTTGTTTTTAAACTGCTGTAACTTTGAAACACATTTATGGAATTGAAAACACAATCACAATGCATAACTGAATTCATTAAAATTAAAAAAACTGTGCTTTTTCTGTCATTACATTGTGCTTTGTCTGCGCTGTGATCTTTGAGCTCTGGTACGCACTAGCACAGAGCCACTGATTCTATTATCACCAAGTACCATAACTACCTGTACACATACATTAATACACAGCAGTACAACTATGCACACATGGCATTGGTGACAATAATACACACTAAAAGAACTTTAAACATGGACATTCTAGTGACCTTGAGAAACTAATTTAATGTTGAAATTAGATGTATTTTTCGTGTCTATCGCTTTAAGGACCCAGTGTGCTCTGATTAGTCAGTGTACATCTCTATCTGCAGTTGTTTTTAGATGTTTAGTTGAAGTCTGAAATTGTTTTCTAAATGGAAACATTTTGAGCCTATTGAATTATGATCAAGATTTTTGTGCATTTATCTGTCAAAGGTTTTGACAGCAAAAACAGAAGTGTTGGTAAACAGCACACATGAACTTCGAATACTAAATATGCACAGAGGACAGAGTTAAACAAAATAGACAGGGATTGATTTGAGGTGCTGTGAGCCTGACAGAGATGAACATGTCAAAGAAAACAAATCAATGGCACAAAAATGCCCACTGTCTCTCAGGCAGAGGAGCAAAAGTCTGTTTTCTTCTCTCTTTAATTGGCATTTAGTGTCAGCTCTGTAAATGCCTGTGAAAGCACAAAACACAGTCCAACAGCTGCAGAGAGTGCACATCACAAGACGCTGAACTCTCCAGAAAAGAACCATATGTTGAGAGGAAACAAAGGCCAACATCAGCCAAGAGAAGCACATTATGTACACAATTCATACAACTCAGACACTCTGCTGATCGGGCCCCTTATGCCACAGGTAAAACATACCTGTGCTTCAGCACATACAGAAAGTGTTATCTGAACACAGTACCTTTCAGGTGGAGGAGGAGGTGGGGGTGGCTCTTTACCTTCACCACGTATCCACTTAAGTGGGATGGTACAGGTCATTGACTGCTTCAAAGGTGTTCCATTGTGTGACTGATACAATAGTCTACCAGCCAGCTTTGGTCATCCCTCTGTTTGGCCCAAAAAGCAGTGCAGTGGTGGAGCTAAACACTGCAGTTTGTCAATTGACCACAGAAAATTCTAAAAAAAAAAAAGAATCAGTAATGGAAAAAACAAAATGTTAACATTTTTCTCAAAGAAAGTTTGTGTTTTTTTGTCATAACCAGATCCTATGAAGGATTACAAATGAAGTGAAACGTTTACAGATCAGCAGCTGAATCTATTTTAGACACAGTCTGCATCTTACAGGTCACGGTTTGTGAAAACAAAAAGTCTACATTGCATTTAACATGAGGAGAATTGACAGAAGAATGAGTCCCTGTTATAGAAATGCAGAAAATTGGTGCTTTTTCTTTTGTTTTTATTTTTGGTTGGAGCATAGAAAGTTGGGAAACAACCAGATACTATCTTCTTCTACTGTTGCAGTATGCAGCCATACCTCCAGCCTCTTGTACAGAACACTCAGTGGAAACATGCCTTAAACCCATTGCAAATCAGTGTAGCAGCTTTGGGAAGTAAAAATCAGCTTCTTTTCATGCTACAGCTTCTCCAAAAGAAGAATTGTTTCTCTTTAAATCCATTGAGCTCCTTATTCCAGACCCGTATTATCCATCATCCGGCCAAGTCCTAGTGTTTTCCTTTAGGCATAAGTGTCTCCAGTCTTTAATGCCACCAGTTCTGATTCGCCAGTGTTGCGTCCGTTCAAGTGTTCACTTGTACAATCGTGGTGGTACATAAAGGCGGGCACCTCAGTGATTGAGGTGGCTGTGTAGGACGTGGAGCGCATAGAGCAGTGATCTTTCCGCCGCTGACCCCACTGCATTTTATACTGCATCCACTGCCTTTTCAACGCAGCCTGTACCTGCAGTAAACACAGATCAGTCAGAAGAGGGGCCCAGCTCTGTCCCAGGGTAAAAGTACAGAGCAAGTTCAGAAGTTTGCAAATGTGGTTCCATTAGATAGCCTCTGTTTAGTTTGTCTGTTCCACACTGAAGAAAATGATTTTAGCAGATTTTACATGTATATAAAATCATAATGTGAGGAGACATAAAATAAATACACATAAAGTAATAAATAAATGCATGTCTGTGTGTGTGTTGTGTGCGTCTGTAATGCTTGTGACATATGGACCACTTCAGTCTCAATCCCTTTAAACTAATGCATATTAATAACCATCAAAGATTCTCAAGATTATGTTATTGGACTACTTTTTGTAAGGCTCTGAACTTATGGGAGTTACCACAAATAAAAAGCTGCAATTGCGTGGATCACTATTTTCCCCAGTTTTCCGGTCACCCGACATGACCTCTCTGTTCTCTGCAAAGCACCAGAGCAACTCTAAAAACATGCTTTAAGCCCTGTTACACTAGGAGCCTCCAACCTTGATGCAAGAGCTGTAGTGAAGGTTTTCAAAGCCAAAAGCTAACTTTAGCATGGACTTTAATGGGTCACTATCATTTTTATGTACCACACTTGACCTGAAATATGTTTACCTGATGGAGCTGGCTTATGGATGATCAATTTTTCCACAAAGAAAACCAAACTGCACAAAAGGCAAATATGCCTTAGAGAATGTTCCATGTTCTCTGTTTGCTCATCTACAGTGGAAACAAAGATGAACACATGCTTCCTGCTGAGCAGTACCTTGCCCAGAGCAATGTCATTTCCAGTTTATAACTTTCATGTAAAGTGATTTGCTGCACCAAGAGACACAAAAAAGAAGACTGGTTTGTAGCAATGGTTCCTGCATCTCTCATGCATTATCTAACTGTAACACCGGTCAGTGGGATTTGAAACTCCAATTTTAAGTTTATTGTTGCACTTTAGAAAGTTTTGCCACATATATATTCTACATCTTGATGTGCAATGATAAATGCAATGATAAATTTGTAGCGCATATCTTGCGGCTCTATTATTCTTAGGGACCATTTACAAGACAACGTGTTTTGCTAAATCTGCAACAATTCTGTTACGGCTAGGCCTCTAATTTAAATGACACCAGTGTTTTCACACCACAGGAGGTGTTTATGTTTTGATGCTTGTGTCACGTCAATGCAAATAAGCAACGGGATGACTGCTGCATATTCCCGAGGAGCTGATTTGTCAATGGGGGGTATTTTGTTCTGTGTGAAAAATACAGTCTCTGATTTGAACAGGTCAGTACTAGTGTGCTAACACAAAACAAAACAGCCTCAAAAAATCCAAAATCCAGCATTAGTACAGGGCCCATGTCATAACGTTGATTTTAAATAATGATGATGATGCCATGATGGGCAGTTCAGTTGTTTCATAACCTTGCTGACAAACCTAAACTTTGTAAGAAGTTAAATAAAATCCTTTAGCAATGTCAGTCATCTCACTTTCATGCAGAGATCTTCGTTTTTTTCTTTTGAAGTGAAAAAGACATAAAAATCAACAATCCTCACATTAAACATGCTAAAACAGAAGAATGTTTGAAGCTGCTTTTTGACTGACATAACATAAAAAGAACTGGGCCAACTTGAACTTGAACTTAAAAACAGAAACCCACGCTCAAATGCCCATGCAGCACAATATTGAGGATGCTCTTGTGTAACGGAGGGCTATTGTAATTACTGTGCGTATATTAATACACAGTGATCTAATGATATAAAGTATGACACAAATTGTTATAATGAGACAGCGGAGTGAACAGCATGGACAGCTTGCATGTGGAACTTTGTGCTTGATGTCACAAAAACAGCGTGGAAGTTGTTTGTCTCACTGACATAACTTCACAATGGGGCTATTGAGGGAACAAGGCAGGTCTGTGCAGTTTGGCCTTCAATTTAAAAAAACTGAAATGAGCCCAACCTCACAAAGCTCTGTCCTGATTAACACAGCTCAGTTGGTCATTATTCCTGTGAAGTGAACAAATCCTGTCATTCCCTGGTGATGCTATGTCACTGCAATGTTTCTGTGCCAGAGACAAAGCCTGTCAATTGGACATATGTTCCACACACTGCATGGACCCTGCAGATTGCTGACATTGTTTAGTGAGATACTTTTTATTCTGGTTGCTCATGTAGAAGCTAATAGGTGACCCATTTTCCAGCAGAACAGCCAACCCATGCTGAGTTTAACAACGCTCGTCTTCAATGGCTGCCCTGTTTACTCTCATGCAAATAAAATACCTCGCAAAGCCATCATGTTTACCAATTAGATAACGTACAGAGGGGATGTTTGCTTGTTTAAAAGTTGTACAAAGTCTCATTCAATCTTCAGGTTGGACAAATGCCCTTGACTTTGAAGGCTCAAGCCACACAATGTGTTAGGAAAACCAACAAAATCTCTGAAACACCATTAACCTTGGTTCTGGGCTTGAAAAGAAATGTGTTCTATTTTGGAGAGTTGTTTGATCAAAATGAAAGACGTTTGCAGACAGACAGCTCTGGACAGACTTATAATGGCTGACAGGAGAATTTGAAAGAAGGCTCCATTGCCAGCTCCTCTTGGAAAAGCACAGAGTCATTTATAAGCATGTCTTACTCCTCACCTGACATAACCTCTATGCTCTCTGCACAGCGCCAGAGCAGCTTTATAACCTGTTACACTTGGAACCTCCAACCCTCAAGCAACAGCTGTGTTGAAGATGTATTTTCAAAGCCAAAAGCCAACTTTAGCCTAAGCTTTCATGGATCACTATCAGCTTCATGTAAAAGATTTGACCTGAAATATGAACATGTTTTGCCTGCTCGAGCTGTTAATGTCATAGGCAATAATAGCTTTTGTTGCTTGGCTGAGCAGCTGCACGGCTTGACCTTTGCAAAAACCCAAATTTAATATCAGACTAGTGTTATACGTTTAGAAGCATGACACCAAAATGAAGGATAGAGCTAACAATTATTAAAATCTATTTCAGATAATGTCAGGAGTACAATGAAATCAGACTCACCTCGCCGTTAAAGAAGCAAAATATTGTTGCCACCAGTAAACCCTTGAAATGAAATCAATAAACAAAGTTAGCATCTTTCTTGGTTAAAACACAGTATAGAGCAATGCTGTAAACACCATGGCCACCAAGAAGCTGCTTGCATAGAGCATAGAGCAATAGAGACGCTAACTGCTGGTTAATTACTGCTAATGGAGTGTCTAAGTGGCTTTTCAGGAGGTATTGAACAGAAGACCTCATCAGTCAATGACAGAAAACAAACACACACCTCCACCCATAACCTGCTTGTCTTCAGACAAAGATGAGAGTGGGTGCATTTGGTTTATGTTTGAAAAGCAGGGTACATTTTCTCTATACTCTCATAGCAGTTTCAGACTTACTACAAGGTCAGAATGACTTTGTATCTCTGGTTAAATCCTAAAAATATATTATATACACAAAATATATTCAACATATTACATGTTTAGGTCCTTTTATAAGGATTATTATTGTTAGCAAAAGAAACATTCTAGATGTCAGAACAATAGTCAGCAATTATTGGGAAAACAGTTAAAAAGAACTGAAATATACCACATGGTGGTGTATCATGGTATAATAAGCAGCACAAGAGCTCCACAAGGGATTGTTCTTGCTGCTTTGTTCATTAATGTATAAATATAACTTTAAGCCCTGTAGCTTTAAAAATTCTAATGGTGCTCTGGTGTCTTGTGTGCAAGAACAGCTTAATTGATACTTTTTATAATGAAGACAAAAAAGCAGGTGAGTGAGGGCTGACCTGGTAGTGCATGAGGATGTGCATGATGTACTCGTAGACCTCCCCTGCCAGCCGGTTCTCCGGTCTCCAGGGGATGATGACAAACTGTATCCCCAGCAGTGGGACCAGGATGAGAGTGGCCCTCACAGCCTTCATGTACATGTTGGACTCTGCTCGGTGTGTGTCCCGTAGCTTGGTCACCAGAACTCTGATGATGTTAAGTAAAAAGAAGAGATTGACCTGTAGAGAAATAGCACCGTTAGTGTCCTCTGTGGCTTTATTCAAGCATTGCCGTGAACCATACACAGAATATAGAAGACACATACAACCAACATAACAGACATAAATGACATAATAGAGAAAAGGGGTGGAGAAAAACATATGGAGAAAAAACAAACAATACAAACAAACTAAAAAATAATAACTGCCATTATGCTGGAGTGTAGACTTTATGACAATGTCCTGTGTCTTTAAAGCAAAGAACTGAAATGTAACCCAAAAGGGCAGCTTTGTCACAATAACACCCAAACACGTATCCAAAACATAACTGATACTTTT
This sequence comes from Rhyacichthys aspro, assembly GCA_036850595.1. Classification (NCBI taxonomy): domain Eukaryota; kingdom Metazoa; phylum Chordata; class Actinopteri; order Gobiiformes; family Rhyacichthyidae; genus Rhyacichthys; species Rhyacichthys aspro. The sequence continues at coordinate 21,371,856 of CM072158.1, forward strand.
TTTGGCACATGTTGAAGCAGGTACTTAAAAATGACTGCGATTAATCAGTGAAGTCACATGTTCAAGTCAAAATGGCTGCCTTTGGTGTGTTCATACGTCTTGATTTAACCAGGACAGTCGTGATTTTAAAACCACTGTCCTGTGTCCCGGCGGATAGCTACAGAAACAGTAAAATGTCCCGATTTTGCCCTCTTCCTGTCCCAAATGTCCCGATTTTTTACCCAGTCATAAAGCCAAAGCAGTGCATTGTGCTTTAAACTCATTTGTCTGTAGACTGTCTGTATGTCAATCATAGAGTTACCATGGCAATGCCAATATTAACCAATAGAAAAAGATCAACCGTGTTCCTCAGGTCTGGAGCTCAATAATGATTGGTTCCTAAGCGTGAGGCTTCGTCTAAGCTATACCTCTACAGCGTTCACAGTTTGACCTGTCATCTGCTGAAAAGAAAGTCGTGATTTACAGATGTTCTCCAGGAACTATACAATTGTTGGAAAGAAAAGTACGAGGTAATGAACATGCTGTGTTTTGCAGACTTTGTAAGTGTGAATATTCCATCAAGCACAGTAGAAAATATATTTCTTTTAAGGAAATAATTAAAAAATTAAAAAATGTTGCTAATCAATGCAATCAGTTCACAATCAGTTTTTTTATTTATTTATTTATTTACTGGTGTTGTATTGATTTCTGGCGACATAGTTCATGTGTTAATGTACTGTCATTGGATTTGCAGTAAAATTAGTGAGTCCTTTTTTTGAGTTTTAAAATATGGTCAACCTATTTTACATAATAAATATGAAATATGAAATAGAGATGATTAGACTTACAAGAAGTGCGGCCACGATAGGCCCATGGACAGCATACAGCAGATGGGTCTCCACACTCATCCAACAGCTACAAAAGAAAAACATATCAGTCACGTAGCTCTGCCCTCTGCCCAGAGTTTACACCCACTCAGGGCTGCTGCCATGCACATGTACCCTTTGTCCACATTAGAGTTTATTTGTACACGTACAAGGGAACATTGCTCACTTGTCATCGAAGTAGGTCTTCCTGGCTAGCGCATGGATAGAAGCAGGCACCAGTGGGAATCCTGGGACAGAGACAAGAAGTTAGCTATTTGAGGCCTGAGAGCATTTAATTTTGTTGTATTTTTGTAGTTACTTTTTCATTTATGTGTTTAATTCATAACATAAATTAGTTAATATTGTAGCTCGGTACAGCACAGTTTGAAACTGGCCTGTATCTGTGTTTCCACTGTGAGGGTCTGAAGTGAAGGTATCAACTATGTGAATAGAACCAGAGAACAATGTATGCACTGCTGCAGTATGAAGATTGTGGATGACTCAGGCCCAAACAGGAAAATCTGAGCTATGCTAAGTTTCTATATTTTAGGGACTGTCTGTGTCACAAGTTCTGCTCATGTGTATTGCAGCAGTTACAATAAAATGCAGTAGTTTTAATTCTCCAAGAGGCATAAAATGCTGACTGAAATCTTTTAGAAATAATCTAAAAGAAATTTTTATATGAGACATTCAATTGCATTAGGCTTCTTTTTTCTTTCTTGCTTACTTGCTCAACTGCTCCTCTTATTTCTTTCTATCTAAAAAAAAACAAGTCCTGTAAACCTTCCCCACCTCATTTAGGCTTAATTATAAGCAGCAATAGAATTCGTACCCCATCCCAGAAGGTAGTACCAGTGCAGATGCTGCTCCTCAGCAAACACAGCCACCACTATGAGCGTGTGCAGATAGATGCCCTCACAAAGCATCCAGAAGTAGTTACAGCCCAACATGTACATGTGGAAGAAATGCAGCACCTTACAGCCCACCTGCAAGAAGCCCAACAAACAACCAGTTTATATGAAAATACTGCATCTCTGGCTCAGTACCAGCTGCCTATTCACTTCTGACTAAATCCATCACCTTTTTTTAAAATAAAGGATATACAGTTCACACTCAGATTGAACATCTACACTGTTGAAATAAAGACAATGAGGCTATACTCACAAAATATGAGTTCGGTGGCAGGTGTTTTGGATCTAACCCTTACCTCTGTTTTAGAAAAGTCATATATATATATATATATATATATATATATATATATATATATATATATATATGCCTCTGACCTTTTGCCTCCAGCCTTGGCTCTTCCAGTAAGATCTACACAGTTACTTGATACAGAGCTGGCATAAAGATTAAACTTAACTTAAACTTTACTCAAATTTAGCCTAAATTCATAAACCGCATCATTTTATATTTATTCTCATGAAATCATATCCCACCTTCAATAAGAAACATTTATTGTTTCAATCCCTGAATATGCTTCTGTTATTTACTGTTGATTCAATCTCCACATTCAAATGTCGTCTGTTTGTTAATTCTAGTCAATAAACATCATCATTTCTAATTAATTTATGCTTAGGTTTGTGGTTGTTTCACTTTAAAAACAGATCACTGTCTGGCTTAAGAACTCATGTATAAATTAATATTAGGCTTTATTATTCTTTTCCTCTGGTGCCCCGAAACAATTTAACTTTCTCACTTAGCCTAATTTTCTCTCTGTTTGCTACAGCTAACAGCATGAAAAACATATGCTAATCCAGCTTTGTGTGATATGCACACAGACTGTTGATGCTATGGTTGTTTACATAGACACAACTAACTAAAGTACTGTACTCAAGTACTGTCAAGTAGCATAATAAATGAGCTAGTTCAGCTCAGGGTCCGTCTCATACTGATCTGCTTATGTTGTGCCCTGGTGTATATGCAAGCTCTGATACTGGTCTGTTACATGGGTCCGCTGGAAGACCTGGCTGCGTTCAGACAGTGGTTTGCCAGTTGAACACAAAATTAACAAAGTCCCATGGATGAGGGATGAAACGTCGTCACCTCAAACCTATGTCCAGATGCCTTGTCAGAAAACCTTTTCTTGAATATATCCTGGATGACTGAAAACCTCCACAGACCTCCATAGTCCTTGAATGTTTCCTGGCATAACAATATTATTTACAACTTGTGGTTCTATCTTCCTTGAGCCAGAGTTTGTTTTGCAGGTTTTGTAGTTAGTGTAACAAACAGAAATGGCCAGTAAAGAAGTCCAAGTACTCTCTCTCACACAAGCACGCACGCACACACACACACACACACACACACACACACACAAGCACGCACACACACACCCGCATTTGCACACACGCACACACAGACACTTGACATACACAAAATACTAATTAAACTTGTTATTTCTTGAAACTATGTTAAAGAAACACCACAATTATAATTATGAGAAATAGAGGTCAGAGGGAGCCCATCTTAACTTCCACATAACCTCAAATGACTACAGCATTAGTCCCATAATATGTCCACTAATATGAACTGACAGTGAGCTGAAAGAGCAGTGGGACCCTAACCTCAAACACAAAGTGTTAGGGTCAGAGTTTTCCATTGGACTTTATCTGAACATTAAAAACATGGGAAACTTTTTTTAAGCAGAGTATATGCTTTTTTTTTCTTTTGATTCATGAGCCTGAATATTTTAAATGTCAGGATATATAAAGTAAAATATGGAGTTGGAAAAACCCTGTGCAAAGTTTCATAACAGCAGTATTTCATTATTATTTTTTTCCAAAGGAAAAGTAACTCATAAATTTATTTTTGTTGAGGACTGGAAAGTATTCTTGCGAGACAGATTTGTCCTGTTGAGCTAAGCACAGCACAGCCTGAGACTTCAACAAGAAGACAGGTTTCTAATCTTACCTTTTTAAGTGGGACTTACCGGGTTGCGCTCCACAACGTCAGGGTTGTTGACCACTGCCACGAGGTAGAGGATGGTGAGCGCAGAGTTGAGCACGTATGAGCAGAAGAGGTTTTTGTGCAGTGTGATCCTTTGGCAGCTCAAACTCCTGTAGAACAATAAACAATCTCAACAACAATGTTTAAAGTTTGGTGCAATATTGTTCCAAGTTGAGCATCAATTTCATCTGTTTTTTTAATAAGTCCTTGACAGTGCAGTTGTGATGAACTGTGAGAGGCTGTTTAAGGAGCTGAGCTACATAACATGAACAGCACTAGTCAGACTTAGTACAAACACTAGTACAGATTACAACAAGCTCCAGTGCAAACTCTCTGCCTACTGTAAAAAAATGATTTTGAAGTTAATTCAGAAGCAGCATGAGATGTGTTTTGATTTAGTGACTGGCTTCAGCTGAAAAATTTGTCATGCTTTAAGAGAACCCCACAGAGGAGCTGGGGTATGATTCACCTTCAAATGTCAGTGTAACGTCGGTAAGAACACCCGCAGCAGATATAAAAGGTTGTGGGGTCATTAATAGCCTTATATAGTTAAAGTCTGTCCTGTGTGGCTATTTCATAAAAGCACTTTCTGATCACATCTGACACTAGTCTTCATCCAGTCATATTCCTCTGATATTTTATGGTCTGTCCAAAGTCAGGCAGGCCTTGTTGGACAAACTCTTTAGTTAACATCCCAACAGCAAGTCTTCCTCTTATGCTTTATAAGGTTTGTCCTGCACATGATATCCCTCTCAATTGTAAATTTACTGTTGACAGCGTTAAAAAAGCAACAATGGGCAATATTTTTTAATATGACGTTGTGCTAAATAGGCACTTGATATTTCCACACTTTTTGGCATTCTATAGTTTGTGTGTGAACATGACCTTCTGTCTTGTTTGTCAGAGAAAAAGAGTCTTGTGTCCAGCCAAAACCCTGTTTTTTATGCAGTTGTACTGAAACCAGACATAGCTTTTATAATTACCATCATCACATTTCTGTTAGATCTAACCATTCAATATTTTGATTTAATATGAATAAATGCATTTTCAGAGTTCATGTGACTTCTTAGATCAATAAGTGTGCACTTGCATGTGGTGCAAGTTAGTCTTAGTGTGAGTGAAGACAAGGGGCGTAACATGAGAGTAGTTTATCTGCAGCCTGACAGTACTGACATAAAGTAGTAAATAAGTGAGAGGTGCAGCTGTGCGCCGTCACAAACTGATGTAAGCTCACATCTGGAAATAATTCCTAGAAGGTCTTCACTGGTCTAGCTTTAAATTTGATAAGTTATAGTAAAAGAAACACACATCCATTTCCAAGCTATAACTTTGTGACTTTATTGGGCTATTTCTTTGTGCCTCACTAGCTCTGTTTCCAATAAAGGCACCTGCCCTTAAGATAGCTCTGAGATATAAGGGCATGTATCAATTGGCTGTAGAGCAAACAGCTGGAAAGGCCCTTCAATATGTTAACTTTTACTACTGCAACATTTAACGCCAGTTGATTATTACATCCACATACAGTTAGAGTCACTGCTTCGTCCCAAAAGAGGAAACTCTGCAGAGCCATTAAAAAGAGTTCAGTATGTTCTAATCATTGCACAATAGACCGTTTGAATGTGTTTATTACTTCAGTGCTGATACCATCTTGTCTTTTTTTAAGTCAAGAAAGATTATAAAGATGAACTTTTATCAAATCATAAGAATGAAACAGTCTATGCTCCTCACTAGTCTTGGCTTAAAATATGTTCAAGACGTAACAAAAAAAAAAACTAGTAAAAACATTTAAAAACTTGTCTTATGACTTATCTCAAAGGCCAGGTTGGCGTCAAGCCACTAGCAGCTTGTAACTTTACAGAAAAAAGCTCCAGATATGAGCCTGTTCAATAAGACTCTAGTGTAAGAGCCTCCAATTATGAACAGAAAGTGATACTTTGAGCTTGAATATAAGTCAAAAAACTATTAATCCTAGAGGAGAAAGTGCACAGTTCTTGCTCCAGTGTTATGAAGTCGTATAAAGCAAACTTCACTTGATTCACTTGATGATCTGTGTTGTTAAATATAAGATACATTCTGCTTCTTTCCCTCACTTCCAACATGATGCCACTCCACAGCAACACTCTTCCATAGACTCACTGTAGTTTTACGGGAAACACTGAACTATCTTCCGCCTTTCATTTGTTGTGTTTTTGTAAAGGCTTAGCTCAATCAACTTAAGCTGAAGGATCTCTTTGTGAGCTTCATTCCCTGGGGTTAAGCTCTGTGGTGGAATGAACAGCCTTAATGAGCAGCACACTCAGGTGCACACATTTCCGTTGAGGCTGTTGCTCTGACACTACCTTGGGATGTCACAGCTCTGCAGCCGCAAACCCTAAATATCCATGAAATCGGTCTTTAGCACTGGGAGGCCATAAGTCACCACAAAATTAAGTGGACACCTCTGAGTTAGAAGAGTACTTAGAGGGAATTAATTTAGGACATATGACCAAGCAACAAGAAATACTAGTAGCACATTTCAAACGGTATAAAAAACATTCTGCAGACTCTGCTTAAACTGCAGGAGTGTTAGGGCTTGTTATGTGAGAGGTCCTCACAATTTATATTGCCCTTCACAATGGTGTAAAATGAAGTACCAGCCAGCAGGACCTTTTCATGACATATACACCTTAGCTAAAATAATAAAAATATCTATAAAAAGAAAAAGTAAACTATAAAAGTCCAAAACAGTAATAACAACTAATGACTTTTTAAGTATGAGTGCTTAACAGTAGTGTGTAGTGAACATTTTTAGGATTTCCCGATGGCTTTAAAACAATTCAGCCATATTCCTGGTTGTCCACGATGCATGTGAGTTAACCGGACAGAAAGAAAATCTTTGCATGTCTACAGGAGACTTAAAGCCTGTCAGATGCACTGCTCTGTTCCTTATCACACAGCTGACCTCTGCTCCTTTCACCTGTGCATTAAACCTGGTCCGAGCAGCACCACAAACTCACCTGAAGTAGAAGAAGATGGCCAAAGAGATGAGCAGCGAAGCTATGGACAGAGCGTGGCCCACAATGGCCATGTAGAACAGGATGTACGCTGACTGCAAACACACAGAACAGCAATCAGAGCTACAGCACTACCATATGGGTCAATATTAACATGACAATGATAAATCAGAACATCAGGATTGATGCACTCGCTATGGCAGTTTGTTTTGCCCTTGTCATGTCTGTTTGAAATGCTCTGAATTTGTGGTGTTGGTCTATTCTGGAGCTAAGGGAGATGATTATCATGAACTCAGGATTCTCCTAACCTCCTTATATTGCATTTGGGGCCTGCTCTGCATAAGTCTATTAGTTCTGAGAAACATATCTTAATTATCTATTGTTGGTCTGTGGAAGAGAGAAGCGAATATCAAAGAGCAAACAGCCCCGGTCGGATTAGAGGAGCCAATAAGAAAAGAGACCAGTCTCTTATTGTTCAGTCTTTTAGTTTGTGATCACCCGAGACTTGACGATCATAAAATAAACAAGCAGTTACACAATTTATATACTACACTATAAAACAGTTCAGTGGTGATGTCACATTCTTCCTTCTCCATTGACTACTCCTCTTCCTCTGTCCACATCACCATCTCCAGTTTGCTCCACTACCAACGCTCCTGCACCAGAGATGTGTGACCAGCCCGTTCTGTCAGTGACTAAATCAGCTGTAATGATGGACGTGAGGAATCGTTAGTTAGGTAGGGTCTGTACTCAGTGGAAAAAAATCCTTTACCTAAAGTAGGATGTTCAGTCGAACTAAATTATTATAGACCAGTACCTTATGTTATGAAAATATTTGAAAGGCTGCAAATTAAAATTTAATGGTCCTATATTATACTATTTTGAACATTATACAGTGTATTTTGGATTTGCATTTAGGTCACCATATCACGTGCCGTATATCTTCGACCCAGAGTCTGACTCTGAGTTCGAAGAACATGAGCAAACACAAAAACCTCGAAGGCTTCTACAAGACGTTTCTGCTTGGTAAATGAGAAACTATTTATTGTGTATGTTTCTATGGTGTAGCCCGTAGCATAGCGCGTGTTGTCTGCTTCTGTTTATAGGTGCACATGTGGAAATGACCGTACAATGCCTACTGAAGTTGAGAATGTATGCTGCCTGGAGACTTCTAAGGTAGCTTTTGTGCAGTATATTGAAAGAACTATAATAAAGTAGCCTAGCAATATGTAGAGCTATGCAGTAATACTTGTTAGTAATACATGTTGCTGACGGTAAGTAAGCTAACACAGTAGCAGCGATGCTTCTCTGTGCGTCTGAGCTGCAGAGCACGGCACTTGTTGACAGTGCAGGAGGGGCAGGAGGAGTGTGGAGGAGCACTTCCTGGAGAGGAGTGGTTTACTTCACATATTGACGTCATTGCGTGAAACAGCTCGTTGAAAGGACTGTAGCTCAAACTAAATAAATTACTCAAACATGCGCGAATGAAACAAAACACAACTTTGGGTATGTGTTTGAGGTAGAAACAACGTTAGAACATGATTAAAAGCTCAGAAAAGTAGATTTAGCATAATATGGGACCTTTAAAGACACAGGTTAAACATAATAACATACAGATTGGTGTAGAGGATGTTATACTCTATCTCCTCCATAAGGTAACTCTTACCTGGTTGAACCAGGTGGCTATGTTAGAGTCATGTTTTTGTGTTTGTTTGTTTTTTGTTTTTTTTCCAAGTGCATTCCACACCATCAGATCAACTATTCTTAGTGAAAAACTTAGGTTTATGGGGGTGGACTCATCCTTATTTTCTTGGATTATTGATTAACTGACATGTAGACCACAGTTTGTTAGGCAACAGTGTCTCTGTCATTAAGGGCTCCTCAAGAACTCCTTTGCTTTTCACCTTATAGCCTACAGATTTTAATTGTGTATAAGTCCTGCCACAGTCAGAAATACTCTGATGATATGGCAATAGTGGTTTTTTATTAAAGATGGACAGGAAGAACACAAGAGCCGCATAGGGTTCTTTAATAGATGAAGCCAAGAAAACTGTCCATTCTAAATACTTTCAAAACTAAAGAGCTGGAACTGTGAGTGGAGATGACACTGAAATAGTGTCCATACATAAATACCTGCGAGTACATCTAGAAAACAAGCTAGACTGGTCCATAAATACAGAAAGACTTTATGGGAAAGGTCAAAGCCGGCTATATTTTTTAAGAAAGCTAATGTCTTTTAATGTAAACGAGATCACAACTAATAGAGGGAGCTGGTTCAACTATAGGTATTAGTTTGGAGACTCTGGTTAAAGAAATGGAGCAACAGACACACAACAAGACAAATGCAACACTTAACAACATGGACCATTCCCTGCATTGGGCTTTTTAACAACAGAGGGCAGCCAGTGGACATCTAAGATCAGTGCGCTGCAGGATGGAACACCACAAGAACTCTGTCTTCCTGACAGCTATAAGACTGAACAATCTGTCAGTCTGTGGCAGATAAGGTCTGGATCAACTTATCTGAAGAGACCTAACAATTGCACTTCCCTTGGGGATCCATCAAGTGTTTTAATTTGGATTTAAAGGCACACTGTGTAAAATATTATACTTTACATTTGAACTGCAAATGATAAATCAGAACTATGTTGTGTGTATAATCACATAAAAACAACACTTTTGCATTTTTTGATATCAGAAAGCTCAATAAAATCCAGTGGAAGTAGCCTTTTGTCCCTACAGATGCCCATAGAGAACAAAGTTATCACTGCTGGAGGAATAGCACACTCATGTTTCTCTTTCTTTATGTTTATTTTTTTTAATGAAATTTCCATTCAGACTTATTTTCACTGGGTTTGTTCATTCTTTAAACTCTGTGGACTTTCAGAAACTCTGTTTTACTGTGAATGTGGGCAAACAGAACAGCACATGAATGATTCTTTTTGGTTCATGTAATGCATGTGCATAGCTTACATTTTTGTTACATACAATTTTTTCACACATACATTCATACATACATACATACATGCATAAACATGTTCCATCATGATTTGTTACTTGAAAGTATTTCTGTTGCCTCACCTTCAGCTTGGCCTTAGTGTTCTCATTACAGCGAGTGTAATTGGACCAGGTCCTGTTGGTGTCTGGGTGACGGAACCACTGCCCATCTTCCCCACAGTACTTTGTGGCCTTTTCTGAAAGCAACATTTTTAACCCATGAAATCCTGACATTTAAGTTATGTATTTCATCTCAGTGTGTACCTGTTGGGTCAAAGTCCACAAAATAATTGGGGCAGTTTTGCATGGTCAAGGTCCCAGTCGGAGTATCATCCCAGCACAGCCAGCCGTCCCAGTTGCGACTGCAGTACGGCCCTGCAGTAGCCACACACATACAGGTCAGACCTCACAAAGAACATTGAGGAGAAGGTTCTGCTCTGATATTTACCAGATCTGTTATAAGGTGTGTCTCGGTTCATTTTCTCAAAGCATTTGTATTGGTTGTCGAGGATTTTCTTCCTCACCACCTCCTCCTCCTCAGGGTTGACCATAGGGCTGACTGTAGCCTCAGCAGATCCCATAGTAATATCTCCTGAAAGCTGGGCAGCAGTCTGCAAATACATCAACCCTGTTTGTTGTTTGGAGATTTAAAAGATGCCTGGAAAGCAATCTACAATTTTATCAGAGTTTACACATGCGGCATATATGCTGACATCAGGTTCCAATTGAAAAATTCAGAGACAAGTTATATTTAGACCCATTCTCATCATAAAAAAGATAATAATAATTAAAAAAATAATAAATAGTTCAACAAACAAATACAACAAAAGTCAATGGTTTATTACGTATTTATCAATGTAAATGTACATTTCTCAGTGTTTAAACATATAAAATTTAGTTCAATTTGATCTAGTTTTTGTGTGTTTGATATCCAGTGTGCATGGTTTAGTGCAAGTAAACCTTTTATAAATCATACCCACAGAGCAGACAAATCGGCTTGAGGAGGTTGATTGTGTGTTTTATGTGACAGCAGTGGTATTTTCCTGTCTCTATGGCAACAATTCAAAGGGTAATTCTAATTACCCTTAGCCTGTCTTTGGGGTGGACAGCACACAGTGTGTAGTTGGCCCAGGTGGTGTTGCTGTTTGAAAGGTGGAACCACTGTCCGTCCTCATCACAGAAACGAGTGGCCTTCTCTGGATGGATTCACCAAAAATATAATGTTCATTTATCATGAGTATATGGCACTAGATAATGACCTACTCTTCTTACCAACTCTTCTTACCACTCACCTGTGGGCTCCAAGTCAAAATAATAGTCAGGGCACTTCTGAGAGGCGTGGGTCCCAGCTGGAGTGATGTCCCAGCACATATATCCGTCCCAGTCCCGACTGCAGTACTTCCCTGCAGTTACACAGTTGCAGTTGCACACATTCAAGCAGGCAAATTAAAGTCAGGACAGGTTAAAGTTAAACACATTTGTCACTAAGGCCAAGAAATTAGATTTGATATCCTCAGTAAATTATAGTCAGTTCATTAATTAGTGCCCTCATGTCATGAGGGTGTACACACCTGCTCTGTTGAAAGGTGGATCCTGCTTCATTTTCTGAAAGCATTTGAGTTTGTTCTCCAGAACCAACTTTTTCAGGAGTCTCTCCTCATCAGTGTTCACTGTGGGCTCTGTGGGCGGCTCTGCATCAGAATCCACCATAAGTTCTGGGACAGACTTTTGAGGAAGAACAAACTATTACACATTTAAAAGAGAGACTTCTTTTCATTGTTACTCAAAAACAAATAACAACAGCAGAATACCTTTAAAGATTCGTCTGAAGGAGACGGACAAGTGGAGCCAGTCCCTACCCACTGACCTTGGTCATCACAGTGTTTGGTCATCTTTTCTGAAAATGCACCAGGTTTTATTCATTGTAAAATAAAGACATAGACACATATGGGCCTGGACCTTTTAAAACAAAATCCACTAGTGTTTTTAATAATCTGTGTGTTGTCAGCAGCATGTTGGCATTGTGTGAACACATTAATCGCATCCTGAATCTTGGCCTTTCCAGTGACTTAGATAAATATACTTTGGCATGCATCATCAAACGATATGTCAAAACACAACCCTCCCTCTTTGGATTCATTCACTGGCAGCTTCCCAAATGTCTGGCTTAATTCAGCAGGCAGTAGATCCATGACCAATCAGATCAGAGAGAGCCTGACAACAATAATAAAATCCAACAGCATCATCATGCATTCCTGCAGCTGTACTCCTATAGCCTCATGTCAGCAGCAGGGCACATCCTGTGATAGGGAAGCTTATCGGCAGGTATTTTGGGGAACTCTTTCAGAACAGCTTTCTCTTATCTCATTCATATCTTCACTCATTGTCTGTGTCTCTCACCTGTCGGTTTGTAATCCTCTTTTCTCAGTATCTCTTTTACTGCTTTCATGCTCTGCCCTCTGTCTTAACCCTTTTCTCTAAATCATCCTCTTTCTCACTCCATCACCTCTTCACCTCCTCAGGAAAGACTTTCCCCTTAGTGAGCTCCACGTACAGGAACTAACCAGAACTTATGTATATATTCAATTTATGAAATCCACTTAGGGATGAACAAATGTCTGCATTCATCATGTCCAGCTAAGTGCATTAAAATAATAGACAGCTGGGTATTATTATTATTATTATTATAGACAGACATTCCATTGCATTTTCAAGAAATTATTGTGTAAAACAGTACCTAATGCTTTCAACCTTCTCTCCATACAATGAACAGCCACAACATATGATCATGGCTGCACGATGCGAGGAACACATGCAATGTGCAGTAATTATGTTGAATATTGAAGTCTAAAATTTACTAACATTTGAATTTACTTTGAAAGCATATGTTTGAAGCTACTTTGAATTTCAATTTACTGCTTTCACAATTACTAAATATGGCATTTTGGTATTTAGTAATACCAGCTCTGATTGGTCAATTGTTTTAACCAAGTGGCAAATGTCTTTCAAATAGAATGCCATATTGTTATTGCAGTTAGCAATATTAAGTTTAGCAATATTAATCATTCTGTAGGTGCCATTTTGGCCCAAACCAGTCTTTCTTAATTGAAGCTATACAACAGCTATGCAACATTTTTGTTTGTTCTTGTAATCACTATTTGTCTGGTGATTTTAGAATTTTTTTTTATTTTTTTTTTACAAAAGTAATGATCTAGAATAACATCACAATAATTCTTATTTTTGTTGCATGACTCAACTCTATATTAAGTGTGCATGTTTATCTTTGGTCCTTGGAAACTTCAACATTTCATCACATTTACTGCTAGCTAAACACTAACTAAACAAGTTCTAGAATAGCCTCTTTTCATCTGTGGAAAATTTAACAAAAAGTGACACTAAAAAATGAATACATGCATTTTTTTCCCTTTAGGGCCCTCCTGAAATTCTCTTTTACCAGGAGGGCCACACAATTGTATAAAATCTCTTCAGTTGGTCCAGAATGCAGCAGCTAGAGCTTCTGATTGGAACCAGACTTTTGGAACTAAAAGTTGTGTCTCTGTTTGATGTATAAAACATATTTGAAGCAGACTTTTTAAAACTTGGGTGCTTTGTCAATAATTAAAATAAATAATAAATTAAATTCTGGTGTGGAGCAGTAAGAGGCATGAGGTACAGTTGTCTTTTGCTGCAGTAAATATTAAACTATTTCTGACATATCGCCAGGTTTCAGAACATTAAATTCATAGAGCTGCACCAGTTTTCTATAGTTTAGGAGCTCAATATTTGAGGCACAGACTCTGTTTGTGTTTAATGCATTGTAGATGATAAATGAAGTAAAAATGTATATAGTTATGTGCATAGCACCAGGTGCATGGACACTGTCTGTATGGGTGTTGTCTGTGCCTGTGTCTAAATGTCAGCCCTGAGACTAACTGGCCTTTGTCCAGGGTGTATCCCACCTCAGGCCCAAAGCTGCTGCAAAAGACTCCACTCAAATGTGACTCCTAATGGGACTAGTTTGTGTTCATAGTCAAAAGGTACAAAGGACCTCAAAATATGTGTAACATAACATCCCTCTTTGGGGAGCCGAGCTGAAATATACTATACCACATGGCAACAGGGCTTAAATTATATCAATAAAAGCAATAAAAACACAGTCTCCTCTCAAACAGCCTGTGCTCTTCGATCCTGCCTCCTGTCTGCGCCACTTTGATAAATGTACACGTCTTACCATTTTTGTCCAGGTCAGGATGTTCTGGACAGTCCTGGGTAACAGATGTCCCAGCTGGTGTCCTGGCCCAACACAACTGTCCATCCCACATGTGTGCACAGAACAGTCCTACGGGAGGGAACAGACTGTGTGGTCACCGGCAGGCTCCAAAACACAGCCACATTCACTGGGTTTGAGGCAGTTCTAACAGTTTTTTACTTTTGGATTTTGTTGTTCTAATCGAGTTTGACATCACACACTTTAATAACTGCCTTTAATGGGACTGTGAAGTTTCTTCTGATTCATCACCAAATGTTCTGACACTGATCCCTGTCTGGTGGTAGTGGCCTGTAGGGCCCTGATCAATTTGTCCACTCCACTTAGGAGCTCACCTGCTGTGTTTTCTCGAGGCTCTTTGTTGGACAGCTGCGGACATTTGTTCTGGGCAGAGATCGCAATCCCTGGTCCAGCCCTGAATGACAGGTCGGATGTGGCCACTGCCATCACACACTGTGGACACAATATGGGAGCAAAACAAAGTGCAGTGAGGCTACATTCAAACATTTTTCAGCTGAGGGTTTATACAAAACATATAAAATTATGTTGTAGGATCCTCCTAAGTAATGCTACCTCAAAAGAGTTGTCTCTTTTGGCTCCCAAGTGGCTCCAAAGATGTTTTGTTGCTTCAAAAAATGTATTACCAAATGATGTAGCGAATATGTATTATTTACTTTGCTTTATTAATTTACATACTCAGAGTGCTACAAAAAATAAACAGTAAAATACAAACGCAAAGAACCATCAAAAAGGTGTAATATTTTTTTGTATTGTTGAACTACTGATAGTGAAGCAACACAACATCAACAAAACCACACATGCAGGTTGTTTGTTGAGCCTGCCCGATTTAAAATTTTAACTTTGCAAAGTCTGCCCTCAAACTATCAATTAAATTTTAATGTGTCCAAATTTTACTGCGTTTTCTGTCACTCATTTTTATCACCTTTTCTGCTTCTATGACTATGTAAGAAATGCTCTTTAGCGCCCCCTTGTCTCTTGCTCACTCCAGTTAGTGTGCTCACTGTGCTGTGTCTGTAACCTTTTTTGAGTTTCTGACTCAGACGTCTTTGACTAAGAAAACTCAAGACAGGATCTGAATAACATCCTCTGTAGTGGCAGTCCGCAAAGCAAGTCTTGACCACTTTTAATAATAGTCAGTCAATGTGATTTCAAAGCATCAATCAAGTACAGCAGTGTCAAAAGGACTATGTCATGGCCAAGCTTTGTCCGTGGATCATCAGGAAGTGGTACAGGCTGGAGAGGGGCAGGATGTGTAGAGGCAGTTTTATCATTAGACTAGCAGATGAGACATGAAGCAATGGTGGCATGTACCTGTATCCTGAGACTCCCGTGAAACCTCCTAAAAGTGACTGGAAAGAAGAACATGGCCGAGGAGGCATTGAATGGTAACTTCTGGTTGTGGCTAAGGAGGAAGGATGGGAGTTGGGGACAGATTAACACCTAGAGCATCAGCAGGGGGTGGCAAGTACTGCTATCACTCTGCCACTGGGAGATGTACTCGGGTTAAAGAAGCAAAACAAAAATTGTTCCGGTTTGTTCCCAGCTGATGACCCGTTTACTCCCACAGAGATGTTCTGGGAACAATTGCACAGAAAGGCACCGTAGGAGGTGCGTCAGGCAGAAACGCCCTGCAGGAAGACCACCAAACCTGTACTGAGACATCAAAGTTCATTCCTAATTTTGTAATGAGGAGCAATTGTGTCATTCGGTGCTTTAATTGTGGCAGGCTAACCATTTTGAATTTTGTGCATAAATCTGTCATTTCAGGGCAGGCAGAGCAAGCGGCATTAAACTCAGCAACTGGAAGTGAGGACGGTATCGGAGGTATTTGTGCTAGCATCTGAAGTTTCAGTGGATGACTGTGATGAAGTGCATTAAAGACAGTCAGGAGTTTAATTCTGGGAACCTGGTTGGTAGAGAACATTATAATCAAAACAGAGCAAATGTGTAAACCAGAGAGCGATGCGCAATCCAGCACAACTGATACCCTTTGTGCTGAGCAGTACTGTCACGTCTCGATGGTACTGCAGTGCAGTGCAGTAGTGTAAAGCGGTGTTCCCATAAGTACGCTCTCCATTTCTCTGTGGCCCATTCACAGCAAGCTTCTTTTCAATAGTAGAGTATTTGTGCTCAGTGGGAGTAAGTGTACGAAAGAGCAACTGGTTTCTCTGTACCATCAAATTGTACTTAAAAACAGCTTCAGTCCAAAGTAATTTGTATCAGTTGAATTGACTATGCACAATGTAGGATCAAACATTGTAAGTGAAGGGCTGTCTACAGCTCAGGCTACAGCATTTGCAAAGTTGGGCAGAAATTTGGTAGCCTGGCCAGCCAGACCGACTTTCTCATTGTATTACATACAGAGAAAGTTAGTCTGGAATCGCCCAATCTGCCTCCGATTTCTGCTCCGGCGCTTTCTTTCCGACCAATCGTAGCGAGGGAGGCGGGATTTTGTTTCGCGTCATATTGAGCGCGAGAAAACAGTAGCAGGTTTTGGTAGCTTACAACGATCGAAATAAGCACTAAACTCGATATTACACCCCGTGTCCTCAGATTTTTCTGACAAAAACAACAGAAGTCATTCACCGTCACCGAAGCATCTTCTCTCTCGAGCCACGCTGGTGTATGCTGTGGTTTGTTGACAACTAGAATAAGTTTCGCTTTCCTTACGTCACATCCGTGGCTTCTCTGATTGGTTCACTCAGCGAGCGTTAGTTCTGCCCATGGTCCTGCCTTGAAATCCTGTTTAAATCCATCGATCCCAGACTAACTTTCTCTGTATGTAATACAAAGAGAAAGTTGGTCTGGCTGGCCAGGCTAGAAATTTGGAGTGCCAAGAAACTAGTCTCACGATTTTAGTGAAGCAGCATATAATGGAGGAGGAGCTTTTAGTACTGCGTCAGTATGCTCTTGGTCAGGGAGGATGCCATCTGTAACAACATGTCCTAAAAAACGTTTGCAAGACTCTCTGAAATGGCACTTGATTTGTTTATGATTAGTCCAGCTTCTAGCCCTGCCATCCTCATACATCACATTTTGCTATTGTCAGTTATTTTTCTGATCCTTGCCACTAGTGCCAAAATCAGGCGTGACAGGTTTTTTAAACTGAGGAAAAACCAAAAAGTAGTCATGAAGGAAAGTGACCGATTTTGGATGACGAGGCCACAGGCTGCTTGCTTCAGACTTGACCTGAATGTGTCATTTGATGAGCAAATGTTCTCATTCACAGGAGCCATCCATTTGAAAGAAGACATTGAAGAACTATTGATGGAACAATGCTTGACAAGTCTTTCAAAACACATCTGATTACCTGAGTCCCTCTGATTGTACTTGTTTAATACTAGTACCCTGCCCCCAAGTCTGAACTTTATACCACCACTTTGGTGTTTTACACAAACCAATAAAATTTGTCATAATGCAATACTGGAAAAAGTTTGGGATGTTTTTTTAATTTATTATTTCTCTCACTGGTCTCACTGGATGTTCCCTTGTTATGGGACGAGGAGGTGAAAGATGGCGCCGGTGTGTGTGGCAAACCTTCTCTTGCTCTCGAACCTGATTATGTTTTTACTGTTTTTATTACTCATAACGCACAGTGTTCACTCTCTGTTGGTTTATGATCACCAAACCCTGATGGTCATACGGCTTTGATTGGAGAAATTGTTTGGATGTGGCACAACTGAGCAGAAAACTTTTGATCCCTGGCATCTTTCAGGGAAACCTGCTCACCTCTTCCGCAATCCGGGTTCGATTCCCAGGGGAAGACGCAGACCCCACAGATGCCCTTCAGGGACCCCGCGGACACTTGGCTGGTACCAGCTGGCACGGATGCTGGGACTCAGATCCACCGCTGTAGCACACCTCGCCCCCGTGGTTGCGACGTTAATCACTGGAGCCTTAGGCCGCTGAGCTGGGCACCCCGGATGGCCTACCACCGGGCAAATGTTGCCTAATCAACGCTAGATCTCTGCCAAATAAGACCTACATCTTAAAAGATCTGATGTTATCAAAGGATCGATCGATTGTTTGTGACGGAGACTTGGCTGAATGCCGGTGAGTTAAGTTTGTGTATGGAACTTCTGCTGTCAAACTGTAAATACTTTAATTCACCAAGAACTGCAGGTTGGGAGGTTGTACTGTCTTTCAAAGAGTCAGTGGTGTCGCCTTTACTGAAACAGTAGATCTGCACTGTATACTTGAAGTGTTCCAATCTGGTTTTAAAGCTGAGCACAGCACTGAATCAGCACTTTTAAGGGTTTTTAATGATCTTTTAATCGCCACTGATTCAGGTGATCCAGCTCTTTTAATGCTTTTAGACCTTACAGCTGCTTTTGATACTATCGACCACAACATCCTTCTCTCTCGCCTGGAGCACTGTCTAGGAATAAAGAGTACTGCCCTGGAGTGGTTTAAGTCCCATTTATCTGACAGGAGTTTCAGGGTCAGTTATGGTGGGAGTACCTCACCTTTAATTCCACTCTCATGTGTGTTTCCCCAAGGCTCAATACTTGGGCCAATTCTTTTTTCTTTATATTTGTTGCTCCTGTTCTATTTTAAGGCGCCATGAAATTTGTTTTCACTTTTATGCAGACGACTCCCAAGTCTACCTTTTCTTAAAAGAAATGAAGGTAGCTCTTTACAAATGTTGATGGACTGCTACAATGAGATCAAAGCCTGGTTGGCCTTAAATTTTTAGCCCCAGCAGTGCCTCTCCTCCTTCACAGATGGACCTGGGCCCATTGGAACAGTATGTAAAGGCTGTAGTGTCAAATAATTTTAAAACAGATTAATTCAGTTGAAAAGTCCAGCTTTTTTCACTTAAGGCTCCTCTCTAAAGCGAAACATTTTTTTTAAATATTTTAAGGACATTGAGAAAGTCATACATGCTTTTATTTCTACTTGGCTCGACTACTGCAATGCACTTTTTATGGAGTGACTCAAGCTTCACTGTCTTGTTTACATTTGGTTCAAAATGCTGCTGCCAGACTCCTCACCAGAACACATAAACATGAGCACATTACTCCAGTCCTGGCCTCTTTCACTGGCTGCCTTTCCATTTTAGAATCAATTTTAATATATAAAATACTTTTATTTGTTTTTAAATGCCTTCATGGTTCAGCACCACAGTATATTACTGATCTTTTACTGATGTCAGGGTGATGGTGATTTTTTGGTATTTTTGCAGATATTCTTTTAATGTTTAAAATCTGAACTACAGAATTGCAGTAGGCGACAGGATCAATGGCTGTCAAATATTTGATTAAATTAAATATGTGTTTTTTTTAAAACAATACATGCAGACCTACATTAGTAGAGCAGATACAATTGCAAAAGAGAAGAATATAAAACCTGAAAATCAATGTATATTTTCCTACAGTCATGTTGTCAGGGTGTGTTTCACATACACAGAAATATATATAAAAAAAAGAAGCCACATGAATTCTGATGGATCTGATCTGGATCTGATTCAGAGATATGCTTGTCCAAATGACCTGATTAGGAATGATAATGGTCAGACTTGTGGTTTGACCTGTTTACAGATTTTAGTGTGGTTATATTGTAGAGATAATGCAAAGGGAACCAGAACACAATAAAGTCAGAAAGCAATACAAAACCAACCATGTGCATCTAATGTGAAAGAGTTACAAAATGTCTCAAAGATGTGTTCTGACAATTCCATGCACCTACACTTTGGGCACTGTGAATGTCTATGGAATGATGCAGCGCCTCCAGGTGAATTAATCAGATCAGATGGTTCATTTGATAGAGTGTGAAAGGGAACCACACCTGAAACTGTAACGATGGTGTAAATTTTGTCCCTGACTGATCTGCGTCCACTGGACTCTTACCTCACACTGGTCAAACCAAGGCCGATGTCCCATGTAGCAGTTTAGCAGCCGTACATATGATGTCACTCCAAACACTGAAGTAAATGACGTCATACATACGACCACCAGGCCACCACCACTGTCCATGCAGTCCCAGCGGCTTCTCAGAGCTCTCTGAGACCATTTCATCACCTTCATCAGGCCCAGAGCAGATATCAATCACATATTGCACTCACAGAGCAGCTCCATGCAGATCAGCAGAGACTCATCCAGTCAACTTCACTTTGACATCTGCTACGTTTCATGTTACTTTTTAAAAAATATTTTGTCGCTCTTTATCATTTTCTTTTGGTTGCAAACTCTTCTGTTGAACAACAGTTTGTTTAATGTCCCTGTCTTGCTGTGTCTTGTAGGACATTCTCTTTAGCAACGGCTGTGAAAAGTTGAAATCTGGTCAAGTTGTGTTTGTTATAATTCAGACATGGCTTATTTTAAAAATGGCCTTAATCTGACGGCGCTGACCAAAATCGAGAGCTCACAGCAAAGAGTATGTTTTTATTTGGGCTATAAATATGTATAGCTGTGCATGTAAGCAAAGTAGCTGACAAAGAGTCACAGTGAAGTGATGTTGTTTCACTTCAGTGAACAGTGCTCGGCCCCAGATTGACCTCTTTAATGGACTCTGATACACTTGTAGCAACAGGCCACTCTAATATTAGAATCCATCCTATGGTGGTTTGTGAGGAGAGCCCAAGTCCATCAAAGGGCAGTACACCACTTTTCACTTTTCTTTCATTAAATATGTTTCAGAAGTGTCAGTCGATTAATAAAACACTGTAAAAGTAAAAAGACTGTAAAAATCAGATAACTGCAGCAACTCCATTAAATTAATTGATGCCATTTCTCCAAAGGACACAGCTCTGATGTGAGTCAGCCTCACAGACACTGTCAGTTTGTGTTTCTATAGCGAGTCTATTTCTTACAGTTACAAGGAGTAAGAACTTAGAAGGAAGAGGAAAGACCACTGATGTGTAAGCAAAATTCTCACAGCACAACTTTGTATTAAAACACACACCTGAAGAATACTTTTGTGCAGTGGTTCTCTGCTGGTCTCAACTGGATACACTAAGTCACTAAACTGCAATTGTGTGTGAGGCACTAACTCTAGGAGTGGCTTATTTAGAAACATTAGTATTAGCACCTCCTATTCCAGTAAAAGTAAAGATGTGGAACCACCAGGCTTCACTAAGAAAAGAAACAGACCTTCAAAACAAGGCTTTTCTCTGGTCATGTTGGATTGACATGTTGCTTAGTTTCAAGCCCTTCCAGTACATTGTCTTACCCACAAGTTAAGGAGGTGACAATATTTACAATCTAAATGTGTAATTATATAAATATAGAACAGTGAACTGTGTACACATCCTCCTTGACAAGTTTGCAAATTCTTCATTTAACTTAATAGATTTGTTTTTGGGTTTTTTTCAGGCAAACTGAATGCAGCATTAAATCCACTGTCTCTGCTGGTCATGTTGCAGTTAGTGTTTCTGAGTTTTGGCAGTTGGAAACAAAAACATTCTGCAGCAGGCCACACGACAGTTCACTTGAAAAGTATGGATTTGTCTTTTTGCAACTATAGGTAACAACAGGTTACTATTGCTTCTTGATTTCTGCCTTTTATGTGAAATACACTAAAGCAGTGTCAATGCTAATCAAATGAATGCATTAATTCCAAAAAGAAGCAAGAGCAGCTGAGATATTCTAATGACTGCATGGACAGAGATATTACAGTAGTCATTAAGATAAGTGAACTACTACACACAGACATAGAAGGTGTTGTGATTCTGAACTTACCACAAAAAGAAAAGCCAGCATCTGCAGAGGCTCTGCCAGCTGCATATCTCCCTCTCACAGGCAGAAGTCTGCAGAGAAGAACAATAGGAGCAACTCTCAGAAAAGCTCTCGTCTGCCGTTAAAATGACTTCCTGTACAAACATATGGTCTCTCAGGAGAAAAGCAGTTGTCATTAATCTGAAATGAAAAACACTTCAGCACAATAATGCTACAGTTTGAGACTCAAACTTCAAACTCTTCTCCTCTTTGTGTGAGTTTTCTGTGAGATAGAGAGTTGTACAAAAAGCAATCATATGTGAGACCCTTATTTCAAACAATGAATTGTAAAAATAAGCAAATATATAAAGGGCCTGTTACGTTGGAAGTTTCTTTTCCACAGCTTTGAAATCCCCTGAAACCGACAGAAGCATGTGTGAAAAAAAATAGTCTCCCCCTCCCATCCAACCCCTTTACTGGAATAAAAAGGGTAAGTTGCAGCCAGGTGCTGCTAATCACCAGGCCTTTATATTTTCTTCTATAGAATTTAGGGCCAGTTGCTGGTCTTGAGCAGTCATGTGTCACAGTCAAGTGGAAAAGACTTAAGCACCAAATCAGACTAGTAGAGGATAAAAAAACAAAACAAAACAACATTTACAAAAGGTTAACAAATGGTACTCTGAAGTTCATCGTGTGGGAAGCATGGAAGACAGTTGTCATTCAATGGACAATAGATGTCCAGCAAATTCACCCAAAGATCAGACCATGCAATGTTCAGAGAAATATAGAACAACCCAAGAGCTACTTCCAGTGGTTCCTCTCCTTAAATAAAAGTACAGATAAAGGGGTAGAAATGTACTCACGTATAGGTATCACATGAAAATGATTACTTAAGTAAAAGTATTAAAGTACTTGCTTTAAATGTTCTTTAAAGTATAAAAAGTAAAAGTATTTGACTCAACTAATCAATATAAAATGTATTTATTGTATTAATAAAAAAGGAAAATGATTAAAACTTATTAATATCACAGTCACATGAGGACTGTATTCTTGCAGCTCAACAGAACATGAGTGAAAGTATTGTTCCTTAATTAGTCTGATTATTGTAAGTCACAGAACTTGTGCAAAAGCCAAACACACACAATTTTTGATAAGATCCTCAGCTGCAGTCTTCAATAATGCTTCCATTGTGGTGTGTAATGATGCACACACAGGGAGGTGCGACATGGTGGCTTAAGGTCTTATTATATCATTATGCTATTAATTAAGGTGAAGTTTGCCTGTATGTGTCTGGTTGATTGTTTGACAGATAAGCACTTTAACATATGATTTGAGGTTTTGCACATTTATAGCCATTTACAAATGAAAATTTTCTTTTACTTGAAAAGCCACCGTATTTTCTGGACTATAAGCCACTACTTTTTTCCCACGCTTTGAACCATGCGAGATGCGGCTTTTCTATGAATTTTTCATAGGGGGGCGCTCTAGCAGGAAGTGCAAAAACGAGACAGCGGTAGTCAGTACAAACAAGAAAGCGCCAGTTTTTATCATTCTATGGTTTTTATTCTTAGCACATGCAACCCAAGACGCACAACAGCAAAATACGGTAATATTTTTACACCCTCACCCCCTCATAATGGAAAACAAATGAAGTGACAGTGGTTTGGTGTTCAGTAGTTTCAATGCTCAGGAGGAAGATGAATAGTGACTTGTGGTTTCAGTGCACGGGAGAATGAAGCGACTTTAATAGTTGCGCAGTTGTGCTTTAACAGTGCGCAGGAAGAAAAAGTGACAGTGGTTTGGTGTTCAGTGGTTTCAGTACGCAGGAGGAAGAAAAATAAAACAGCTTGGTTTTAGTGCACAGGAGGAAGATAAATAAAACCATCAATGACTTTTCTGTTTTGTTTGATCAGCACTTTTACTGCTGTGTTACAGGCACTGTTCGGAAAAACAATCAGTTCAGGTATATGAATAAACACTTATGGTACAAAATCTTTCAATGTAAATAACTTATTTCTCAGCCTGGATATCGGCAGCTTATAGTCCGGTGCGGCTTATATGTGACAAAATATATATTTCTTTTCAATTTTAGTGGGTGCGGCTTATATTTAGGTGCGCTCTATAGTCCGGAAAATATGGTAGAACGTATTTGCTCTAAAATGTAAAAGTCAAAGATCTCTCTTTTAAATGTACGTAAGTAAAGTACAGATACTTGAAAATTGTACTTAAGTACAGAACTGGAGTACTTTTACTTTGTTACATTCCACCCCTGGCTACTTCTTAGAGCATACTGAGCATGTTCAATGTTCAAGTCAATGATAGCACCCTTTGTGACCGCAGAAGGACTTGCATCAGTGACTTCCAGTGCATCACACAGGGGCTTTTTGTATGACTGAATTGGAGGTGTGCTGTTTGAAAAAATGTAGATTATATCTGCTGGCAGAGCAGCAAAACCTACTTCATTACAAAACAATTTCCACTGAGCCATTTTGCCACATTTTATCGCTGTATTTTTAACCAATAATGGCCGAAGGAGCAGAAAACATTGATCTGGTTGCAGATATACTTTCTACGCCAGTTTCAAGACGGGCATTTCACGAAAAGCTGGATATTGTGAGAAGAGGTCTGTGCTGTGCTAGCTAGCCTCTCACAGCAAGGAGAAGGGTTTGTCCATCATTTCCAGACGAGCAACTATGAACGGTACGTCACTGAAGGCCTAAGCGTGAAATGCACGGCCCGCCACTGGTATATTGGTTTAAAAAACATCTGCACATGACTCACTAATAACCTGGGTTCACCGCAGGATATGAGAACATGCACTTGAACATTTAAAGACACTTAGAGCCTGTCAATAATAAATCATCCTGGCACTTTTCATATCCTAATATGTCTGCTGCACCACATTTCATCGAAGTGAGGCCTGGTGGCTATATCTGTCTGGATTCCCCTGCCTGCTCCATTAGCCCAGCGTACGGCTGCAGAACATTTGGGGCCATTAGGATCACAGTGACATTCAACAGCCAGCAGCAAAGCACATGTCCATCATTAAAGAGACATGACCCTGGCTCCTGGGACCACCCGGCACAGGCACTCAGACATCAGTAACACCTTAATGGATGTATGGGACTGAAAAAAAAAAATCTCTGCCACTCTAATTTTTTGGGGTTAACAATGGCATTTTATGATTTCGTTTAGTTGTTTAGCTGTGCTTTGAAAAGAGCTACTCAGATATGAAATTGCTGTAGTGTTTACGCCAGGCCAAAACCACCAAACACTAGACTGATTGAAGACAATTGTGCTGCAACTACCTACACCACAACAAAAACTGCAAGAGCAAAATTATTACTATATTATTTAAATATGTATAATTAGGCATATACTGTGCTGCAGGCACTTAGACATAGTAAGCTTTTCGGGTTGAAAGTATTTAAATACAGTTGTCCCTCGCTATAACGCGGTTCACCTTTTGCGGACTCGCTGATTCGCAGATTTTTTTTTGTGCAATTTTGCATGCTTTTTTTACAGAGTATGAACGCGCATTGTGTTCTGCGTCCTGACTGGCTAAGGGAGAACTTGCGCATTGTGTTCTGCTGTATGTTTGCAAGTTTTCTCCCCGACAAAACCCACAATGTCGACAAAACGCTCTGCACCGACAAAGGCACCTGCGGTTGCACCCATAAGGCAGAGGAAGATGCTAAGGTTTGAACTTTGAGAGTGTTTAAACAAGAGAGAAATGTGAGAAAATGTTAATGCCTGTCTGAGAAAAGTGTATAAAGTGTGTGGTGAGGGGTTTTACAGCCTTAAAACATATATAATAATTGTAAAAAAAATAAAGCTGACTACTTTGCGGATTTCGCCTATTGCGGGTTAATTTTGGAATGTAACCCCCGCGATAAACGAGGGACCACTGTAATCAGAAATACATCTGTCAATCACACAGAGAGGGGTGTTGGACCTGTATGCAGAAATATTCACTCACACTAACCGCTCATTAAGGCTTATATCTTTACATTAGTAAATAGTTAAACGGAATGGGTCTTGATTTTGTCAAAAGCAGCATTTACAATGACATAAGCACATCTAGATCTCCAGCGATACATCTTGAAAACGTAACCCAATTTCAATGAGATCCAAAGATTGGCCTGTTACATTTTAAATAAAGCAAAAGCAGGCTTTGTGAGTGGGGTTTCACTCAGAAGTCCCCTCTGCCCTTCAGAGCAACGTTAAGAGGCTTTTGGACAGTGGGTAAAGAATGTCAGTGAGGATTGATGAGACAATTTGGTCAGCGTTTCAAATCGTTACAGAGCAGTGCTGAAATTCTCAGTATTATGAAATACAAGCACTAAACAAACTGTGTTTCTGTATCAGATAGCAATCAAATAATACATACACATACAGAAGAGGATTGTTTCTATTTTAAAGGGAGACAAAATCTTAATTTGTGTGTGTACTAACAGCTCATTTTAAACAAAAGGTTGTTGTTTATTGAGAGAACTAAGTAACTGTAATGGAGCAGGAAGAGCCAAAAGTGCAAATTTAAAACTGATTGTAATATGGATACAAATTTCATTTTAAATTTTGTATTTCGTCAACATTAGTCTGAATCATCTGCCTCCTGCTCTGATCCTCAGAGCTTCTCACACTCGGACAGCAGCTGTACCTTTCCCCCGTGTTGACTTGTGAACATGGCCGAGTCCATCCATCAGTCTAAAAGCAGAAGCCACACGGACATGGCTTGGCGCCTCTGCTCTGCTGTAAATGAGTGGATTAATGAGACTCCACTGATGGAATGGACTGCTTTACACCAGCCAGAGCAGGAAAATGCATAGCACACATTCCATTATACCATGTCTTAGGCATAAACTTTCTATGTGACTTTCTTAATTTCAGTGACTGGTTTTGCATTTTAAACAATTCTGCATCTGTCAGTGGTCCAGCTGGCACTGTTACATATATTTACATCAACTTATAGCATTTGGATTTCAAGTAATTTTTGTCCTTTTAATATCCGGATTGTATGTGCTATGACTGTTCCTCTGCAGGAGAAACTATTTTTATATTTTGACTGTAGTGCAGAAGAGGCCCCTACAGAGGAGCCTGACAGAACATCTATTAATATTTCACTGGAGGAGTGTGTGCACATGCTCATGACAAAATCTGTATCACAAATGTTTATGTACAACAGTTATTTTGTATGATTTATTTATTTTTTTTCCCTCTTACTAAAATGCAAATATTAATGTTTACTGGAATTTAGTTGAGCTACACACCTGTTATCATTGAGTATACATGCAGAAGAGGGAATCAAAGTACTCTGCAAACCTCCACTTGGGGTAATAATGCATTCATGAGCTCTTAATATTTAAAAGTAGTAAAATTCAGCTTTGGTATAAAAAGAGCCCATATTGAAAACAAACAAACTAATCATTGAGTAAGACTGTAACAGCAATGTTAATACTCCAAGTTAACAAAACGTAAAGACAAGAAAGCTGAAGTCAGCCAACGGCAGACTCCCTCCCTCAGTACTGTCAGCCTTTGTCTTCTCAATGATAGTTTAGTATGTTGTTATGTGTTATTTTTTGTTTTTTGGTAACATTAAACCTGGCGTTAGGCCCTATGGAGTATGTGCCAGGTCAGATCAGGTGAGACAGGTCAATTTAAATGTAGAAATGGTGCTGCAGTGCCCCCCAAAAGGTTATAGTATCATAATTCTGCACAACCACAGAGCTTAGCACCTAAAAACTACAGCGCTCTCAAATGTATTCTAAAACTCACAACACAGAATGAATACCAGGTTGTTTTCTGACGATTGGTCTGTTCCATTCAAAGGAGAACTGCCTCAGATTCTTCAGTGCATTAAGGCTGCTGTGCTCCAGCTCAGCACAGCTTGAAGTAATATTACTCTGAGTGGAGCTGCTCTGATGTTACCAGAAAAATAGAAAAAACAGCAAATGCCTCACAGCTTGACATTTTACATGATTTCTGGCTCTATTTTCATTCTAAAAATACACTGGCTACAGTTAAGGTAACAGGAGATGCTAGCCTTGTTTCCAGCTCATCTAAATTCTGCTTTTAGTCTTTGCATTTCCATTGGCCACTTGCCCATTTTACTTTCATATATCTGCCACTTTTCTAAAACACACCACATTCCTCTATTCCTCATTCCTCTGCCTCTATGTCCTTTTCCAAAGCCGCTCCAGCTGATCATCTATGAGCACAATCTGTAAAGATCAAACTGGCTCCCATTATTATGCCACCTTGTATATCCCACTCATCTGTCTCACTTTTACAGCACACACACACACATCTATAACAGTCCCTCTGCTTCGTAGTCTGGATTTTAGCCAGGAGCAGAGCAACTGAAATAAAGCTCTTAAAAGAAGCTCAGTAATGTTCAAAAGTGTTTTCTTACAGCTGCTGGGTAAAAGGGTGCGTCAATATTTATCATCATTTGATTTACACATATACAGTATGTGGATATTTTATGAGTGATTTCCACATGGTTTCGCTCTGCTGTTATGATCTTTTATTGTTGGTTATTGTGTTTGTCAGGTCTGTGTCCAAACCAAATGTTATTCTGGCAGGGCTACATTGAAAATGCAACTACAAAGTCCAATTTACGGTAAAGTTACCTACTGTGTGTGTATTTTATGTTCCCCTTGTCTCTACAACTCTATGTTACTTTTTATTTTTCAAACTGAGGCTGTCCGAGTCCATGTCACATGCCCTTTATAGTCCTCTAACATGGCAGCCTCTGTTTAATTGTATTGGCCATGGTGTCTCTGCCATTCTCCATACATTAATTCTTCAACTGAAGCTGCTTCTGAAACAGTGCCCAGTGCTGTTCTGGCCTTAAACCGAATACTTCCAGAAAAAAGGCCATGGCTTTACATTACAGCAGAGAGTTCTCAGAGTGCTTACATAGCATAAACTAGTCAAAACATTGCCTTTGGCTTGAACTGTGATGAATAAATTAATGCACACAGAATATTGGCATCTGTTTGGAAACGAAAACGGGATAATACAGAGAAATAATCTGTTTCCAAACCATGCCAGGGTGGTTTAAGTCTGTACACTCTCTATTGAGCAGTGATAAAAAGTTTTCAGCAACCTGGCAGAGATGCAATCTTTGCTGGGCTTTCTTCACTGAAGCAATGGTGTTTAGAATCCATTTTAGGTTACTGGTGATGTGGGTCTCTAGGAATTTAAAGATAGTCACTTGGTCCACCTCCTTGTCCTTCTATGCTGAGTGGCAGGCACAAATCTTAGCATCTGAGAATGAGCAGTATTAATGGCTTGTTATTGAGGTGTAAATGGTGCATTGATAACACTATGGTGTGTGTATGCCCAGCATTTGGATAGTTTTTTGCTGTTATTTTAGAGTGACATAAATGTGCATGGTAATACCTGCGTATTGCCAAGCTACTTTACTAATCTATCTAGATGATTTTAGATTCATTTGGTATTCATCTATCCCACAGTTTTAATCGCTGAGCAGTGGTTTTTGCATTGCATGGCATACTATGCACATATGGCTGCGTTGGCTGTAAAATTGATTGTGCTTGGTAAACAGTTGCTTACTGAAGGCCCTAAACGAAACCCTATGGTATGGCACTGCTAATAGCATCACTTCTCCAACAAAGGAACGGTCCAGAGGTTCCATTGCTGAAGGAGGTCATTTAGATTAAGCCCTGGTCTGTGTAGAACCCTTAGCTCAGGTTAGTGTGAGTATGTTCCAACAGCCACAGGGAGGTGTGGACAGTGTCTGCGGCTTGTTTATGTGCTCCTACATCATGTTACCCTCAAGTTGCCTCTGTACACACCTGTACCACACACTTTTCCATTGACCATTAAAGTACCATAGAATTTTTTTCTGCAGTTTGCACAAATGTCTGGTGACAACAGGAATTACTCTTGTGATAAACATTCAAACGTCAAGTACAAAAATGATGTGTCTTAGATCTTATGAAGCTTGATTTGCTCATTAAAACTGCAGTATTTATTGTGTACATTGAATTAAATTTGAGCAGAATTTCAGGAATGCAGTTCCTAAATGTTGAAAACTTTCATCTCTCTAGATCAGGGGTGCCCTGAGACTGGCCTGCGGGTCAAAATTCACCTGCCGAAGGGGTTTATTTTGGCCTAGGGGTCATCAGGCTTTGTGACTGAAAATGCATACTGACTACTGATTTAATCTGCAATGATGGTCGAGGTTACCTAGCCATTGGTGAGCCTATTCTGTTCAAGAGGAGCCAATGGGTACATATACATTAACTTAGTAGATTAAAGGGCCTTAAACAAGAAAATATAGATAACTATAAGACAAATCAGGTAGCTTTGTGCATGTGTGCCATTTTGCACATTTTGAGTCCACAACTAGACCTACTTTGATTGTTTTATGAAAGTTCTGACTCAAACAGTGTAAGTACAGGTCAAAGAGCTTAAGTTTGGGGGCTTCCAATTAGGCACTACCGAGTCAGTACAAAAATGTTTGGTTGTTTTGGCTGTCCGGGGAAAAAGTTTGGGCAAATCTGATGTTTGTGTTTGGGAATCTTAAAAAAAATGGAAACTGTCCTCCTTCTCTTGTTTATTGAATCAGTACAGACAGTTAATGGAAACACACCTACATTTTAAAACCTAATTTCAAAATTTCATATTTCACATAGAACCACAACTTGAGTGTTTACATAGCTGACGCTGTGATCTACATTTCACAGCAAAATGTTGGATCAGCCTTTTCATTTCACAGTCAATTACATAAGTACTGAGTAGTGTGACTATTAGATTTACTATGCCATGTTGACTCAAAATCTAAATCCACAATGTTTCTCATTTACTCCAAAACAAACCACTTCTAACATGATTTATGTGTTTTTTTCCCCACAAACTCTTAGATCTGACACTGGTTCTTTTGTCATAGCAACAAAACAAGCACCCATGACAGAAACAGTTTTAGCCACTGCTGATTGGTTAAGCTTTGAAATGAAGAAAATAACATTCACACTCACACTTATTACAGATTAAGAGTATTATAATGAGCTGTTGTTGTTGTTGTCTGGTTCCCTGTCAGCAGCAGAGAAGAAGGGAGATGGTAGGGAGTTTGATCTGGGATTAAATACATGAAAATACACCAGGTGTTTATAAAGCTTGTGCATGCTCAAAATTAGGGCTGAAACTTGCATGTGTTACTTTCCATGTCTAGATGTGTGAGTGTGCGTAGCCCTATGCCACTGCTGAACCTGAGACTTGGCACAAAGATGACCCACACAGTGAGGTGATGAACTGAAGCAGGTTAGACAAATGACTTTTTGATGTGCATTTTATATTGTTTCATTTTACATTATTTCCCATAAAAAACACAGGAATTTCATTCAGACATACACATTTAAGCAATAGTGCTGTGTGAAGAAGAAAGAGCCTACAACAAGAACAACTCTATACTACTTTTTATTTTTAAAATTGATATAGGCTGTCCACATGTCACACACCCTTTCTGCTCCTATAACATGGCAGCCTCTATTTGTTTTTACATTATTTCTCTTGAAAAACACATGAATTTCCTTCAGGCATAAACATTTAAGCTAAGTGGTATGTGAAATATATTTTTTATATATAATTTGTTGCAGTGTTTATCAAAGTAATGCAGTTGTAAAGTGGAGGTATTGAGTTTTGTTTAGGCAGTTAAAACTGAATTTAAGTCTTTAAGCATCTCATTTGGATTTTGCCTCCCAAATCTGTATGGACTTTCTCGTCTCCTCACTGTGGAGTTTCCATGTTCTCCTTGTGTCTGCATAGGTTTCCTCTGGGTGCCCACCACCAAGACATGTACAATCTCCTGTGAGAGGAGACCATTTAAAGCTGCTCCAGAGGAGGTCACACAGAGGACTCTGCCTAAATCTCTCATTTGATGCTCCCATTGAGGAGACATTTCTGTTGTAACTCTGCCTGAAGAAGCTATTGCACCTGAAGCGCTGGAGATAACCTTTTCTCTGAAACAGCCTGTTAATCCACAGCAAAGTGCCAGGGACGTGGTTAGAGTCAGTAATGCAAGAGAGCATTGTGTCCTCTACTGTTCTACAGCAACCAAACAAGAGCCTGTTATAGAGCGGACACCATACTTTATATCCCATCACCACGCTTTATCCCTTCAGCCCACACACTTCCTCTGGTCCAGATGTTAGAGAGTGGAGACGGGTGCAAAAAAAACAACATTTTTGTAAAAACTGTACATGTCATGTTACTACTGTCAAATGACCGTTAGCAGCAGTGTGCTGTCCTGCTCACTTTACTCTTTCCCATGTCTTTGCAGAATGCTCTGTTATGCATGAATCTAAGGGGCAAACACTATTCTAGAATCAGTACAAATGAACTCCACACTGTGTCCAGCAGAGGATGGGGGGTGGGGGGTGGGGGGGTTGGCAATAGTTTGTTAGACAAAGAAGCCATAAGAGTAGATGATTAGATTTTTAGGCAACACTGTTGGAAAGATGTTGTAATTTCTGATTAGAGCATCACGCAGGGCCGGAACAGGGAAGGTGGGGGGCTGTGGGCAACACCCAGCCCTAATACAGACATAGATTAATCAATCAACCTCAAAAAACTAATTTAATTCCACAG
Organism: Rhyacichthys aspro; assembly: GCA_036850595.1. NCBI lineage: Eukaryota > Metazoa > Chordata > Actinopteri > Gobiiformes > Rhyacichthyidae > Rhyacichthys > Rhyacichthys aspro. The sequence goes on from CM072158.1 coordinate 21,404,203, forward strand.
ATATGGTATAAAACCACATGAGTGCTGCCCTCCTCATGTTAAACACTGCCGTATGCACTTCCTGGTCATGATGACGTCATGCTGTAAGCTCTTGCCCTCCAGAGGCGGTCTCTGTCAGAATGAAGTAAATGCAGTGACTGAACACAGTCACACAGAGTGACACAGGTAGAGATGGAAAAAAAACAAAAAACACGAAGAGCAGTGTTTAGAGACAGATTCACTCATTTTTAGATCAGCAGAAACACATATTTTGGGTCATTCTGCTACTGGCTCCTATTTATCTGTTATTTTGCTCTGTCCATGTCATAAAAAGTTTAGAAGACCAAGCTCAGTCTACCGTAGCTTATAATGTGTTCAAGTGCTTTCACACAGCATCGTTGCAGAGCAATGAAGGTGTTGTTCTTTGTTGTCATCATCATGTGTTTTTAACTTGTAAAGTCAGAGTATTACCAAGGATTTTTATTCGTGTCTTAATGGTTACTGAGTAAATCAGCTGGGCATATTAGCATTAAACGCTACAAACATGTCAGGTTTAATGTTACCTTCTTTTCTCTTTTTTTACAAAGTCTCAATGCTGTTAAATACAAGGCCACATGAATGCAGCGTTAGTCTGAGCGGAGCGCTGCAGACGCAGTACTTCGGTTCTCTCTCTAGAATAGTTAGTTCAAAATTAGTCTAAAGCATTTTTGTTTTTTTGTTTTTTAAATTTCTCACAGTTCATCAGTCTATGTTTTGTACATTAATTAGTTACTCTACCATCACAGCCCCCCTTCTCTCTAACAATGTCTTGTCAGCCCCTGCTTTGGGTTTTGCTGCTGGACTTTGAATTGATCTGGCTCTGGCCCGGTGTCCACAGATAAACTAAGGCCCCCCAGCTCAGAGAGGAGAAAGAGGAACCGCTCCGTCGTCTGTCTATCTGACATCTGTCAATCAATCTGTCACTCTGGGTCTCAGTTGCTCGCCCCTTACCTAGCCTCGCCCACAAGGGGTTGAGTTACCCTATAACCACCATAGTCCCGTTTAGGCAGAAGGAGCCAGGCAGTTAAAATTGAGCTGATGATACTGATAATGATACTGTAAGTATTTTGATATTCAGTGAATCAACAATCATACAACGAAACACAACACAACACAACAACAAAGAGTCTGCCAGTGGTGGGCCGTCAGGGCCAGCAAGACCTTCTCTGCTGGCCTAAACATCTTCAGAAAAGTAAATTTATTTTATTTTGTTTTCATAAATATGTAACAAAATTATTCTCTATTCTATGTTCTCTTTATGTCATATTATATCCACTTAGTTGAGTGGCTTCCAATGTTGTTTATTATGGCCTGAGACCTGTGATTGGATAAGCACTTGCTAGAGCCTGAAAGGCGACAATCTGCAGAATATCGAACTAAACCCGGAGATCCAACAGCTATCGCTGTATTTTTAACCCATAATGTCCGAAGGAGGAGAAGAGATTGATCTGGTTGCAGATATACTTTCCACGCCATTTTCAAGACGGGCCTTTCACGAAAAGCTGGATATTGTGAGAAGAGGTCTGTGCTGTGCTAGCTAGCCTGTCCCAGCAAGGAAAAGTGTTTGTCCATCATTTCCAGACGAGCAACTATGAGTGGGACGTCTCTGAAGGCCTAAGCGTGAAATGCACTGCCCGCCACTGTGGTCTGCGGTTGTCGGGCCAGTTGGACGTACTGCCAAATAAATGAATGAAATGAATGAAACGCCTTTGGAGACGGCTTACGGTAGAGAAATGAACATTAATTTCACGGGAAACAGCTCTGGACATTCCTGCAGTCAGGATCCCAATTGCACGTTCCCTCAAAACTTGTGACATCTGTGGCATTGTTCTGTGTGATAAAACTGCACATTTTAGAGTGGCCTTTTATTGTGGCCAGGCTAAGGCACACCTGTGCAATAATCATGCTGTCTATTCAGTATCTTGATATGCCACACTTGTTATGTGGATGGATTATCTCGTCAAAGGAGTGCTCACTGACAGATTTAGAAACATTTGTGAGCAATATTTGAGAGAAAGGCCTTTTGTGTACATATTTCAGCTCATGAAAAATGGGAGCAAAAACAAGTGTTGTGTTTTATTTTTGTTCAGTGTATGTGCAAATAAATGATATATAATATGAATATAGTCCATGATAATATTAGCAGGAACAGTTCAAAGGAGAGTGGGAAAAGAGGGAAACATTTGAAAAGCAATGATCTAAGAAAAAAAATGTAGTCTATATTGTAAGAGTGAAGTTACACTAGCTCAGTGTGTCATACTTCCTCCAGCATCTAGGCCTAGAGCAGCTTATCTCATTTATATGTCCTGTCCATAAGCCCTTGCAAAAAGGAAGGTCTTACCTCTAAGTATAACCTTAAATGTAGAGACTGTCTTTGCCTCTTTAACATGAACTGGGAGCTGATTCCATAAAATGGGAGCTTGGTAAGTGAAGGCTCCACCTCCCATTGTACTTTGGAAACCTAAGGAACAACATTTTAGGAAACAAAGAAACAGTTAAGACAGTATGACACTATGAGGTCTCTGAGATAGGACAGGGCTTTACCACTGGGGTTTTATAAGTAAGGAGAAGGATTTTTAACTTGATTCTGGATTCAATTAGAAATCAGTGGAGCAAGACGTCTGTTTGTTCCTGTTAGTATTCTAGCTGCTGCGTTTTGGACGGGCTGAAAACTTTCCAAGGAGCTATTTATTTAGAAATTAATGCCATGCTTTCTGATTACAAGCAAGAAGGCTTGGGCTGCTTTTTGATGTATTTCTGTGCTCCTTCAAAAGATCCACTTTCTGGACAGCTTTATACGAAGCCACCCTGAATACAATAGTGACGGCTTCAAACCTTGGCCATTAAGTCCTTGTACTGTGCTCGTTGATGCAGGCTTTCAGGGCTGAAGTCCTCCACAATACATATTTGTTTAACATGATAATCACATTTCCCTTTTTGCCAGGCCTCTCTGATGAGGAGCTTCTTCGTCTGGTACTGGTGCAGGTGGAGGATGAGTGCAGATTCTTGATTTGTTGACTCAGGTCTTCTGAGGTGAGTTCGAGAGGCAAAATACGCTGTTCCTCTGTAGTTACTATTTGGTCCAGCTTGGCTTTAAGTGTAGCAAGTACTGTCCTGAGTTCATCCCTGAGATTGGTATTTGGTTTCTTGTGTTGCTGCTAAAATAGGGCTGTAAAGCCGCTGAGTGTTAAGCTAGTGCTAGCATCGTCTTCACAAGCCCCACAAGCGTCTTTTGGAACAGGCTTCAAAGTGGTCGAGCTGCAGCTTCAAAGCCCCACCCACAGTTTATCCCATGTTGTATATTCTCTAAATAAAATACTGATGCTTATTTTATTTATTTTTTTTTTTTTACAAGTTCTGTTAATGGGATCAATTGGGATATTGGGGTTTCCTTAAATCTTTTGCTGCTATGACGGAAAATCTAATGTGAAGCAAATATAAAAACAAATAAATCCTTTATAAAAATCAATACAATCAAAAACCCAGTAGATTATATTTATAATGTCAGTCTGATGTTAAAGAGTCTGACACTGATCCATGGCTCCACATTTGTGGAGCTTATTAGTTACATTAGCTGATATATATTTGATTGAAGACAGGGTTGATCCAGATGAGTGAGATAACTCTGTATCCATGTTGCCACTGGTAGATGTTCAGGAGGTACTTGTATTTGCCAGAAGGTAGGTAAGAGCCATTAGAAAACTGTCTATTTTCAGTGTGACGCCATGGAGCAGCAACAGCGAGCTCCTGTGTGTTTTACTGCCGTAGATGAGCACATCCATTTTGAACGTTTCACTGTGAGCTAACGGCCTGCTGTGAACATGGTTTTTCCATTTCTTTTGCATAATTGAGTCTAAGCAGGGCACTGCTGGAGTTTGGCAATGTGTCTGGGACCTGCTGAAAAAGTCTGTGGCGTGTGTTGTGTTTGAGTTGCAGAAATGAAATATATTCTGCATCAGAACTAAGAGACTGCAAATAATGCACTCCTGAGTAAAGAACAAAGCTGTTACAATAACAGGCATATTTGTCATTCTTTTCAATGCAGGGGTCAGAGGTCACAAGCGGTACAGCAGCTCTGCCCGTTCAAATCTTAATCAAAGCCTCCTTAACAATCCACACAGCACACAGAACACACATGTCTGCCTGGATGTTGGCTTCAAGACCTTTTCTCTCTTTTTACAATTGAGTAATGGGATAAGTGGTCAAAGCTCAGTCCACAGCCAAAGCAAACTCCCACTGTGTTCAGTGACATGCACCATAAATCCTCCACTGTTCATCAGCTTCTGTCAAAGTCTCTGTCTCGGTGGTCTGCAGTCATTACAGAGACCACCAGCTCTAAAGCCAAGATCCCACCAGGTTCAGACTAGCAAAAAAAAAAACTTTACTATACCACTAAATGTTTGAACTCTTAAAACACTGTGGAATTCAAATGTGTTTTCAATGTGATTTCAAAGAAGCAACACAGCAAACAAAATTCATTTCATAAGATTTATATAGGAAGATAGGTATGTGTTCATATAAAACTTAAAATGGCACATAGCCATATCGGCATAAAGAAAAATATGTTCTGGGGTGGTACTTGATGTGAAGAGTTTGATTACCACTGTTCTAGAGGGTTGCAGCCATGTTTGGTCGGGCAAGGCGTGGACACAGGTGATAAAGCAACTGGCATCATTGTCTACATATGTATTTGTGTATTAGTCAAGGAAGTTGTCATTCCACAGTGCAAAAAAGCATCACATTGTGCCAAAATGTTACACTGGAAAAAGCACAACCATTTGAGCCACAGCCAATGAACCACTACTGCCAGTAATTTATAAGGACATCACAAAAGTTAATTATTCACATTTATTCTCTACTTGTTATTAGTTTAACTTGTTATTAGTTCAAAAGGGATAGAGAACAGTTACATAGCATTTGCTGAAGGTTCATATTTTTAATAAACTACCATCCTGTCACTTTAGACAGTCCGTGGACTATTATTCCAGTCAAACATGCCACATTTATATTCCACAATTTGTCAAGGTCCAAGGTCCAACCTGAACCCATTTAATACCACAAAAGGTGCAAAAGCAAACAAAAACGTTTTCAAAGTTTTATCAGGACAGTCTTTCCTCTCTGAGTAGGACACTGCCTGCTTTTATTTTTCTGGAGCAGCAAAGTTGCTAACTAACAGAACATCAGAAAAGCATAATAAGATGTTAAACAGAGCCATGTCGCAGCCGGAATAACAAAAGGGAGCACTGTTGTGATCTGCATACAGGTGATTAATAATGTCAGCACATCCCATGGGTCGCCGGATCATGTACACTCCACTATTATCTCACTGTGTCTAGGGCACCGTGTTAAATTCATTAAGGACCTATTTTTCACTTGCAACAAAGCTGTGCAGTTAACAAAGAGTGTAATCAGTGGAACATTTGTGTTTGCCATCTCCATTAGATAATGTCTTTCATCTTCCAATCTTCCATACAGTAGTTTACGTGATTCTGCCGTGTGAGACCGTGTTCACTTAAGGCATTAGCATTGACGTCAAGAAGCAGAGGATGCTCATTCACAACCGCAGTCCTGACTGTCACTGAATATGATGGGATTTCCACAGAATAGAGAGACAAACTTTGCCGCCGTGCCAGCATTTATTCAAATGATAGGAGTAAACAAAGACGTCTGTGAAGATCAGCTTAGTTCTGTCAAACGTATTTTCTCCCTCTCAGAGAGTACTTCTTCTGTTTGGTTTGATTCTGTCTGTAGCCTTACAACTAAACAGATGGAGTTGAGCCATTGACATTCACTGAGAGAATCTCTTAAGAGAAGTGGCCTCATTATTAGGTACAAGCTTGGTTTCAGATAAGAATCACAAGTTACATAATACTTTAAGTGACTGAGTGAGAATGTCTGTTGGTCAGTTTCTGCAGTGATATATATATATATATATATATATATATATATATATATATATATATATATATATATATATATATATATATATATATATATGCTTTACAGACATCTGTTTGGTTCTGATTTGGGAATCTGTTATGTTCCCATGCATCAACAACCAATCAGGTGAGCGTATCCTTCTCCCCAAAGCAGAAGACAGATGGTAACTGCCCTTTAGGTCTGTTTCTAGAATCAGTAAATATATCCTACTGAGGATGAAACTGAGAGATTTTTATAGAAAAAATGCCACAGTAATGACATATTACACTGCGTCTTCAGTTTGAAAATACTTAAAAGTTTATCACACAGTCTGCTGACATAAGAACTTCATTCTCATCACAATGTCCATGTTGTCCATTCCATGTATCACAGGTCAGAATTAATCAGGTTTGAATGACCCCATGGTGTAATAAGAAGAAAAGGTCAGCTGCTTCAGACAGTGGAAGTACAGATAGTAAGACAACCTGTTCTGTTTAAAATTAAATAATATCACAATAACATGTGATCTTACATGAATATCCAGTTTAATGTATAATATTAAAACTTACAATGCAGTAAATGCATGTCTCAACCAGAGGCCATCATTTACTCAGATATTCATAAAAAATTCTCCCATGCGAAACTATGATGTAATGTTATCCACATTTATTTAGAGACAGCAGTGTTTAACATTCTTATTTAAAAAAAAAAAAAAAAAAAAAAAAAAGAGCTATATTGGTCTCTGCTTCATCTGTTATATCATTTTCCCTCACACTGAATAAAATGTGCCTCAGTTATTATTATGAAAACACAACACTCATTGTTCCTGATTATTTCTGCAAGAAATGTTTCAGTAATGTAGGTGCTTTCACCACACACAAAACCTTCACCAAAGACTCATTATTAAGACTTATTATTATTTACTGAGTTTGTATGCAGTTTCTTGAGTTATTATTCTGTCACCTTTATGGACATGTTGATTTTTGCTGGCTTCCTGTGAAAGAGTCCAACATGCCCACCTTTATTACTCTATTACTCTATGGAAAGTATATTTAGAAATATATGTTGCACATCAATATTCACCTAAATACACTGGCAAGTACTGCCCATGGAACCTCAGCAGACAAAAGAGTGACTGAAGTCATCCATGAGGAGACTGCAGAGACTTTAGCATAATAATTAATTTATAATTTATTTTTATTTTTATAATTTAATTTAGCACTATAAATCTGAGAGAATAAAGACTCAAACACAACAGATACAGGATACGTATGGAGCGGCCCACTGGAACATGAGCAGAGAAAAGACAGCTACAAATCAGAGATAAAAGATAAGGCCCTCTGGATCAAGGCCATCAAATACAAATGGATCCCAGGAGAGCAGATCCTGGCTCCAGGGCCAGAGAGCTCTCCTTATCCAACCACTCAGTCTTCAGCATTTCAAAAGGCGGCGGGAGCAGCAGTGGTAGCTCATCCCAGGGAGAGAGGAACAACACATCACCACAAGGAACAGCTCTGTTTTAACTATCATTTAGCCTTGACTTAAGGCTGAAAAATCAACATTCACACAAAAGTCTAGCTTAAAAGAGATAAAATACTCTCCTGCCTCTCACAACCTGTTTACAACTGTTCCATCAATAGAAACACATTACATAAAAAACAGCGCACAGGTCAGCTCATTACAAAACACCCACTACTCCGTAAATGTCAGCCTATTGATGTTCACTGCATTCAACACTATGCCCTGAGGGACGTGAGTGTGAAATGGACAGACAGCAGAGAGACATCAGAAAGCAGTTAGCAAGTCAAAACCCAAAGACCAGCTGCTAGACAGTCAATGGTGAGTGTCTCCAGCATTTGAAGCAAACAAAGTTGTATTTATGTAAACAAGTGCTCTGGCAGCTGACAAGCAGCGAGGAAGATTAGAACACAACTGAGAAGGTGGGCTGAAAGAATGCTTAGACTGTTTCCATGTCCTCATATCGAATCAAATATGTGAGTAAAACCGACAAAGTGAGGCCTGGCTAATCACTACATGCAATACTAAAATTAGCTCAAAATAAAAGTTTCTTGCTTTCTCTTTTAATTATGTTTAGGGATTAGGGAAATGTTACATTTATAGAAATTCTTACTCTGGTGAAGTTACTGGGAGAGACCTTGTGTTGTTTTAAATGATGAGGTTCATATTTATGTAAATTAGGAGCCTCGTTGATCAGTGTGTTGTTGAAAACACTTTAAACAATGAACTGATCCAATGTTCTCTTTTTGCTGATTGTGATGTGGTGATGACAATTGACCTCTCTTATTAGTCTTTTGTTGCACGGATGAGTGGTCTGTGTACTGTTCATGGCCCACGACATTTGTTGTCTTCCTCAAATGTCATTTCTGTCTCCTTTGTGCACAGTACGTCCACAGAAATGTACTTTAATTTTAAGTGGCTTTGCAGAACATAAGTTATAGAACATAACATAAACATCTGTAAGCAGCCCCACACTGGAATTGGACTGAGGGCAAGTGGCGGGCTGCCTCACTACTCCCCCTTGTGGAATGTCCTAATAACACCAAAAGCCACATTTTTAAGTGCTACTGAGTGATTTTTTGGGCAAATTTAAGAATGTTGTACAGTCAAATACTTCTACTGTGTGTTTTATTGTTTGAGCTGCTGTATTGCACAACCAAGGAACATGCAGGGTTTGACGATATCATCAGGTGACCCAGCAATGCTTTTTGACACTGAATGTTTGAATGGAGTCTTATATGGACTTTTCTTTTAATCTACTTTAGTGTAACAGATGATAATACAAGTTGAATAATATAGATGGGCTGATTGATAATTACTAAACTGAATTTAAAAATGGTCTTTCCTGGGTGTGCATGGTGGCAGAGCTCCTGCCTCACAGCAAGAGGTTTATGGGTTTGATTGTGTGCCCAAACAACGACACAATACCAGCATTTAGATACTTCTTTCATTTAAGCAAGTACACACCTACACTTCCTGTACAATGCTGATGAAGTAATTTGAGGGGTTGTACCAAACTGTGCCACAATGACCCAGTCCACACTGAATTGAATGAATAGAAATGTCTAGACCCTGTGACGAGTGCATTATCAAACAACACGGTGCAGTCTATTGCCAGCAGCGCACACAGCTTTGATGTCAGTTGTGTAAACATTACTTTACCTGCAGGAAAAGGACTATCTTTCATCCATCTCTATTTGTCCCAACACAATCATCAGTTTGGACAGATTTGGTAGTCCTGGTTTTAGATGTTTTGGTTTCGTCTAAAACTGGGTAAAATGTTGCATAGGTTTTATTGCTGCAGGCTGATTGGTGGCAGCAGGAGATGGCAGGTCTGAGCACAGACTGGGCAGAGACCAAGACCACGTTGATAAGGTTTTCACATTTTTAGCGGCCAAGAATAAGGATATAATTAGGTGAGGGTGGGCAGAAAGGATGCAGCCCAGATATCCTCCTGCTCCTTGGGTGTGCTACCACACTAACTGACTCCAGCACAGTGTGGGTAATTAAACTCTAGCTCTGTGTGTAAACAGCCCATTTTCACATTACTCACATTTAACTCCCTAAAAAAAAAAACAACAACAACAAAAAAAAAAAACACGTTATTTGCAACTGAAAAGAAGTTTGCTTTATTTTTCACTGACCTCCACATCAAGTAGTGCAAAACGATGAGAGCAACATGAAGCAGACATTTTCAACATAAACACAGTTTCAAAGTTGAGAGAGACAAAAACCCTGTTTTACAAGAACAATGCAATAAAAATGAACAGTGCAGAGTGTAAGACGTTGTGTTAAAAGTGTTGTGTGAGAATAAAGCTGACAGAGATGAGGTATAGTATACTGCAGTTCTAGAACTAGATCACAGCTATTCATTATATTGTTACAAAACGGTTTGAAGCACATTCCTAGATTTTTATACAGGATGACTATTCTCCTTCTAATTTCAAAATAAAATGTCATGTTGTAAAATAGCTGTTTTACACTGAACAAGCATCTGCTGTTTGCAAGTCAGACTAAGGTTTTGTGCAGGGAAATAAAAATCAGCTCATTTGAAGGAATACATGTTTTGGTTAAATTTAGTGCTGACCACTTTAGCTTCTCAAATTTAAGAGATGACACAGGTTTTATGTTGTATGAATTCCTTCACTGATGGCACTGGGGGGTTCAATGCTCATCTTAAGAACCTGCTCAAACCCAATAATAGGCAGCTCTGCTACCCCATATTCATTTGCCACTAACACTGTGACCTGGAGCTCTACGTGTATCCACTACCTGTGACCCATTGTCCCTCAGCGCTTTAGTCTCCACATCATTGAGAAAGCAAGTAATGACATATTTTTTTTCCAATCAGAATGAGCAACTGTGTTCTGTGTGACTGTTTCTCTTTCCCAGGGCACCTCTGCTTTAGCTGCCAGCTTGGCCTCTAGCTTTTGAATGCTGTTAGTGACTAACTTGTACAAATCTTGTGTGTTTACAGGTTGAGTGGGCTTGGTTGTTACAGTACTAGCAGCCATATCTACTTGTCCAGTCTTTTTACCTAAGCCTCTTCCAGCCCTGCAATCTCATCACTAATGACCACCATTGGAAGCAGTCGTCACACTGGTCACTGTTATTTACTGACAGTTTTAGCAGCCATGTTTTCTGCAGGCTCGTGGGACATAGTGGGCTCTGGGACACTCACGTAGACCTTCCTTATTTCCTCCATTTCCCCTTTTAGTTGTGTTACTATATCGAGGGGCTTGGATTTAGCATGAGTAAATGGGGTTGGCGCTTTAGTTTTACCTTTTGTCGGTGGGGGAGGAGGACGTTCTTGACCACCCACACTTCCCACTGTTGCCTCTGGGACTGACTGGAAGTTCTCTGACTCTTTATTGTGTCTTTTGAACTTTTAATGTCTCTCCCATTCAAGACTGCATTTGTTTTGACTATTAGTAGCTCATCGGTGACCGCTGGATCCTCCAGGTGGCTTGAGTTGGTATTTCACATCAGCACTAATGAGTCCTGTTTCCATTGCCCTAAGAAACTGTACTGCTCCTCAGTGCCTGGCTCTTTTTTCCACTAGAAACCAAAACAGAAAGTTCTGTGGTGACTCATTAATGTCCTGTGTACTTTGTGGTTGATTTGCCACTTTTGTTGTTAGCTTTTCTATTTACTCTTCAAGCTCTTTAGTTGAATCCAGAAAACTTACTTGCAGAGCAGCATACGGTCTTTTTAAACTTGCCTGTACCTCAGCGTCCTGACTGGCGCTCGTTGCTGCCATCTGTATGAGCTGGTCGTCTTGTTTAGCATTGTTAAGCATGTGCAATTAGCCTTAGCAGAAACATATGGGCTACTTCCTCATCTTTGTTTTTTATAATTTTTTCAATCTCTTCGCTTATTAATCTTATCAGTGTATGCTTTTTTGGAAGGCTTTACAGTCTCTATTTTAGCAAAAGAACACAGCTTATGTAGCTGTTCCGACCGCAGCTGCACAACGGCCTCACTTAGCTTATCTTTTAGCTGGTGCAACTCCATTACATTCTTTCCTTTTCTTTGCGACTCACCATCTTTTTAAGTGCGGCTGAACCATCCTAACAAAATGGCTACCAAAATTTTGTTGCACCCTCAAAGATGATTAGGCTTGTCGCAGTTTCCAGTAGTTTCATTGTCTTTTACCAGGGCTGCCAACTTTTCAAAAACCCCTGGAATGAGATTTGCTGGGGCCAACCAAAAATCTCCTGCTAACACAGCCAACTGCTGTAAATGGTTCACAACCCTGGGTTTATTCTGACTGCAGACTTTTAGCAAAAATTAAATGAAGATTTCACAATGGCTAAAGCAAGTCAAAACCATAGCACAAACAATCACAAACGAGGCAAGAAGAGCCTCTGTAAGAGCGAAGTGCTGTGAGGGGTAAAAGGAGGGGCGTTGAGAGCATGCTCAGACACAGAGAGACACTCTGATCAGAGACGGCGACTTTTTATACATTCTATGCTTTTAATTCGACGTTACTAACATATCTTACGTATCTTAACGTATATTTAATGAGTTTGAGCACAAGTAAAAATGTGAAATGGATCTATACCAATATAAGATTTTTAGTAAACGGAATGGAGTTAATACTGACTATTTGTAGCTTCACTGACACTTCAGTGTGTGAAATTTTGGGGTGGTGGGAGAGCGTGTATGGCCAATCAAATGCGTTAGTTGCACGGTGAAAGCGTGAGAGTTGGCAAACCTGCCTTTACAGTGTCCAAACTCCACTACAAAAAAAAAAAGTTCCCTTTTCCCACACTTCTGTGTGGACTTTCTCCTCCTAGAGTTTTACCCACCATCAAATCCATCAAACTTACCATCAAAATTATTGATAGTTATTGTGGCATCTTTATAAAACCAAAAACTATACAAAGACTTGTTTAGTTGGATGCTTTACTTCACAAATAAACACACTCACATTAGATATTTGTAAATTATTGTAATAACTTAATTTCTTCTAAACAGGGTTTAAAAAAGCTACATAGAGCTGTGGGTGTGAACTCAACAATGTCCTATGAACCACACAACTGTGGAGAGAAGTGCATGATAAAAGCATTATTTTGAAGGTGTCCCTTGTGTGGACACTGTGTGAGCGAGGCTTCAGAGACAGATGGCTGTGCTGTCATCTAGGTAACTTACTCTACATCTGCACATCATAACCCATATCTGTAAGATAAGAGCCACTTTCACTCTCAGAAAGTCCAAAAGACTGCACTTGAGAGGGAAGGGCAAGATACAGGCATAAATGTAATCAGCAGCAGCTCTTTTCATCGCAGTTCCCATCACTTGTTTGTTCAGTCTCTCTACAAACCTGGGTGTTCCTCCAGGGTTGGAAATAAGGTATAGTCACCCTTTTTTCTAAAGGAGGTGTCCATTCAGATTTTAACTGTTTCAGACCTACTTCCATCTTTCTGTGCCTTTCCAAAATATATGAGAAACCAATCCATGAGCAGGTCATGTACCTGGAGTCTCACAGTATCTTAAACCTGGTGTAGTTTGGCTTCAGACCTAATGTTTCTCTGCTACACTAAAAGTTAAATCATTGTGCCATTGATGACAACAAAGAATATTACGTAACTGTATTTGTTCATCTGGCTTTTGAATCTGTGGACCATTGGTTGCAGCTTGCAGAGGCGGCCTAGTTCATCTGGGGGCCCTAAGTAAGACTGCTCATGAGGTCCCTGCCTCACCATAAATTTATAGAAACAGTGGTGTAACTCAGTACAACTTGTATACTCGTCAGCCCCATCACAGAAGACTGGCAGTAGGCCCAGAGGGGAAGGCTTTCCTGTTGCTGAGACTGAGCCTATGTTGACTAATCAGAACAATCAGTGGAACTGCAGCCAGAGGAGAAGCTGTGGTTGTGAAATGTGACAGCTTATTCCAAAATGATTTTTTTTAATCTAAGGTAAAATGATCAAAATCACTTTTGTAGCACCTTTCTATAGGCTATGGCAACTTGTACAATTATAGATTGCATATTATACATTTTATGGACTAAATAGAAGTAAAAACTGAACCAAATGCAGTCTTAGACAATACAGACTCCAGTAAGTCCTGTTTGTCTCTCATTTAACACTGCAGCTAAGAAGCTGCTTCAGATGCTCACAAAAAGGCTATAAACTTGTTTGTGTGTGAGCTTAGCATAATAATTCATCAACACTCTAAGATAAATATTCACACTGAAGAAACACAACTAGTCAAACGTTGACGCTTCTATTTCTTTCCAATTTTTTTTCCACAGTCCCTCTCTGCAGCAGCACCAACAGAGCCACACACCCTGTCCCCGGCCAACTGCCCACAGCCCGCAAAAAACAAAACAGGAGAACTGAGATGGAGAAGCCCATCGTAGACACTCTTTCTCTGGGAATTCTTAAATATTAACATACTGCACTAATAAAAACACGACCCTAAAGAGGATCTGTACTTGGCCCAGCCATATTGGGTATTTACGTTGCAAATTGCTTATACTGCAGGATTCTTATGTTCATCTGTATGCTGTCTCTCCCTGAACATTGCATTTTCTTCTCTGCAAAGCAGCCTCAATGCCTTCAATATGCCTTTTCCAAAATCCATCAAACTATTAAACACAAAATTCAGCCACAATGGATCACAAGGTTACATACTTTTTGTGCCAGTCTCAAGTCAAGATAAATAAGAAGGGAATATGATGTAAAAATTCCCAAACGAAATAGATGAATCATTAATAATGATGATGATGCTTTGTGACATCCTGGATATCATTAACACCAGTGGTGGGCCGTCAGGGCCAGCAAGGCCTTCTCTGCTGGCCTAAACATGCTCAGAAAAGTAAATTTATTTTATTTTATTTTCCTAAATATGTAAACATAATTATTCTCTATTCTCTGTTCTTTTTATGTCATATTATATCCACTTAGTTGAGTGGCTTCCAATGTTGTTTATCATGGTAGAGTTTTTATCCAGTTATATTTCAGCTAGCTTGTGTTGTCAGGCAAATTTCATTTGCGTGAGACCTTCAGAATCAACAGAGCAGGCCCCTGTGCACTGTAAGTGAACGGACACAGTCAGTTGCAATAGCCAATCAGATTTCGATTCTGCAGACCAGGGCCAGCTAGAAGGTCTTACGTTGAACTGGACGCGTACGTGTCCTGTGATTGGTGTAACTGACGCTATAATGGACTGTATATATGTTACCATGACAACAGGAAGTGCATTTCTTTTTGGTTAATTGTGGTTAATAATTGCACATCATATTATAGTAATGTGTAACATGGCTTTATAGCTCAAAGTGTTTATTTTATTGGTAAAATTACCTGTGCTTAATAAGACATTATACTTTTTATGAGTCACGTGATCTCGCGAACCGGAAGTCTATTTGAGCGGTAGCGGGAGGTAAAAGACACGAGAGAAGTCAGAGAAATACGAAAAACAGTGATAAAGACTCAAATATCTGCCTACGAAATCATTCTACTACTGGTCAAACAGGCGCACAAGTTTATTTGTAACGCTGTTATAGCCTTGTTACAATGTAAATGTGTGATTTATGTGAGTTTGAACAGGAGGACGTATTTGTCTTTATTTTAGTTTTCACAGTGTTCCACGGTGTCCCACGGTGTTCCACGGTGTCCCACGGTGTACTAAGGTGTTTCACGACGGCTAGCTAGCCTGGAAAGGAAAAGGGTTTGTCCGTCATTTCCAGACAAGCAACTATGAGTGGTACGTCACTGAAGGCCTAAGCGTGAAATGCGCGGCCCGCCACTTATTAACACTCACCTCTGTGACCTTCGCTCTGTGGTTAACTGGCCTAGCACTAGCCTATGTTGTAGCAGCTTCATTAACCTGCTTGCTCCCAAAGCCTGAATTTCTTTTTGGGCATTCCTCATGTCAGTTTCTTGTTTCTTGCTTCAAGATACTGGAATCATTTACACAGACGCTAAAGCTCAGCTTGTGTTTCCCACTCTCCACCTTTAAATATACAAACCTTGGTTTGAGCTTGTTGCACTAGCCTTTAGCCAATTCCCTTTTTGATATATATTTCATTGTGTTTACTGTACATATTTCATTCTTGTTATGAATAGCATGATTTTGTATAAAATTGTATAATTTGTTATAGATCTCCTTTATGTTTTATGCTATCTTTATCTTTGTGCTTTCCCTTGTTCAGACCATCATTGTAAATAAGAATAGGTTCTCAATAGACTAACTTGGTGAAATAAAGGTTAAATGAAAAGGGACAAAGTCAGTAACAGAGTGCAACCTGTACCCAGCAGAAAGTACGTAAAGGCTCCTATAAGTTACTACACAACAGGCAAAGGTAACATTAATGAATTACTTTATTATTTATTAAAGGAGGACACTGATTGATTCATTTTCTGCTTATCCTGTTACAGGATACAGTGCTCACAGTGCTCTGGGCGAATTTCAGTTGATTTGGGCCTGAGGCAGGTACAGCCGGGATGGTCACCAGTCAATCACAGGGCTAACACTTAGAGACAGCGACAGACAACAATTCACTCTCACTGTCATTCACTATGGTCATCTCCACATCAATTTAGACAGTGGGAGGTGTTGATACAGTAACTAGTTTTGCGAGATTGGTCAGGTGCGCCTTCCTCCTACATCAAGGTCATAATCTGAATTGCTGACACCAACTCTTGATACTACACAGATCTTCAAATCTTTTTTCCTTGTTATGGTTCTGTAAATATATACAAGGCTTTCTAACTCAGGTCTGTTTAAATGGTAAATCAGCTTCACCTCTGAATCCTCTAAAGACAGCACCAAACATTCCCCAACACCGTCTCTAGCGCTGCCTGTCACTCTGCTTGTGTGCTGTCTTTTAATGCCTTTATCCATTACTTTTAGACCACCATTGTGGTGAACAGAAGACAATGATAATATTAAACTTCTGGCACAAGAGATTTTGGATGCAGCTGTTGTTTGCCATCACAGTGTTAGAGCCAACATGTGGTCACTACTTGGGTTGAAACAACAAAATAACAGACATTTTTTTCCTATTTTGTTCTAACTCACTGTTGATTAAGCATTAAGTATTCATCCAGGAAAAAAGAATCGTCAGAATTTGAGACAAGTGAGAGCAGAAATCACTGGCTCCAGTGTGAGCTGCCACTAATGAATCCAGAGCCTTAAAGGAAACATTAAACGCTACTTTTTCAATTACTTACATAGTCCTTTGTGCTCCCAATGAAGTATATGTTACATGTTTCGATCAAAGTGTGTAAAGCTTTAGGTAATACAGGGCCCTGGAAAACACTATCTGAATTACTCCTCAGAAATGCTCGGTTTTGGCCGCTGGCCCATTAACTGAACAGAGTCCACTTCATGTCCCGCCCCCATTTCTGCTCTTGGTCGCTTCTGTAGTCTTTACCAGGTTGTGCTCGTAAGTTGATATTTCATGACTTTAACATTCTTGATAAAATGGAAAGTGCCTCATCGTTTCAACCGTGGATTATGTTTTTGAGCCAGAGTCTGTGTGAGGTACTGTAAGTCTGAGCGGCATGGGCTCCAAGGCAGTAAGTCATGACCAAGTTGAAATTTATTTACAGTGCCACCAAATATTTACATTTTTGCGCATCACAGCCTGCCACAAACATCTCTCTGTCCCTGCAAACACAGCACACACCTGCCTTTTATACAGAGGCCAATGAATTGGCCTGGTACACATGGCTGAGCCAATAAGGAAATATTTTTAAGTGCACTAGGACTGCACCAACAGTTCATTCTATCATTCTATCATCATTCCATCTCTTCACCTGTATGAAGAAAACATAACCAAACTGATGATGTCATCAATGACATCATCAGTATAAAAGCGAGAAGTTGCTGAGTGGCTCCTCCCCTAACATTTCCAGGTAAGTAACTTAAACAAAGGACAAGGTAAGTACCAAAAACATACAATACAATGAAACTTTTGACCAATGAGCCAAAAAAATAAAACAATGAAACTAGATGTGTGTATGTGTGATTTGTAACTGAATGTATGTACATATATGGAAAATGAAGAAATGTAAACTAATAAGGCAACACAAACAAAACCCGGGATATGTATGTGCAACTCATTAGCAATGTTTGTAAATGGACTTATGAGTGTGTGTTTAGTACTGTATTGAACATAGTGTGAGTATCGTAGATCAGGGACAAGTGAAGTTTTGGACTCAATTTGTCACAGTCTGACTGAGAGTAAGACTCCCAGCAAGAGACTGGGGAGACCGGTTCTGGCCAGTGCCCCTGTAGTTATGAGCCTTGAGGGTGAGAACGAGCAATGGTAAGTTATCGATGGGCAAACCAACTCTGTTCAAAACACACTTAATGCATTTAAAAGCATATTCAACAGACACGGTTTCCTCCCACGGAAGTGAGTGATGCATAAGCCTGTGTACGTTGGGCCAATGTATTTTCATCTTTATTTTGTGATTATGTAGCTTCTGTTAGCCTCAGTTACTACACCAAGACCAAAAGCAAAGTCTGCCTGTGAAGAGCATCGCGGCGTCAGTAAACGTATCCCAGGAGCAGCCAGCAGCTGCCCCTTCGCCGCAATGCTCTACCCTGGGCTGAAGCACTCAGAACGTGGCAACAGTGACAGCTGTACCCGGAGCTAAGAGGATCAGTAGATCAACAGTAGAGCAGCAGTTCCGTGTATCAGGACTTCAAAATTCCTGTAGCCTACCCACAGTATGTTGTGATTTCTGATGCACGAGACTCCTCTGCACCTTACCATGGCTCACCAGCTCTGGGGACAGCGGGCATTAACCGGTCCGAACTAATCCTTATCAAACCCGGACCCTGCAGTGCTCCTTACGCCCCATCCCACCCCAGCCCTCTGCACAGCCACATATCACAATATTAAACATTCTCTCGTCCTTTATTTTTTAATTTTCCTTTATTCACTGATATTTCATATTTTGTAAAATGCTTTAGAACTGTAAAATATTGGGAACGTAACTCTGGAGTGGCATGCCTCTTGTCTGCATGTCAGCTTATAAACTCATGATCACTGGCTCTGCCTCCATATATATATACAATCTACATATACATATATACAATCTTAGCATGTGTTTTATGTTTAAAAACACTTTAAGCATTAAACTGACATGATAGCGAACTAACATTGCCACACTGTAGCAAAGAAAACAATATGGCGGAAGTGCTCTCTGCTCAAGTCTTCGCTCTGTAGCCTGTAAAGGGAAGTGACGTGAGGAGAGAGCCCGCTTTCTTGGACTGATACATCACAGTCAAGCTTTTTGAGAAACAAGGCTTTTTTGATCAAGTGGAGAGACTCTGCCCCATAACAGAGAGATCCGGCAGTTGTTTTATTTCACACTTTTTGAGTTAGTGGAGACCCCAAACACACAATTATAGGCACAGAGAGTACATAAAAGTGTTTTTTGCATGGAATGTCCCCTTTAATGAGCGCTCTCCGCTTGGGGAAAAACGCCTTGTTTCTTTTAACAGTGACCACATTCACACAAGGACTCGGTGCCCGCTCTGGAACAAGAACGTGTGACAGCAGATATCAATGTGTCTGTGGTGATTGTCTAAGTCTGAATTAGTGGGATTTCATGGCACACAGAGCAGCGCTCACAGATAAAGTTAAGAGCTGTGCTCTGAGGCTCACTTTGATGAGGAACAGCCAGGTGCAAAAACACTCCAAAAACATTCTTTTTCAAAATGGTTTGATTACTGTACACACATATAACACTTAACAGCCACATGAGCTAAGTATATATCTTGTCATGGGACATGAACTGAGGGTTCCAGTGAAAGGTGAGTTTGTGTGCACCATCACATGTCTTCATTTTTAAGTGTGAAGTGAGTGTGATTTTCTGCTGATTTTTCATTATCATATGCATATCTGTCTTAAGCGATATCTGCAGAGCGCTAATGCTTTCCACAGCTTTGTGATGTGTGCTAACAGTTGTGTGGGGCTGTTAATAAAATGTATCAGTGGCATCTCAATGACAGGGAGACCACTGCAGACAACAGCTGGACAAAATATTCCATTATATCTCACATGATACACATCTCAAGTGTCTAAGAGGAAATCTGGACCAAAAGAATACCTGAAGAAAACTAAGGATGACTTTTATACTGCAGCACATATGAGCTTAAATGATGAGATGATGAAACAGAGTGGTCCAAGATGAACAGATTCAGACAGAATCTTGAAGATGAAAAAGATATGTAATATACAGATTACAATGAACTATGAAGGGCAAAGAGGGACAGGACAAAAGGATGATATAAAGAGATAATGGAGAATATGAAATCATAAACAGACAAAGGTATCACTAAAGCTCTATCTGTGTCATAGATTTACATTTTAAAACAGCTGTCTTTTTTCTTTTTTCTTTTTTTGTACATGCACGCTGTAGCACAAGAAGTTGTTTTCAATCTAAAACCGGCTTCTATAGAAATGCTCTTGACCTGAGAATGTCCAGATGAAGCAAAGAATAAACAACAAAATCAACCAATCTGTCTCAAATATGTTAAATGATATTTGCTAGACTCACGAGGGACTAGATTAGTTTATTATAAACACTGAATCTGTACTGGGAGGAATAACTTATCTAAGAGATGAACAACAAATAGCAGTTGAGATTAAAAAGGATGAAAAAGTCTTTTGTTGTTGCAGCAATAGCATGCTAAACGATTTCTTCTGTTTAGCATCAGTCTTACTGGAAACAGTTTAAGCCAACCGACAGTTAGTGTAATGAGCTAAATGACCACACATGAGATCTTTAATGGGCTTTACACTCAGCTGCTGCTGCCTGGAGCACACTGGCTCTATAAGCACAAACAGGAGTTCAGATCTGGATGTAACACTGAGGCATACAAGAAGTCTCTGTATGCTGCAAACCCTAGACATGTTTCTAAACTGCGGTTTGCCAGGGGTTTAAAGGTGTATTTGAATAGCATAGTGATAGTTTACTAGACATTTCTAAACCATTTGGAGAATCCAATTTCCAATAAAAGCTCAATTTAGCACCCTTTAATCAATCCCTCTAACAAACCATGGGCTTAGATAATTAGTTGTCTGAATGTTTAAACAGACGCCTGTTGAGCTGAAAGCAAATGTTCTTTTCCAAATGCACTTGTCTTTTGTGCACTCTGCAGATAAACTAGAGGGAGGTAAAACCAGAGTCATGTGGAACACAGAGTTCCTCAGACTCTACAAATCTTCAGATTTCAGAGAGGGAACATTAAGTCCAAAAACAGATCTGCAATAATGATAAATTAGCTAAAAATACAGACAAACTGGCACAACAATCTAATTTTATGGAAATTTTGAAGAGAAAATGGGTCTGTGTGAGTCTTTGCAGCTGATAAACTCCAAGACATTTTCTCAGTTCTAGCTCCACCTACTGATAGGCTGCTGCTGATCGGAGCAGCCACTCTAGAGCTGTAACTAATGCAAAACAGATTTTTTAGTTAGTAAATGTACAATATCTACATCACAATAGAACCAAGCAAGTTTGGATTGTTATGAGCCTCTGGACATTGCATACTTACAGTGTGAGAGATTACCATACATTTTACCCACTGGAGCATGTTTATGAGCTGAAAAGATGCACTAGAGCCATCACAGATTATTCCTGAGTTAACTCTGAGCTGACAAACAAGCAAAAGTGACATGGAAAGTAAGTAGCTACTACATGTTCTGCTATAGTATTTATTGTCAGTGTGGGATAGACAATTGATGATTTATCAAAGGAGGGAGTGAGTGAAATGCTGAGTTAACTGCATGAGCACACACAACTCTGTTCTTTATGGAAAGGGAGGGTGAAATTTTAGATTATTACACATTGGTACATTGAGTAGATTATTACACATTGGTGCCAAGTTCTTACATCTTTAATTACAAACAATGGGCTGCTGTTAGGTAAAATAATTCTCAATTCTGCACTCTGCTTTACCCACTTTTATGCACCTGAGCCCTGTCCAGGGCTGCCTTGTGAAGTAAATTCAGGTGTAAACACTGTAAAACTTAGTCTGTGTCTATTCCTCGATCCACCTCGATCTCATTATCCCCCCAGCCTTTGGACATGTCCTCAAGGAGTTTTATTGTGAACTAATATGAGACATTTTTTTTTGTTTTTATGGCCATTCAGAAATATAGATGATGTGTGTTTTAAATCAGGTATTGGCAGCCATGTACAACAGATGGAGGATCTGTGGGACTTTATATTTTTCTCATATTTATCAGAAGAATAAATTTCTTCTCATTTTCAACACAAGTATGTGGTGTCAAATATTGACTCTCTCTGTTGACAGTAGCTGACAACATGAATTTGAGATAATAAATCAAATAAATAATAGGCAATTTGAGGTTTCCAAAAATAGTTTCTAATGCAATATTTTAAAATGTGAATTCTGTTCATGGAAACATGACTCGTGGTGCAGCTGTGTAGCAGTAAGTATGAATGAGTTCCCATAATCAATCCAACAATTTCAATATCTGGGGCGAAGTCAAGTCTTAAGGTCTGTATCTCAAAGCCTGACAGTAATACCAACTGATGCCATTTATGACGCAGTGGAAAAACACTACTGGTCCTGTGCAGTTCACAAACAGCAGCTCAAACTCTGATGTGTGACATTTCGGTTATAGTCCAAATTATACAGTCCTCTCTGAACATTTACTCTGGCCACCACAACTCCACAGTCTGAGGCCTTGAATGTGTGACAGCAAAATTGTCCACATGAATCACACGATTAAAACAGGATTGGGTCAAAGGAGAGGGTTTCAACCACACTGACATCTCAGGACTAGAATCATGTTAGCTTCATTTGTTTTGGCAAGAAAGGTCTCTCTAAGGGCAAAAAAATGTTCCATGAAATGAGCTGAGAGGGGTCTTTTTTAATGAGCAATGGGCTGACTTTTGATCCACTTTAGAGATTTTACTCAAATGAATCGATTATGCAAATGTTTCATGAACAGATCAGTTCCAGTCTGAGCAGATATTAATGATATTAATGAATCATATAATCATATAGAGTTTATAGAGCTCACTGTTCTGACCCAATCAGCCACTTCTATCCTCTCATTCATTAAAGAACACTAATAACTATTTTTGACATCATAGCAGTTACTCTGTTTTATTGTGACTTAGAATACAGCAGTAATTCTCTTCAGACCTGGATAATGAACTGTGATAGAAGCGTTAGCTGGCTCACTCTGTACAGTGTTTATCACTGTCCTGGGTGCTGTATGTATCATGCATTATTTTACATACACAATTATATTTACAGATATACATGATAGTTTTGTAAAATGTATGTAAATGTCTCAGTTTATCTGGGAGTACAAAGCATACGTAAGTGCTCTGACTGTGTGTCCTTCATCTGAAAGACTGTAGCAGTCAGTGCTCACTTCAGACTGAGCACAATAGCCTTCCGCCGGTCCGTCTTTGCCTCTGTCCTGTTCTGTGAGTGTGCAGGTCTCCTCACCCTCTGCTGTCTCCTCAAACGTGATGCAAATTCGCCGCCTGCTCGCTCAGTCATAAAAGCATCTCAGAGCGGACAAATAGACAGACGGTAGCAGAATGAAGTTATCCCTGAGACTGAAAAAGTAGCGTTTTCTCAGACCTGTACCAGCTCAGTGCAGGACGGTCATAGGCAGTCAGTAAACCGAAATATATCAGGTAAATACAGTTTATGGAGCTATTACTTTCTGGCCTGTTCTTTGACAGTCAACTGTTTCTATTCTGGTCTCATCTTCATTCCGTGTGGATATGACTGCTGTGTGCTTCAGTCGTATCAGCTCACTCTCTCTCTTCACTCAGCGGTGCCTCTAATAAAACCCCACATGACACAGACCATTACTCCACATGCTTACATAAACACTCAGGAATCCCCCAAAGAAAAAGAATCCCACTTTAGCCACAGACATGGTCACGGCATGCATTGCACTCGGCTCTTGGCTATGGCCTAAGCAGGACGGCATTTGGCTTCCTCCAAATGCTGCTGTGGCTCACAAAATACATTTCCCCCTTTTGCTGATAAAATCAATATGAATACATTAGATTTAAAGTGAGAAGTGAAAATGTTGGTTGTAATTAACAACCCCTCTAAAAGAGCAGAGCAAATGCGTTTCTCAGCCTCCACAATGCCTCTGTTCTTTAACACTGACATTATGATTAATACGGCGAGAGCAGCCTGCATGCATTGACCTTTAATCAGTATACGTGTCTGCTTTTGTGTCCCTGTGGTGCTTCTCATCTACATCATTTACATCCAAGTGTGAATGATTGTTTAGGAAAAGTTATATTTTAGTGACCAAGAGATTTTTATTATATGTTTACTGTTATTCATGAAGAGCTGGCCCTCACATTTGTTCTCATTTAATAAAATATGATAAAGTCATCTAAGTTCTTTCAGATTTTGCAAATCCATTTCATGTACAGGTGGTAGACTAGCTTTCAAAAAAATCTATTGTATCTTGTTGTTTTTGTGAATCATATTTGAAAGTCAAAATTAGACTTTAAAATCCAATGTCCCAATCACAGTTAAATATACACCTCACTGTCATCATTAAGCCTCTACCAACAACTCTGTGATAAACAGAGGAAGCAGCAAGTATGAGGTCCAGCCTTGGGTGACCTCTGCTCTGGCCCCCGTCACATGATCATTGTATGATCTTACGACGAGAATCCACCTTATAGTCTTTTTGGTTTTTCAGCAATAAAAATATAACATTCCTGAATTGTACAACACATCCACTTTCATCTCCATCAGCACTTCTGTTTTTCGGTCTCAGACATTCTTAGACCGAGCTGCTGCTGGCTGTATTTGAAAACAAATTATCTTTTTGATGCATGAATACAAAAAGAGGAATTTGTATTGCGTCAGCGGCGCGCACAGAGAGAAAGAGAGAAACGGGGCTGACACAAAATAAGCGAAACACGGTCTTAAAGAAGTGACAGTAACAGTCTATGTCTATATATAAATATATAGTCTCTGATTATGAACTGAAATAACAGAATATCCTGCCCCAAAGCAGGAGCTCTTACCTTCCTCGGGGACGGTGATGGAGCCTGAGTGAAGCTGTTTCGCTGAGGCTCACTCCCGCTGCCTCTGCTCACGCACTCCTTTCTAACGCAGCATCAATAAAAAAAAACAAAAAACTTTTTGTCATCCATATACATAAAATCCGCCATAAAATCAGTCAAACGCTTCAAGCACCGTGACTTTGCGCGCGTTTCGGTGTTTTTCTGAGCCGAGTTGGCCGTGGGCGCTGGGCAGAGGTACACGGGGCTGTACAGAGCTGCCGGCGCGGAGCTGCGGTGCTGAGCGGTGACAGAGACGAGACTCGCCGCTGACCGCACACATACGAATTGAGCCCTGTACTCGCTCCTCCTCACGGTGTGCAGTCTGCGCGCATAAAAGACACACGCGGAGGATGAGAGAGAGGCATCCACCCAGAGCCCAGCCCGGACAGCGCGTCACAGCCACACGGTCACTAGCCCCGCTCCCACTGTGTGTGTAGTAAAGCGAGGGTCTCCTCCAAAAACAAGGATTAACTGGGCTTTGTGATCGAATAATGCGCGGTTTAACACAGTGTTGTTGGACGATAAAGCCATTAAAATTATTTATGTCCCCAATACTGCAAAGTAGTCTGTGTTTGAGGCCACCTCCTTGTCCACAACACCTCTTTCAGAATATAGTGCTTTAATGCAGGCTATGGTGCTCTATGGTGAGTTACATTTCAGTAGTGTCCAAACTGTTCCAGCGTTTTAAAGAAGCTTAAGTGATACTTTTAGTTTGAAATTACAGTCGGAGTATTGTTGACCATTCGATCCCAAATCACACTGAACGCAAACATCTAAAGTGTGCTGTTATTGTACTACATTAGCATCACTGCATTAATGTGTCTGTATGTATAATACTTTTAGCATCCATTGATAGTGCATAAGATGAAATGGTGGAATGGAGCTGCAGCAAGAGTTTTTATATCTCTACAGAGCCTTAACAGTGATTACAGACTCAGATATATAGATCGATTCCACAGCTCATTACTCATTATCAAACAGATTATCTATAGGCTCATTTATATTTGTAATTTATTATTCTATTATTTTAATAGTTATTTTTAATCGAGAGACACAGTGTATCAGATGTCTGTTATTTGCTTCATGTGCAGATGACCTTTGACTATGAAGATTTGTGTCTCTACCCTTGCACTCACTTTACAAGGTTGTTCTGTGAATGACAGCAGGACGTCTCTGTGCGCATATCTTTGTCCTGATGAATCTTTGCATCATTGTTAATTATGTGAGGAGTGATTTCGTAGAACCTCTACACAGTCTGCTGGTACGTTCTTGAATGAAGATTAATTTAATATCTAAGATATCTCTAAATGTCAACCAGGATGTTAACTTCAGATTGTGTTGGTTGCCTTCAGTGGACACATTTCACAGTATGATACAGTGAGCATATAAAGGGCTCCAGTGCAAAAGGATTGTGGAAAGAAATGGTCATGGGTTAGATTTTGAATCATGAATTTTTGAATCATGCCATGGAATTCATCCAGTGCAAAGATTGAGCATTTCCATATATTCAGTACAATGAGCAGGTGATGATAATAGAGCAATATTCTTTATTCTGTAAATGTAGCCATCATTTTTCAGGTCAAACATACTTCAGAAGTTAAGTCATGTAAATGTGAACCAATTTATGTACAAAAGTTGAACATGTACAAAATTGATGATGTACTTACATCCCTGTTCACTCATGATTACTGCTGTGTTCATTTCACAAAGGAAGTGTGTGTCTACTGATAAGGTAGTACTGTTCAATATCCAATTATCTTTTCCACCAGTGTTGACTGACAGGAAGAACATATCCTGTCAGTTTAGATTGGAGCAAAGTATACGATTATTGATTTGTTTAAAAGGACAGTGTGTGGTGAACAGAATGATTATTCCTGTAAACTGACAGATCCGTCTTTCTAATTTGAGACTCTGTTCAAGAAAAGAATACAATTCTCACTATTGTATTTTTGTAACCAAGACACGGCATTGTGTTGTTTCAGTGGAGATTTACAGAATTTATCCAAAACAGCAGATTGTGGCTGACAGTGACAGTTTGAAGTCCAGATGGGACCTGTGTGAGACAGAGAGAAGTCAGATATTGTGTGTATTGTAACCACAGTATAGAATAATGACAATAAATGGGAAATAACCTTCTAATCATTAACTGGACTCTGAATATGGATTTATGGGGTTGGTCCTGCATTGGTTCAATCACTCTGTGTCCTTCATAGGATGCTGTCTTCTTGGATGATTTTGTGTTTCTTTATGACAAAAAATAAAGGCCTCCACTGGCATAGGTACCCTTTTGTTTTTCAGGTCTGTCTTTTTTATTAATTATCAGACGTCCACATGTGCATTCACACATCCCGTCTTTTCAAACATAAGCCTCATGTCTCCTGTGCACAAACACACAGACTGAACAGGCGCACATCTGCAGCGAACATGTAACTGCATTTTTATAGCACATTAGATCAGTAAATGCTGGGATCAGGCTGTCATCTTTAAATCTCGATCCGGAAGAACAGCAAACAAGCTAAGACAGAGCCGAGGGTAGACAAATGCTGTCAGCTCTGTTTGACACGGACACGTCCCTCTGCCATAATGCCATTGAATGTTAAGGGATTTGGATGGACATGATTCATCTGTGGATGAATCTGTGGTGGATTTGTAGAAAATAGAAGTATACTGGTTTGGAGGTGAGGAAAAATGTCCCTACTAACACATCTTAAACAGAAGCCACCAATAACATGAAAAACATGATCAGAAATCTCTCACGGATCTTTGCGTGTATCCTGTAGATGGGTTTATGATTAGTGGACACTTCCGTGAAAATGAAAATGCGAGTGGGCTTTTCCGAATCCCCTCATTATGTTGGCTCTGATGAATGAGGGAAATGGAGCTGGAGGGACGCCTGTTTTGTGGGACATGCTGTCAGTCGAAAGGATAATGATGCATTGAAAAAAGGAACACAGGTTCACTGCCAGGATTCCCAGAGTCTATGAGCTCTGAGAATACAGACGGATATTACTACATGCTTTTCTACCTTCAAAAAATGAAAAATTAGTTTTAGCTGAAGATAGAGCCAATGCCTAAGTTCAGGCAGGAGGTTAGAAAGAGGTGCATTGTTTTGTATTGTAGTGTAACGACAATGCTGAGTGAACAACCCAGTGTTGGAGTGAAATAATCTGTCTTGGAGCTCAGCCTACTTCTATTTACAGACTGTGACATGTTGGCTGCCAAACCTCCTGCTCTAGTCAAAGTCCTGTTACATAAATGAGTGGAAGTAACAGTAAACTTGAAAACATTCATTGCAATACATTGATCCATACATCACTGAAGAAAACAGCTGACACCTTAAAGATTTCCTGACTGGAATCTTTGATCTTTATTGTGCAGAATGATGCTGGTGCAGACAGACAAACACTGTCATGTTTATTTATTGAAGAACGTCTCATCACCTCACCCTTTGTGTAATATATACAAATATACATATTACATTTACGTTTACTTTGCACATTAATGCCGACTGCACATACAGCTTATGTTGCACTATACAGCTCATTTGCACTTTACTGTACTGTTATGTATATAATTCCCATCATACTTGGTTTTTAATTTGCACTATATTTAGAATCTGCATTGTACTTAGAAATAATTTGGATTTAGAATTATTTATCTATTTTTATACTTAGGATTTATTTTATTTCTATCTTCTACATGGCATTCACTGTGGACAACAATATTGTACATATGACAATAAACCTTTGAATCTCAAATCTATATAAATAAATCCAGCACCTTGAGACTGTACACTAGCCGTAAAGAAGGAGGCCGAGGACTAGTGAGTGTGAGAGCCACTGTCCAAGATAAAACATCCAAGATCCATAAATACATCAAGGATAAGGCCCTGACAGATGACGTGCTCAGTGAATGTCTCAGACAATGGCGAACAGAGGAAGAGGTGCTGAAGGCACCATCATGGGAGGACAAACCCCTACATGGGATGTACCACCGTCAGAACGAGCTGGACTGAAGGACAGCACAGAGGCACTCATCATGGCTGCACAGGAACAGGCCCTGAACACCAGAGCAATAGAGGCCAAGATCTACCACACCAGACAAGACCCAAGGTGTAGGCTGTGCAAAGAAGCCCCTGAGACAATCCAGCACATAACTGGCAGGAAAAGCATACATGGAACGTCACAACCAAGTGGCTGGCATAGTGTACAGGATCATCTGTGTAGAGTATGGACTGGAAACCCCAAGGTCTAAGTGGGAAACACCTCCTAAGGTGGTAGAGAATGAGCGTGTCAAGATCCTGTGGGACTTCCAAATCCAGACTGATAAAATGGTAATGGCAAACCAACCGGACATTGTGGTGGTGGACAAACAACAGAGGAAAGCCGTTGTGGTTGTCATAGCAATACCAAATGATGGCAACATCAGGAAAAAGTAACATGAGAAACTAGAGAAATACCAGGGCCTCAAAGAAGAGCTTGAGAAAGCCTGGAGAGTGAAGGCATCAGTGGTACCAGTGGTACCCGTGGTCATCGGGGCACTCGATGCAGAGAAAATTTGGGTAGCATGGTTACTTCAAAACCCACAGTCGACACTAACAGTGAAACAACTAGTAGCTCAGTGTTCCAACATCCACAAACGGCAACTGCTATCACAACTTGAGATTGACGAGGTACAACACAAATGCTACGACAAGGGAGAGACAAGACACAAGGTCAGAGGGGAGTTAACATTATCTCCCCATCCAGATATTGGGTACAAAGCCCCAATCACAATCAAGCTGAGTGAGGCAGCAACTGAAAGAGATAAGATCAAGGCTCAGATGAATAACCAGCAACCCTTACACCAATTACAGAGGCTGAGTGAAGTACCATCAGAAAGTCTCCTAGAAGATGGTAATGCAACATTAAGAACGATTCCTACAATGACCATCCCCCAAACCAATGAGCTGATATACACAGCTGCAGTGATCCTTGAGATGCTTGGCTATCAGCCAAAGGGCAACCATTGCAAGCTCCGTGGAAGAGGAGTGGGCATATGGATCAATACGTGAGGTAGAAATACCAGAGGAACAAAACATCAGCTGCTGGTAGACAGAACAGTCACTTGTGACTGCAAAACCAGGCAGACTAATCTGTGCACCGCCTGGATTGATTACAAGAAAGCCTACGACTTGATGCCACACACATGGATCATGGAATGCTTGGAGATGTACCAACAGGACTCTAAGATCCTTCATTGCAAACTCAATGAGGCTGTGGAAGACCACCCTTGAGGTCAATTGCAAGCCAACTGTGCAAGTGTCCATCAAATGTGGCTTATACTAAGGAGATGCTCTGTCCCGATGGCTGTTCTGCATAGGTCTGAACCCCCTCAGCCAAATAATCACCAAGATGGATACCGACTCAGGAACAGGGCCACCATCAGTCACCTCCTCTACATTGATGACATCAAGCTGTATACCAAGAGCAAACGAGACACTGACTCACTGTTCTACACAGCCAGGATCTACAGCAATGACATTGGAATGTCATTCAGACTTGAGAAGTGTGGTCAGATGGTGACAAAGAGAGGGAAGGTAGTCCATAAAGAAGGGGTCTTACTCCCAGAAAGAACAATAGCAGACATTGGGGAGAGCTAAGTACCTGGGAATCCCACAAGTAAATGGCAATCTTGAAGAGGCCAACAGCAACAGTAACAGCCACATACCTACAACGAGTATGGCAAGTCCTAAGGGGTCAACTCAATAGCAAAAACAAGGTCCAGGCAATTAACAGCTATGTCCTGCCCGTTATCAGATACCCTGCTGGAATAATAAGCTGGCCAAAGGAAGAGATACTGACCACAGATGTGAAAACAAGGAAGCTCCTTACCATGCATGGAGGGTTCTACCTAAATCTAGCACCCTAAGACTGTACACTAAGTGCAACAAAGGAGGCACAGGACTAGTGAGTGTCCGAACCACTATCCAGGACGAAACATCCAAGATCCTGGAATACATTAGGAAAATGGCCCCGACGAATAAAGTACTTAGTGAATGTCTCAGGCAGCAGAATAAAGGGAAAGAGGTGCTGGAGGTACCATCATGGGATGAGAGGCCCCTACATGGGATGTACCACCGCCAGATAACTGAAGTGGCAAATATCAAGAAATCCTACCAATGGCTAGAACGAGCTGCACTGAAGGACAGCACAGAGGCACTCATCATGGCTGCACAGGAACAGGCCTTGAGCACCAGAGCAATAAAGGCCCAGATATACCTCACCCGACAAGACCCAAGGTGTAGGCTGTGCAAAGAGGCCCCTGAGACAATCCAGCACATAACTGCAGGGTGTAAGATACTGGCAGGGAAAGCATACATGGAAAGCCATAACCAAGTGGCCGGAATAGTGTACAGGATCATCTGTGTAGAGTATGGACTGGAAACCCCAAGGTTAAAGTAGGAAACTGGACTATATATATATATATATATATATATATATATATATACACATACACGCAGGTATCACAGAGGACAGATGGACAACAACACCCCACACGTCACCAGGAAAAACTGTTTTTCATCTTTCAACTCTCTAAGGGGGCAGGTGTTTGGTTAGCATTCTTAAACCCTGTGAATCTCAGACCATGTAGCAGGCCACAAATCAAATTGAGCTTGATGTAATGTCGTTAACCTCTGCAAAAGTGGAAAAATAAAATTGAAGCCACTGTAGAGGTACAGAAGGAGAATGAGTTTTTGTGGTATATTTAGCCCTTTTAAAAAAAAACAAAAAAAGAAGAATGTGCTTTAAGAAAACACAGGCATGTGCATCTGTTTGTTCTGAGATCAGGGGTTTTCTCAAGAAAGTTGATAAAAACAGATTGTGGCACATTAAAGGGAGAGTGACTGCAGGAGATTTTTGTGCAGCTATGAGTCATCTTCCTACAAACAGGTCCCATCCCCAGCTCAGCTGCGCAGAACTGTTTAACTGTTACATTGCAGGGCACAGCTCTGGTACTAACACAGGCCCAGCGACATTAGTATTCACCTCCAAAATCAATCACTGACTGGAGTCAAGGCAGAGTGAGGTTCCATTTGGACTCGAGATTTCATTTGTGTAAGAAAAGTAATGACTAAAGGCCTCTGCTACTCTGTGGACTACATGTGCTACATGTAACATGTAACACACTTTTCCTCTGCCGGCACTGGAACTGTTAATCCTCAGAGCCAGATAGTTTTCAATTAAAATAAAGAAGAAAAAAGTAGCCCCTTTGATAAGTGCAAAAAGTATGAAAATGTCAGGACTAAAAATACATGGTCAGCAGAGAGAAACAAACAAACATCATTCACAACACGGGAAAATATTAAATGACTGATATGAATGATGATAATGATGAAGAATGATATTAAATTAATCACGTCATGTTTTCATTTTCACTTATGATCTATGACAAATATTGCCTGTTCAGAGTCAGTGAAGGAAGAAGACTTTAGTGCGCTCATTATTAAGGTTGGAATACATAATTTGCATTGTAATTCTATTACTGTATATTGCACTGACACATTTGGTTTAACAGACTTTTCAATAGTTGTATGTAAATGTGTTTCTATGAAGTACTCATTTGTTCTCTTCAGTAAGAAATTATCATGTGCTTCACTTATTAATTTTGCAAATTAATTCAAATTTTAAAGTAACTTTATTAATCCCCAAGGGGAAATTCAGTTGTCAGGTTGATTGTACAGTCTTATGGCAGTTGGGAAGAAGGAGTTTTTGTGGTGTCCTGCAGCTGATCTCAGATGTGAGATGCTGGGTCTGTTTCTGGAAACAGTTCCACTCCTGATGTCAGAGGCAGATTCAGAGTGGGCATCTAAATGTGTGCTGGTTCAGACACAGGCCACATTCAGGTGCTTGTTCTGGCCAGAGTGAAGTTCTGGGGTTGTATAAATGAAGCAAATGTGGTCATATGATGCAAAATGGCATGCAAACAACTTCTTTGTAACACACATAAAGTTGGAGAAGCCTTGTTATTTGTGATAACGCTGTGTTTTCACAAGCATCAACAACAGACATACTGAACTCAAAGCCTGTGTCATGGCTCCTATCTGTGTCTATGTAGTTTAAGGCCACATTCAGAAAAGTCTACAGTGACATTTATTGGACAAGAATGTGGGAGTCTGAAAGAAATTTAGATTTTTTTAATTTTTTTTTCAAAATACTGTATGCAAGTGCATTCATCCAAACCAAAGAGATGTCATTGACCACATGTATCTGAAAGTTGACTTGAGTTTCACGTGTCATTTTTTCGATTTACTGTAATTTACACTTGTCTATTGTAGTCACTGTTTCTATATACTGCAGGGGGCGATTTTAAATCCCCAGTCTTTAACATTTATAAGCCACCGCCCTAAAGGTCACTAGTCCACCTGCACTGTCTCAAACACACTTTTGCATCATGGCTCTTGCTCACAAACAGCGTGCTTTTGTTTACAACACTGGCAAAGAGCATTTTGACCTACCTGGTACAGGAATAATAGAAAAAGTGTCTCTGTGGAAGAAAAACTTAAAACAGTAGTTATATTTTATGGCCAGCTTAAAGCCAACCTATTTTATAACATATTTTATGTTAAATGTATTTCTACCAAGACCTGAGTACAGTATTTCGTTTCTTCATGACTACATGGTGGAATGACAATAAAAGAATCCAATCCAAAAAGTGCTTTAACTGAGGGGCACACCAATTATGGCATAGGCACATGAATTGGTGAAACACCTTGAATCTCAGATGTATTGTCAGATATTTTTCTTCTGGCACCAGGCCTAATGTTTTCACCTTTTTACTGTTGTCATCCCCATGAACCTTCCACTGGGGGGCGCCTCAGACACTCCCCTGCTCCTTCACTGTACACAGACATCAATATATAGTACCTTTAATAGACTACTGCTTAGAAGCTTCATATTCTCTTGTGCTGGATGTTGAATTGATGTTGCGGTGTGTAAAACATATTGACTGATTAGAGTTAGCTGCATTTCCTGATAAGTGCTAAAAGCAAAATTTTGAATAGCTTATTATCAAAAGTGGCATTCAACTTAATCTAGTGTCAGTTGAAAAATGTTCTGTGGTGTGCGTCCATTAGTCCACACAGAGAATGACAAAGGCTAATGTAGAGCAGTTAATGAAGAGCCACAATAGAATCCATTCATCTCCAGCCCATCAATCTCCAATTTAATAATCAGGGTTATGTCAGCACCATTAACTTTTCACTGCAGAGATCAGTTACAAATAGAGTCATCCTGCCACCTTCTGCTATTTCAAACAATTTGTTGTGTTGGTAAAAACAGGAAAAAAAGGGGACATAGCGAAGAAGTAATTGACAGGGGGCTTGGTGAAGAAAAACTGCTTATGTTGTAACACTAAGTGAGCTGGTACACTGCCCTTTTGACTACTTGATAAACATAGTGGGGGCTTGAGCTCAGAGAAGAAGTGCCATGTCTTTTACATCCAACAGATTTTTAAGAACAAAAGTAATAGAAATTCTTATTAAGAGTAGCCTATTTTTGTCTTGTGTCCACCATGTTATCAATATGTTTGACTTATTTAACTTAAAGCAGCTCTTCATCTGGCTTAGTTCTTGAAGGCTTTGGTTCTTATTGACCTTAAAAATAATGAAAATAAAACAAAAGAGTTGAACAGATGAACAGAAGAGTCCCCACAGATAACATGTTGTGTTGTAGCATACACTTACCACAAACCTCAATGCACATGCATATTATTGATTTTCACACTATAGAATTAGTAGATTTACAGTTCTGCAATTTGTATTAATGCTATAATGATTTAAATATAAAATCCAACATCACATGAACATAAAGCAACAGAGAGGTCTTGGAATAGAATTTGATCTAAAATATAATGGAGTAGGTACTACAAAGTTTCAGTAATATACAGATTATTCCAAGCAAAGTAATGAGTTCACCTCAAAGGTGAAAGGGTTGGCCTGTAACACTGACGACCAGCTCATACAGAGCTCATCTCATGTTCCTCTCTGATACCTCAGTTAGTTTTGTCTTTTACAACAAAAAGCTTAGGCAGAGCCTTTATTGCAATTTAGAGCTGACCATATACAATATATCTAGAATAAATATTTATTGTCTAAAAGAAAATGAAATAAATTGTTTTTCCACTTTCCTTTAATGGAAATTGAACAAAGGATTTAGAGCGGCTTAGATAGTCCAGAAATGCACTATACTGTGAAATAATGGCAGGCTCCTTTATTGTAATTACAAAACATTAATCTGCCTGACTGATCTATCTGAACATGTTTATATATGGTGTGTGTATGTTACACCTGGTAGGAAGAGCAGCAGTCTGTCTAATATGTAGGCCATGCACAATTGTTCTAATTGAGCTGCCAAAGCATTTATCTCAGATTGTGTCTTTGCCCATTTTGGGCCACTCTGCGGCAGTGCAGATAGGATGTAGGGCCTGGGAAAACAGGAAGGTAGCAGTTTTATTAAGGACGGAAACTGGAGCTGGAGATAAAGTGAAAATCAATGACGAAGTGCAGACAATACTTTGGGTTTCTTAAATTTTATACTGCTTATATATAAGCTTGTACTGCTTACATAGCATATATATATATATATATATATATATATATATATATATATATATATATATATATATATATATATATATATATATATGTGTGTGTGTGTGTGTGTGTGTGTGTGTGTATATATATATATATATATATATGTGTGTGTGTGTATATATATATATATATATATATATATATATATATATATGCTATGAACATTCAATAAAGTCATAATGTACAAAAGGAACCATAAAGAGCATTAGTGCAGTGTGGTAGTAAAAAATATAAATTCACATTCTTTGTAAGCAAAAATTCAGGGTAGAATTTCTTGTACTTGGTTGTACTCGTCAAAAATAGTTTCATAGATGTTAATATTCATGTTGATGAATGATGAAATGACGGTCTCTTAAGCCTTCAGAAAAGTGATGTGGTGATATCTGTTGCGCCTCATGCGGCGCATCTTTCCTGGGCCTGTGTGCTTTTTCACTCCTGGAATAAAAAACGTGTTTGACAGCTGATTAGCATCAGCCATAACTCTCACTGGTTTAGTTTAAATTAATACATGTGATAACACACATGGGTAGATCTTTCTGGGCATGAGCAGTCTCCTTAGCTCCAGTTCATGAATGACTGAGACTATATTACGAGTCTGACTCATGCCAGACATTTGTGAGGCATAATAATTCAATGACTGAGCAGTCCAATTTCTCCCACACATTTACAATTTTACTCAACACAGCACAAGATCCCTCCCACTAATGCCTTTGCATTAGTCAAGTTTCCATAAACTTATTTTCTCTGCAAGTACTGCATTAGATATGGTTTATGAAATGGTAAATAACAACTTTTACATTTTTACTGGCTTGAGGTAGATTTTGTAAAAGTCAATGCTCATGATAAGAAATGAAATAAATGAAACTCCTGTGGTCAGCTTTTCCACTTTTAGACAAGGCTGTCTGGATGTCACACAATTCACTACATATTTTACCTTTTATCTTCGTGTGACTTTTACTTGGTGAAATATGAAACATAAATGTTATATTCTGAACAGAGCAGTAGTCCTGCACACACCTGGAGAACACACGTCCATACAGTTCTGCCGTGACACAAAGTTGTTGCTGCTCCCTCCGCAGCCTGAGTAGATGAACTCCTCACATATCTTGGTGGCTGTGTTGTAGTAATAACGGGGGATGGATGCAGAACACTTTCCTTTGTCCAGTGGGTCCAGGCACAGAACTGGTACAGCTGCACAACAACCCACATCATTGAATTAAGGAGATAGTTCCACCTTCTGAGACAGCAAGCACGGCACTGTCCATTTATCCATCAAACAACTTATGTCACTGTGCTGCAGACTCTGCTGTGCACACACATCAGCAGGAACACAAAACAGGATGTGTCTAAATTTTGTGAAAATTAGTTCTTAATGTTAGTCCACTTACTTTTCTTGGGGCTGCAGTAGTCTGTGCAAGAGGCTATGTCCTGGAAGCGGTTTGAGTTCCCCTGACAGCCGCCGTAGTAGAAGGGCTCACACTGCATGGTGGTCATGTTGAAGAAGTAGCGCCACAGGAGGGCCCGGCATGGCCCCTCTTCTTTGGGAAACCTGCAGATCTGAGGAATTTCTGCAAGAACAACATTTACACATTAGTTATTACTGTTATATTGTAAATAGAGAGTTTATATTCTCTTTCACAAAATTTCCATAACAAGTTCATTGTTCACTTGACTAATTAGTTATTGAGCTGTTTGATATTATTTTACATTAGTTGAAGTGAATAATTATGGATTAATTGAAATACTATGTTGTGTTGTTCAGTGTGTGGGTTAAATATCAGTTACATTTGGTATAATGTTATATGTTATAATTTATATAGGTTTTTTTTTTTTTTAAACTTTTTTGGGCCTAAAATTGTATTTATGATACTATTTCCAGATTTGACATGATTTTAACACGGTAAATATACTTTAAAAAGTAAACTTTCCCTCACTAAAACAGAGAACAGGTCTTCTGTGAGCTTATGAAAAACCTACTTGGGATTCTGAAGCAGGTCTTTTGGCACTCCTGATAAGACTTGAAGTTATTGGCGTTTCCTTGACACCCTCCGTAAGAGAAAAGCTCGCACTTTTGGGTGATAGTGTTGTAGTAATAGCGCTCGATATCTGCTCTGCATGGCCCTTCATCCACTGGCAGCAGACACACGCCTGAAAGAATCCAAAAGCTGTGAGTGGAGCAGAATACACGGACATTAATCCCAGCTGCGCAGATGTTGAGGCGACATACGGCAAGACTAACATCTGTAAAAACGAGAAAACTATATCAGTTACGAAAACTTATATTCCAATTACCTTTCTGTGACAATGACAAAGTGCTGTAAAACGAGGCTAAAATTGTTATAAGCGCCAATAAACAAAGCTCCATCTTGAAGAGTTTACAAATGTAGTTCCTAAATGAGATGGTTGCAGCCCGCGGTACTTTTATAGCAGTGAGACTTTCCCAAGAGACACGAAGGGGCGGGGCTTGTGAATCACTGATCAGATGGTGTCACACTGCACCACGGTCTAATCTACATAACATATGTGTAATAAGAATTAATGAAACAACAATAAAGGCTGAAATAGCACCTTTGGCTGAGATATGGCATTGCAAAACAAATATGGGCCAAATCCTAACCACACATGCTTTACCATACATCAACATTGGAGGGAATTTCTCTTTTGGGCCACTTCTGGAGTTGAAGCACTTGGCCCAGACAAATTACCTTTGGGCCACCTGCGGTATTTAAATGAGAAACATGATATGGCAAAACAACAGATGTAGGCCAAATCCTAACCACATATTCCATGACATTTCTCTCAACTTTTGGAGTTGAAGCACTTTGCCCACATAACAGAAATGACATGTGGACCATTGAAAAATGAATGGTCTTTTCCACACGTATTTCTTATGTGTCAGTCAGCTGAATGTGCCGCATGAAAACCACACTCAGCCCAAATACAACTGCTATCTGGGTGGTCTCGTAACACTTGGTCTTGATAAAAAGTGGTCTTGGCTAGTTTGTATTCCACACCATTTAAATGTTTACTTTTTAATATTTTAGAATGGGTTACCCAGTTCCTTGCTATAGTATTATTATTTAGGTAACAATTCCATTTAGATCGCAAATGTTTTGTGGGCACTGAGGCCTAATCTACAGATAACACACTTCTTGATTTAGACATTTGCTTCTTCTGACCTGAATGATGACACAGTGGCCATTTGTTTGTTTTAATCTGATCAATGGTTTGGAGAGTCATTACAGAACTATTTATATCCCAGACTTTATTTTTTCTTCATTTTAAATTACTTTTACCACTGTTATTTACCAATAGTTACCAATTTTATGCATAAAGCTAGATCCACAGTGGCGTAGATCTTGCTTGATTCATTTTGGGGCAGTAATGTAAAAAACAAAACAAAAAAAACACCTTTATGATGATGATGATGATAATGTGGCTATATAAAGTGGCTTTATATTTACAAGATAATGACGTGTCTTCACCTTGACAGGGCAGTGGAGTAAATACAGATTAGTGTCTTATCTAAGTGACCTCAGCACCAACAGTAACAGTCGAAAGAATTCAGCCCCCAACTGCGCCCAACACCACTCCAGTATCACAAATAAATCAAAACTCTTTATGAAGTGCTAATGTCTTTTGAGCAAAAACTTCTTTGGTTCTTCTCTTTTTGAAATCTGAGAGTGGTGTGAGCGTACATTTGGAGCTTGTTTTAATGAGATTAGTGGATTAGGATTGTTTATACAGATGACTTTATAACTGGGATTGAGGAAGAGCAGAAGGATTCTTCAGCTGCGTCTCAGGGTGAAGGTCTGCTCTTGCAGCAATCCGTGAGTACCTCTTTGTCCTGTTAGTCAAGTCTTGTGCTGTATGAGTGTTTTTCATGCGCTTTGTTTCATAGAATATGCCTGTCATAAACGTCGAGGACCTGACAGACAAGGACAAAGCTCTAATGGAAGTAAATCAACTGAAAATTGAAGTGAAGCTTGAGAGGTGGTTGGTAAGTTCATCTCATCAATTTACTGCCTTCTGCCCTGTTTGAAAATATAAAGGCTTTTATCTATTACAAAGAAGAAAATGGATCAGTTTCCAGTGTTTATACAAGAGCTATATGGTCGTGCATTTTGTATGAAAACAACATGTCACCACTTAACTGTATTTTCATGTATCTATTTGCTAACCAGTTTAACAAGTCAGTCTTTTAGTTTTGGCTTAAAGGCAGTTTTTTTTCCACATATCACACATTTTTTCACATATCCTAGCAAATACATTTGTCTATACATTGCTAAATCATACTTCCTCCACAAAATAAATTACAAACTGCATTGTGTCTGTGACAGAGTATGGGTCTGATATTAAAGGCAACCAGTGTTGTGTCAGTCTAAGTACCCAGTAAGAATCTGTATGAATGTGTGTGATCAGAACACAAAGTCTGTGACACATTGCTGCTGATTATATGAAAGCACATTTACAACATGCCTTAACATACCGACAGTATTCCATAAAAAAGACTTGATTGCTCTCAAGGGTTTATTAAACATGACCGACCTGTCATTTAAAACATAAAGCTATAGTAAAATTAATATTCTTATTGTTGTTTTGTGAGGATTCAGTTGAGAGTGCAGATATAGGAAATGAGAGGTATACCATACTGTACATACATTGTAAGGAGGGCCCAAAGACAGCGGATATAACAGCATAATATTTTATAATATTGTGGTTCATGCGATTACAGATATTTGTCTTTGTACAATGAATAACTTTGAGATTAAAACATTTAATATAATTTCTATATAATTTGTCTTGTGTACAAACTCCAAAAAAAGTGTGTCAGGGCAGGGGGGCTCAAGGTACCTTCTGCCTGTGTCCCCTGACAAGAGCTTTCTAGTATCTATGTGAAAGTGAAAAGTATATTCCATTCCATTCTATGGATGTTTGCTACAGAATGGCGTACGTTATATGATATGTGGACATATTTCCATATTTGTAATGGAGATGCTTGTAACCTTATATTACAAGAATGTTCTAACTGCATAAATGTGTCATTCCTAACAACAATAAATCCTATGCCATTTCGTTCCACCAGACTTCTAAATGCTGTGAGGAGATCCGGGACTACATTCAAGCGGCAGTGGACGAGGACACTTTAGTCAAAGGCATTTCTGAGGAGAAGAACCCCTTCAAGGAGAAAGGTGGCTGTGTCATCTGCTAGGCAGCATCTGAGCAGATTTATACGGCTCAGATTAGTACCAAGGACATTCCAACTCACCTTCTAAATGGATTTGCAGAGTACAGACTGAATAAATAACACTGAATTTAATAAATTCCTTGTCTCATGATCAAAATTGCACCCCCATGGTTATATTATGAAGTGAAAATGTAAGAGGTGTTATGGCAAAAATGCTTCCATCTCATGTGGAGTAATAGTCTGAGTAAACGGCATCATTCACTTTGGCAATGCTCTGTTACAGGCCCACATAAACAAATACAACAGTGTTTGCATATAATAAGAGTCTATTTGACATTTCCTCATAAACCCTCATGACTTCACTGGATACATCACAGTAAATACACTACAAGTAATGGCTGTCACTGTGTTGGCCACAGCTTTACATTTTTGTTTGATATTTCTAAATACAACCAAGGTCAGCAATTTTACAATATGAACAACTTCTATAGCTGTTAAAAACATACATTGTGGTGTGGGTGACTGGAGTCTTTTAATTGCTGGGCTAACACTTAGAGACAAACACTGTTCACTCTCACATTCGTTCACTATGGGACATTTAGTCACCAGTTCATCTTCAGTGTTTGGATAGTGGGAGGAAGTGCCTGGAGAAAACTAACAACAGCACCTGGAGGATAGTCAGAATCCACATAGAAAGGCAGGCCTGTTAAGTCTGTTCTTGGTATCTGTTACATGATCTACTTTTGCTTGGTTCCAGATGAGATAAAATTCCTAATAATTCCTTCCCATTTAATTGGCTTGTGTTTGTGACAACAGCAGGAGGTAACATTTTCTTAAATATTCTGATTTTACAAACACTTAACACATAATTAATTTCTGTATTTAATAGAGCAGGAACCGAAAGAGAAAACGCTTTAATATCGCAATGGATTAAACATTTCACGTCTGCGCATGCGTACTGGTTGTTGCAGACATGGCGATGCATACAGGACTTCAACGCTTCAGCTTGCTTTCGAAAACACGGCTCTTTTGTCCACGTACCTCATTTTCAGCTGTCCGCTTGTTGTCCGAAAATGTGGCCAGTAAAGCAGCCACAGGAAGTGGTCTTGAGACACCGGGGGACAATTTAATCTACACACAAGAGCACTTTGCATTAAAAGAGTCTCTGAGAAAGGTAACACAGCACTGCTAGGCTAACTCACCCCTGACATTAGCTTTAACGGCACATAAACACTGCACAAAAACGCTATATTCATAATTTCACCCCCCTCCAAGAAAGGGGTTATCTTGTGTAAGTGGGAAGTATAATATTAAGCATTAAATGGGACAATAACAACAAAGTAGGTGAAAGGTGGTCACTGTGCAAGCCTGACCCCTGTGGACCTTAAATAACACTCTGCAGTGAATAGAAAAGAAAGCCACAAAATGATTATAAAGATATAGCCTCATGCTCATGGTTCCCTAATCTAAAAAAAAAATAAAAAATAGATTCACTATATAATTGTTATAATTGTTATAATCTCATAACAATACACATATTACCAGATCAACATAATTTCTCAGTTTATATGTAGCCTACAGGATACATTATCCAGCTTTGTATATTTTGAATAGTATTTCCTGTAGGCCTATGATTTTTTTGGATGCTGTGAATAGAATAGAAACCAGGATAATCGGGACAGATATTTTACTGTTGTTATTTACCTGTGACAGGGAACTTGAAAATAGGACAGTCCCAGCCAAACAAGGAAATTGTATGCTCAGTAATGACCGTTTTGGTGTTGACACAGTTTAACATTCTTTTCCTTTGATACTAGATAAAAATAAAACTTTTATTTTGACTGGAAGTCCTCACAACTATAAGCAATTATTCACCTTCATGGTGTGGTCAAAGTGATCTAAAAGACCTTTCTTCTGATGCGCAGTCTGAAGTTCAGCAGCAAAAAACTGTGAATCTGAATAATCCCACTTAGAGACAGTTAAACTAATGTAGATAATGAATCCCACTATTCTGTGGTTTATTTCTCTGAAATGGCAGATATTTGGAGTATGCTGTACAGCAAAATTCTAAAATACACTGCAAACCACATATTGAAGGCTAATTTAACACACCTTAATCTGTTCCCACATGAGTTGTAGCTACACTGTTGAATCTGCTGCTGGAAAAGGACTAATGATCTTTAGAAAAAAACCAAAACTAAAAATGGATTTCATTTACAATGTTTGGGTGAGCGATAATATGCAGTTATATCAATTTTTGTAACAAGGCTCTGGTG
This sequence comes from Rhyacichthys aspro, assembly GCA_036850595.1. Lineage (NCBI taxonomy): Eukaryota > Metazoa > Chordata > Actinopteri > Gobiiformes > Rhyacichthyidae > Rhyacichthys > Rhyacichthys aspro. Next base: position 21,446,818 of record CM072158.1, read on the forward strand.
GTTTTATTTTTGCTGTATGTGTTGTGTATTCACAGTGTAGGCTACAGTGTTTATCTCAGGTGTTGTGCGTCCTTGTTACAGTGCGTGGTGGTGACACAGTGTGCTGTGTTTTGTTGTTAAAGCCATTTGGAATAATTCAGTTTTATTTTTTAAACTGCTTGTTTCCTCTCATTTCACTTAAGCTTGTCTCCGCACTTTAGTCATATTTTATCGTTCCTGATGAAAACAGTCTGAACTGAATCACAAAAGCATCACACATTACATTTGTGAGTTTAGGTGTTGCCTCGTGGCCTATTTGCATAGGCTATTTAACGACATTCAGCGAAGTCGTCTATATATATATATATATATATATATATATATATATATATATATATATATATATATATATAACACACACACACACACACACACACATATATATTTGTTTCGATCTCTCTAGTGAAAGTGCTTCAGCTTGTTTTTGTCTGAATTATACGGTATTTCAACAGCATTTGGCACTGCTGGACCATAAGTTTTGGTCCTTCAGTCTAGCGGTACCTCATGAAGTGTTGAACTTCTTCTTCTTTCTTTCAGTAAATTGTCTCAGCTAGTTATGAAGCAAGTGCATGGTCTTTCTAAAGACCACAATTCAGGCTACCCTCAGCTGGCTATTTTATGTATCATCAGAGCTGGTGAAAAGTAAGATGTTGCTGTTGAACAGTCAAATAGACATGAGAACAATTACACAGCTAATTAAGGACTTAAATAGGTTACAGCAACAGACATTATATTACCGAGGTTAGCAACGATAAGCCAAGTGCTTGAAGTGAACTGTACAAAGTCATAGCTGTGAATGTTTTACGGTCATTTCTTACACTCATACAGGTACAGTAATTCATACGATCAGTTACCATAAAAAAAAGAATAATACTTCTAATTAACATGACTCATTAAAGAGATTTGCCTGGACAGACATTGCAATGCAGTGCTCAAATATAACCACAGCAGTCTAATTTTGGCTGTGGAGAAAAGCTGTTGCGGTAAACAACGGGAAGCGTGTTCTATGACTAATCCCTCAAAGGATGCTTGGGGTTAGAAAATAAAGTAGCACTGGGAATTATGGGAAGGATGAAAATATGAGGAGGAAATGTAGAACAATATGTCTGCAGCTCGGGAAAGGGAACTGGAGGCGAAGAGGTTTATTATAAGAATTCGCTGCGGACTAATGTCTGTTTATAGGCCCTATATAGATGTGGTCATAGGAAATCCTGCTGTGGCCCCAGGGCTCTCAGTCTCTGGTTCCACTACAAGTGCTCTGCTGGCACAGAACCGTAGAATGTGAAGGCCATTCACTGTGAATATACATCATTATAGGGATCAACAATACTTTACCTGAGCAAGCAGTCAGCAGTAGTTTGTTTTAAGAAAGCAATAAAGAAAAAATCTTTTTAGACAAACAACGGGGTCACTAACCACATCACAATGTACAGCAATAATATTATATGTGACAGACTCTAATGGGTCTGAACTCACCTGTGTCCAGTGTTGAGACCTGAGCGCTCTCGCAGTGTATTATTCTCACAACTTTTTAAAAATCCTCAACAGGATGTAGTCCTTAGTCTCTTGCACTTTACCCTCGGCGCTTGTCTTAGCGGCTAACATTAGCCCGCGCCCACGGCAGTTAAAGCGACCCGCATAAACACGCACTAATTAATTTAGACCGCGCATCAATCAAGGATTGATTTTTCGAAAAGTGCAAGAGACCACGTCCTGTTGAGGATTTTTAGAGAGGATTTTAAAAGCCTGGACACGCGTGAGTTTATTTCCAGTTTATTACAGTTTTTTTTTCTTACCTGCGTCTGTGGTTTAACTGTAAGTTCAATTATCGGTTAAAGAAAATGCACAAAATATGCATCCCTAGTATGTATAGGTGAATTGGACAATCTAAACTTGCCCCTAGTGGATGAATGTTGTTGTATGTTTCTAAATGTTAGTGCTGCAACTAACTGGCCAGTGTCCAGGGTGTACCCTGCCTCAGGCCCAAAGCTTCTGGGATAGGCTCAAGCCACCCGCGACTCCCAACGGGACTAAGCGGTAGCTGAATGAATGAACAATAAGTCACACTGACTCTGCTGTTTATCAGATGCAACTTACCATAATAAAAAGACAGTGTTTTAACCTTGTATGGACATAGCAGATTGTATTTGTAAACCAGCTTATTGTTGCCACATTTTTCTCCTTTGTTTACATGGTAGTTTTGAGTGAGTAGCTCATAGAGAAAATGATAGGTATGAAAACAATAGGCTAGAGACTAAAAAATGGAGAGGATAGGTCACAGGTTTGTTTCACCTGAAAGTCTTCACACTGTGTCTTTAATATCTGAGCACTATTTAGGTTTATAAAGCTTGAATTTGGACAATATGCATAAAATCCTGACTTGCTGAATGATCATACCTACACTGTGTTTCCTGGCAGCTTGCACAGGCATTGTTGTGTGCCCTGGGAATGCCATAACCAGCAGTGGTCTTTACGCTGTGCTGCTGCTGATGTGAAACTGTCATGCCACCCTAACCTTTGTGAAGGATGACTCCCACATGAGCCACTGTGTTCCTTTCAGCACCACTCCTCCCTCTTCTTCCTTCTCTTCCTCCACTTCCTCCTGAACTCACTAATGATTATAGGTCAAAGGCTCCTGGTTTGTCATACTTGTGTTTCCAAATGTGTTGCAGTGTATTGTCACTTGACTGTTCTGGGCAGTAATCAGCGATCATGTTTTTTGTCTTTGTGTCCAGGAGCTGCTGTGTTTGGCTTGGCTGGTGCAGGGGATGCACCGGAAGGGATGCTTGGTGTGTGTTTTGGAAAGAGAAAGTGACTGTGAAGGACTTTTGCAATCTTGGAAAAAAAAAAGCGGTTGCTTAGTTCAGTTTGACAGTAAAATTCTGGTACATCTTTATTTTGAAAGTTATTAACATTTTTTTTAATGTTTTTGATGTAATACACGCCGTCTATTTAACTGTGACCAGTTCCTTATCACAAAGAATTTTTACTTACTGGCTAGTGACAGAGTTGAGTGCCCAAATGATTCCACGAGCTTTCTTGTCGGGGGCTATGCGCCCCTGGTATGGTCTCCAAAGGCAAACAGGTCCTAGGAGACAGGTCAAACCAAGAGCGGTCCAGAAGCCCTTTATGATGAGAAATAGACCAAGTACTGTGTTGCCAACCGGCTTGGCGCAGCTGGGGCCCCACCATGGAGCCAGGCTTGGGGCTGGGGCTCACATGTGAGTGCCTGGTTGCTGGGTCTCACCCCATGAGGCCCGGCCGGGATCAGGTCGAAGGAGCAACGTGGAGCTGACCTCCTGTGGGCCTGCAGGAGGAACTGTAAGAGGCCGGTGCAGTGTGGAATGAGTGGAAGCCAAAGGTGATCTGGCACTGGGTACATGGAACGTCACCTTGCCGGAGGGGGAGGACCCAGAGCTTGTGCAGGAGGTACCGACTAGAGATAGTCTGGGTCACCTCTGTGCACAATTTTGGCTCTGGAACCCAACTACTTGAGAGGTGCTGGACTCTTAACCACTCTGGAGTTGCCCGCAGTAAGAGGCTGCAGGCTGGTGTGGGCTTGCTTATTGCTCAGCTGCTCTCTGTGCCTTCGGATAGGGGATAGGTACCTCACTGTTTTTTGTACTTACGGGGCCAAATGATAGTTCAGGAGGAACAATGCAGTTTTGAACCTGGTTGTGGAACACTGGACCAGCTCTATACCCTCTCAAGGGTACTGGAGGGTTCATGGGAGTTTGCCCAACCAGTCCACATGTGTTGAGATGATGGCCGATCTCTAAAAATTTGCAAAAATTGGGCCAAAAAATTGTGGCCGACTGGTCTATCGGTTGACCTGTACTCACAACCTCTTTGTATTCAGTTTAATGTAATGCCTTATCTTACTACCAATTGCTCTGACTTCAGAATGTACTCTTGTACCAATCACAACTACTCATGGAGGCACAAATGTGGCCTTGTATCATGTGAACTCAGGAAGGAATCTATGCATCTAAATACCTTTAAATGTATGGATATGTTTGCCTATATTTTTTTCATTTTTCTCATTTGGTTGTGACAGATCATTGACAAGGAGATCAACCCGTATGTGGATCAGTGGGAAGCAGAAGGGATTTTTCCAGCCCACAAAGTCTTCAAGATCTTAGGAAATGCTGGCTTTCTGGGAGTGAACAAACCAGTGGGTAAGTGGGCCCATTACAAATTATCAATTGATACAACCCTACTCCCAAGTTAAAGCTAATCAAATTGTAATAATCATTTAGTAATGGTCATTGCCTTAGAACAGTGGTTTCCAAACACTGAGCGAATCAGTTCAAAAATGTGAAAAAATGTTTGAAAAGATGACCCTGGTTTAAAGGATGCAACAATGTAGATCTGGACATTTATATTAGTTTTCTGATTTCCAAATGAGGATTTTACCTGTGCATTGAATAATCCAGACTTCAGTCAGGTTGTGCTAAGTCTAAATGTGTTCATTTCTGCTGTTGCATCATGTGAACATTGTCTATACAGTTAATAACTGTGACCAGAGTCATGTGTATTGTAGTATATACCTGAGTGACAGGCCCACATAAGAGCACTCCATGTTTTGTTGATACGTTGTTACGATGAGTTGTTTGGTTTGCAGCAATAATGGAGAATGAGAAAATATGATATTAAATTGCAAAGGATGTGATAACTATCCATGTGTTACTTTGTTTTTGTTTTTTTTCAAAGAACCATGGTTAGATTAGTAATCCACTAGTGCCACATCTCCATAAACATGGCTAGTTGTCTTTTAAAGGCTGCTCGACAGCAGGGTTTGCTAGTGATCGCTGAATCTTTCAATCATGGCTAAATTTCAGTAATTCATATTGCTCAGGAAAGATCCAAACTCTTTTCATCATAACTTGAGCTCAAGATTTCCAGTTAAGTTTATCTAATGTTGTTTTGGTCAAACTATAAAATGCTGAATCATAGAATGACAAACTTTAAATAATATATTGCAGTATAAGTAGAAATATTACATTTTTATATTGCTCAGCTTTAGTTGAATTTGTGTTTAACACATAAGCTGCAGAGACAACCAAAGGGTTCAGTTTCCATAGTGAGTCTGGAGGTCATAGACAAGAGGACAATGGAATTAAAATGTGCTGAGTACAGGCACAGGCATTAGACAGGATTAAAGAGCTGTTATTATCAGCTGATATACTTAACTGTAGCTTAACATAGAGCAATGTGTAAAAGGAGGGTTTTATATTTGTATAACACGCCCATTTTATTGGGGTCTGGCTCATTTTTCACAGTGTACATTAAAGCTGCAGTACACGATTTTGTTTATGCCATCCCTGTTGTAGCCTGTGTCAATCCTGTAATTACCTCTGCCTCATTGAACATTGTATCGAAATATTGCCAACATTTTTGCAGGTTGCTGCGGTTTTTTGTTTTTTCGAGCTGCTTTGCCTCAAAATAAGACATATTTTGCAAAGGAATAACCTATTTCTAAGGGTGCTCCAATCAGGATTTTTGAGACCAATCACCGATCATTGAAATCATTATCAGCCGATACTGATCACCACTGATCATCGATCATAGGGTCTATTAGCAGTGTGTTCAAAAAAGTGAGTAAAGCCCCAAATCCTTATAATAGCTTTTGTTTACACATACATACATGCAAAAGCATTGGGTACACTGCACATTCTATTCCAAATCAAAACATGAACAAAAAATCAAATTTGTTATTGCTTTAAAGAAGAAAATTGAATATTAGGCTTAGCAGGGTGTTTTCATTTTTCTTTACAAACATTTGCCTTTTAAATTGAAAGAATCTTTAGATTTATCTTTCCTGTGAATCACCAATATTTCATGGTATAACCACTGCTTTTGAGAAGCTGACACACCTGTGTAGCATGGAGTTGACCACCTTCTTGGTCCTTCTTGGCTCCTCTGAACAGCCAGTGATCACTGGACTATTTCTCTGCCCCAGAAACATAATTTTTGATGTCACCCCACAAGTTTTCTATTGGAATAAGGTTCGGGGATTGTGCTGGACACTCCATAACGCCAATCTTGTTGGTCTGGACCCAAGATGCTGCTCGCTTGCTTTTGTGTTTGGTGTCATTTTCTTGTTGAAACACACATTTCAAGGGCGTTTTCTCTTTGGCATAAGGCAGCGTGACTTAAGGTATTTGGATGTATTCAAACTGATGCATGATCTCTGGTGGGCGCAACACCAAAGTTGAGAACCATCCCCAGATCATGATGCTTGCGCCACTATGCTTCACTGTCCTCACAGTGACCAGAATGACCAAGGGCTCTGACACGGTGTGAGACTGAGGAAGAGGAAGCAGGAATGCACCACTGTCAGTTTGTTCAAGACAATAGCATTAAGGTTTTCACACATCCTGGAAAGCCTGAAATATAGGTGACGAGTTACGGAAAATTTGGTGTTGTGATGCTTGTGAAAAGGCTCTTTCTGGTGTAATGGTGGCTGATGTGACATTGACAACTGTCTCTCAAGTGCAAAAAAGAGATTAGAATGAGTTTGATGTACATTGTTTCATCTCATTCACCCACTCTGCTTTTTAGGGCACTGCGATTTTTAGCAATATTATTGTCAGTGTATTGGTTATGGCACAGTTATACTACTATACTATTATCTTTGTTGTTGGGCTGGGCTATAAATCGAATTGATTCGATTAATGTGAGTTTTTGGACAATGTCAAAAACTAGCCATATTGTGAAATGGAATTTTACGGAAAAAACATTTCTGCTAACCTTGCAGTGCACACTGTGTTATGGCTAATGCTGAGCAGCTCCAATAATGTCTGTGGTGACTCTGCAGATGATAAAAACTGTAATAATCACCGGAGAAAGCATCTGCTTCATTGTTTTATATTGAGAATAAATTGTATTGTAAAGGTGCTCTGTGATTTTCTACCACTATTTATTTGTGCAGAATGCAGATAGTGTGATGACAAAGAAAGTAAGTGTGTGAATACATCTTTAGAAACATATTGTTTAGTAACCTCAATATTATGTGACTTTCACATACCCAACATATATGTACAATGTATTTATCTGAAGTTGCAGGTGTGTCGTGATGAAGTGAGTCATTGACCCACTTTCTTTACCTCATGCTGTAATTGTTTATCCACGGCATATGGTTCATCTTTTTACTGATTTTCTTCTCCACTAACAACATCTGCCGTTCAGATCCAATGTATGCAGACAGACGACTGACATTTGCCACAGAGCCATGTTTGTTTTGGTTTTGCTGGTTCAATCAGAGATGACCCGCTGTTTTGTTAAAATGGGATAAACCACAGCTCTTCCCTGGGTCCACATTATCCATAGCAGGGCTCCCAGAGACTTAGCACCTCACAGCTGCACCTGTTTCCTCTTATTTTTTGGCAATTTGTGTCCCACTTTATCTCTTTCGTCTCTGCATTTCATTTATCCTCTGACAGCCTTCCTCTCTGTTTGATAACCAACCTGTCAGCTGTTATTTCAGCTCTTTGTGGGAGTTGTAGGCGTCCATATGGTAAAGTCTCAAATTAAAACTCATTTTCAGTCGGCAGGAAAATCCAACAGACAGTTGCTGACTCTGTGTTTAGTAGTAGGTAAAGTGATGTTAGTTTTGGCTTCCAGGGATTATAATGTTAAGATGTGTCCTCCAATAATTTCTAGCTGGTTTCCATTTTACATTTGAGTGACAGTGTAATGACATGATTTTGTCCCTCAAAAGATTTTTATATGGATTTATGGTTGTTTTCTCTTGACAGTGTTTTGTTCAGCACCAGCTTTTTGAAAGATTGGGCTTCATTTGAAGATCTGACTTACAGATTTTACATTAGAGAGTGCAAAATGTCTCAAACATTTGGTACTTTTACATAATACACTGTCTATTTATTCCACTCTAAAAGCTGCAGTTGAGATGAAAGGTAGAAGTAAGTACAGGTGAAAAGTCTGCTTTTTGTGACAATATTTGTTGCAAATGAGATTTGAAACATGACACAATGCACTCTTCCTCTCCATTAAGGATCCTGAGTCTTTGTTAATGTCTTCACTGAGGTGACAGTGGCTCTTATCTGCTGCATGTTGCTAGCTTTTCACAGAATGAAATACAGAAATATGGACTGGCCAATTTTTTATAACATTGTGCTAGTAATCCATGTGCAGGACATACAGCGACAGGATGGTAGCAACATAAAGATGGAAAAGAAGCTTAATGGAGAAGTGTTCTTTTAAACATTACTTTCCCTGTGTTGTTTGCAGAGTATGGAGGCCTGGGCTTGGACTTCAGCTACAGCATGGCAGTGGCTGAGGAGCTTGGTCACATTCGCTGTGGAGGCATCCCCATGGCTATTGGAGTCCAGACAGACATGGCTACCCCTGCCCTGGCCAGGTATAATCCACACACCCTACAGACTGACAGACCATAGTATGTCAGGCTAAGAACAGATCAGATATGTATATATATGTATGTATGTATGTATGTATGTATTGTATGTATGTATGTATGTATGTATATATATATATATATATATATATATATATATATATATATATATATATATATATATATATATATATATATATATATATATATGTGTGTGTATATATATATATGTGTATATATATATATATGTGTGTATATATATGTGTATATATATATATATATATATATATGTATATATATGTATATGTATATATATGTATATGTATATATATGTATATATAAATAAATAAATAAATAAAATATTTGAATTTAATTATTTAATCTGCTGTAATATTTCTTCTGTTTTCCGCCATACGAAACTGATAGCTCAACCAGGAGTGAGTAACCTTCTTTAAGAAACCAGAGGTCTTTTCAATTAAATTATCTACATACAAAAAATGGGAGGGCATCAATTGTAAGTACATGGCTATTTTTAATAACACACTTGTATTTCACTTCTCATTTAAATATATCTGGATAACGGATGCCTTCAAGGACAGACATAAAGCTTCCATATTTAACAATTTTAACCAACCATATTCATAATCATTATATAGGACATCTCTTTTTATTTTTTTTCAGGTTTGTTATCCCTTTCCATAATTGTAAAGTTTTTTTCAGCATCCTTTACTATCATAATTTACTGTACCAATGTCTTTAGGATTCTGTGGGATAACAATACTAAGGACATTAACTGGACCATCTGTCCACACCACAGAACTTTACATTGTACTTTATAGTTTGTTCCCTTTAACCCACCAATTCTAAGAATTTTACATTTTTCATAATTTAACTTCAACCCTGATAACCGGGAGCAAGTATCCAAAAGATCAATTAGATTTTGTAAACAACAGGGTTTTGGACTGATAAGGAAGCTTATGTCATTTGCATACATAGAGATTTTTGTTTGCATATTGTTGATTTGGAGTCCTTCTGTATCTTTATTCAATCTTTATTTGATAGCTAATATTTCCATAGCAATTATAAACAGATACGGTGACAAAGAACATCCGTTTAACTCCTCTTAATAAGGGTATTGAACTGGAAATATAGCCATTATTGATTATCCTACAACTTCTATTATTGTATAACATTTTAATCCAATGAAAAAGAAAAAAAGTCTCCAAAGTTTAAAAAAAAAAATCCAGACATTTACAAATATACTCCTTTTTGTCAAAAGCCTTTTCTAAATCTGCAACAAAAATCAGTCCTTTTTTTACTCATAATGACTCATAATGTTCAATTATTTCTAGAAGCTGTCTGATGTTATTTCCAATATTTCTTGCTTGTAGAAAAACAGATTGATCTTGGTGAATGAGGTTAGTCAAAACACCTTTAAGCCTTAGAAATACACATTTAGCCAATATCTTCGCATCATAACATTGGAGTGTTATTGGTCCCCAATTCTTTAAATATATGGGGTCTTTAAAACACCAACTTGCTGTGATTGATGGAACCATAAATTCTGCTCGCTTACAAAAAATCCTGAAGGAGAATGTCTGGCTATCAGTTTGTGACCTCAAGCTCCAATGTGGCTGAATAAAACAATTCTGCAAAGAGTGGGCCAAAATTCCTCCACAGTGATATGATGGACTCAGTGCCTGTTATTTCAAAATCTTGACTGCAGTTGTTGCTGCTGAGGGTGGCACAAACAGTTATCAGATTTCGGAGGCAATTACTTTTTCACATAGGGCCATCTAGGTTGAGGCTTTTTTCTCTTAATAAACAAAATCATTACTTTACAAACATTTAAGTACAAAAATAAATAAATAAAATACAAAAACAATAAAAAAGTCAGGATGGGATTCCTTTACTGATTGAAAGCTCTGCCAAAAGAAACACTAGGAAAAAAATATAAAATTGACTTAGATAACATATAGATATAAGAGTGTGATTAGCTGAGTTTGTTCAGGACATAGACAAACACATAAAAGCCTGGCCTGAACCAAATTCCGTAAAGGGACCGTGGCCTCTTCAGCTCCCCTGTGTGGCCTCCATGGAAACAGCAAAGGATCATGTGCTTGCTTCGTTCGACAGACCGGGCTGGGTCGTAAAACAAAGATGTGCTTTTCAGGAAGGACCAGAGCCAGAGTGTTTTTTTGAAGACCTCATTGTGTAAATGTAGGGGACTTCTGTCTATGCAGTTATTGATAGTTTTTAGTCTGCAGTCTCATCTGTGTCGTCCAAAAACTAGGCAGGAGCTTCCATGAAAAATAGTTGGTCATATTTCGGAGAATCTGGCTGAGATGGTGGAGTGATACATGTGAGGCATTATGGCATATGGTTTTAAACCTATATCTGTTTTTATGTAAGTAAATCCATACTTATTTAACATTTTTATGTTTTATGATAATCTTCTTCTTCTTGACCACAACCAACTCTGCAACACTCTAACAAGTTGTCCAGGATTTATTTTCCGTCTCAGCTAGTGAGTTGAGAATGCATTTTTTTTAAATTTTTTTTTCAAAACTCTAAATCTCCTCCAGATAAAGCAATTTAATTTAATTTCCTTAGATTTCATGTATTTCTTCTATTTGTTGTCCACTTACCTGTACACATTTGTACAGTATTTACACATTCACACAATAGTCATGTATTCTTGCTGCAGCTATTTTTACTCGAAACCAACTTTTATGTCAAATCAAAGCGCTTACAGTAAAGTCAGAAGAACCAGTTCCTAACTAGGAAATTGGCACAGTGCTAATAATCATGCACAGTGAGTCAAATATTTTATTGCCTCACATCTTATTCAGGTTATGTTCACACTGTTAGGTCAGATTAAATATAACTGCACTTGCCAAAGGTTTTTTTCTTTTTTATCAAATAGGACACAGTAAAAGTTAACAGCACTTCATCTACAGCTAAAACCTTTAGCACTGGTGTTCCTCAAGGAGCTGTAAGCTCTCCTATTTTATTCACTTACATAAATGAATGACTGTAGAAGCAGTCTGCCATATAACAAAATCTCAAAATTCTCGGATGACCCTGAAAGTAATACTGAAAGTTGGAGACTGCCCATCTGCATATTTCAAAGAGATAGACACCTTTAGATTGTGGTGTGAGAAGCACCATCTTTGATCAAAACCAAAGAGAGGTTTTTGAACAGGTGAAATGTTTTAAATACCTGGGTGTCTACGTGGACAACATGTTTAAATGGAGTGTACATGTTGATTATATGTGTCTCTCTCAGAGGCTTCACTTTTTAAGATGACTCAGGTTGTTTAGTGTGAGCACAAAAATTATTACGTTTTTATAATGATGTGTAAGAGAGCCTAATCAAATATGGGATGACTGCCTGGTTCGACTCCCTCACTGTTCAGTACAAGAGAAAAAATGCAATGAAAGTGATTGGTAAGAAAGAGTTCCCTTCTTTGAAATTAATCTTTGACACTACCGTTCTTGACCACGCCAAAAGAATCATCAAGGAACCCTTCCCACTTGTTGCTTGGCGAATATGAACTCCTCCCTTCTGGAAGACAATATCAAGCTTTTAAAAAACAAAAGTAATTGTTTTAAGCTCTCTTTTATCTTAACGTCTGTCACTATTCTGAACAAACCTGTTTAACAAAACCTCTTCTAGCTGTTCCTTTCATTTATTGTTCTTATCATTTAATATCATGTATTTTTATTTATTCATATCCTTAGGCCATAGTTTGCCTTTTTAATTGCTTGATTTTATTTCTATTGCTCTGGGCAGTTTATTTTAATGTTCATTCATTCATTCATTTTCTACCGCTTAGACCCGTTGGGGGACGTGGCTGGGCTCAAGACAAGTTTCCCTTTGGGAGAATAAAATTGATCTGAATCTCAACTGTTTGCACTGTTTGTGGAGTTGACTTGGACAAGAATGCTGACAAGTGAACCTCAGTGCACATAGACCCCTTTAAAAAGTCCTTGAGGGTCTCTGTCTGCTTCAGACTAAACTCTAGTAGGGTTTGATTGAAATGTGAACACAACACATATATCGACATGAAAATTGCGTGATTTGATATTGTCCTAAATGCAGAAAAAGTAATGTCTGTTGGAATTAAACTAAACAAGCTGAGGCCAAATGTCATTGGTGCAACTCGTGGAGTTTCTAGGAAAAAGAAATGTATAAAACAAATGCAATCAGTGTTTTGGTTTTCTCATTTGCACACATCAGTCCAAACAGACTGAACCCTTATCCACTCACTCCTCTCTGCCAGTGCCAACTAGTGTTTCTCTGTTGAAAGGTTTGTCTGTTGTGTTATTTGGTCCAGGTCCATGGGGCAACTGTGAATAATATTAACCAGAAGCTGAGGGCAATCCAGTTCTTTGCATTCTGCATTCACTGGGTTATATCCTGTTAGATTTGCAACATGTGAACCCTCCATTGCTGTTATTGTTATACAAAGTTGATGGTTGATCAGGCTGCTGACACAAAACACTCTAAGGAACTTAATTAGTCGATCCATTCTGGTCTGCAGCATGGCACTGAGACCTTTGTTGGTTAGATGGAGTGGAAAAATCCCTCCTCGCCACAACATTCTGTCCTTCATGTCTGCATTTTCAGTATGTTTATATTGGGGCAGCACATAACTTGGCTAATTGATCATTATTGCAACACAATATCTGTATCACAGAGTACTTGAGAAGTTGACATCTGTGCATACTGTATGGTCATACTTAAACTTTGATAGTTGCAGCCTTTTTCTACATTTAAGTTTACTTGTCAAAGGTTTTGCACAACTCTTGAGCTGATAAAATGTAAATTTAAAGGTCCCATATTATGCTATTTTGAACTTTATACAGTGTATTTTGGATACATTTAGGTTACCATATCACGTTCTGCAACATGAAACACTCAATAAGTATCTTATACAAGCGGTCTGAATGAGCTCTCATCATGAGTCCAAAGTGAACGGTCTGATTTGGGGCTGTCACTTTAAGGCTCAGCTCTTCCGTGTTGGCTCCGCCCACTTCCTGTCTGACGTCACGGTACCTCTACGTACGCCGCTGGAAACAGACTGAAGTAAACACGGTACATCGTAGTAATAACTTTTTCAGCAATGGCTTTGAGAGTATGAGCCGATATCTTCGACCCAGTCTGACTCTGAGTTCGAAGACTGAGCAAACAAAGACCTCGAAGGCTTCTACAAGACGTTTCTACTTGGTAAATAGAAACTATTATTGTGTATGTTTCTATGGTGTAGCCCGTACTAGCGCGTGTTAACTGCTTCTGTTTATCGGTCACGTGGAAATGACCGTACAATGCCTACTGAAGTTGAGAATGTATGCTGCCTGGAGACTCCTAAGAGCTGTTGTGCAGTGTATTGAAAGAACTATAATAAAGTAGCCTACCAGTAGAGCTATCAATAATTTGTGTAATAAAGTTTCAACTATTATGCCTGTCTTACCACGTTATGTTGTTTTCAAATAGACTATGGTGCACACCCATACTTACAGGCTTACAGCACAAGACTGCTGCTGTTATAATAAAATGCTATGAATGATAGCATTCCTGAACGTAGTAAAATGAAAACTACATGTAATTAGTTTTGTAAATGTAAATGCAGCTTTACATTACTGTAAATACTGATCATCATTTTTCATTTTTAGGTTTTAAGGCAAATAAATCAGCTTCTTGCTCCTCCTCCGTGTATTACAGCACATCCTGGCCTGGAGGCCAACTGCTTAACATATATACTCTTCAAAATATAAATAACATTTATCGTACAGACTATGGACCAGTTAAAAGAAGAACAGAAGAAGAGTAAGTGCTAATTTAAAAGACTGGTGTAATTCCAATCATACATTTTTTATTATAAAATCCACATAAATACAAATTATTTAGGTTTTGCTAAGGAGCATATCGCCAAACATCTTTGTCTCTTCTTCCAGGCGACTCAGGTTTGTTGCATGCAGGAGTTTTGTGAGCTGGTGCTGGGGATTTCTCGGAGCAAGCATCAGAGTGGTCATTCCCTCCTGTGTGCTCCTATTTGTAGTGGCAACAGCTGCTTGGACACCTGTGATAGAACAACAGCAGTGTGTCACATTTAAAGATGATTAAGTGAGCTAAATCAACATGAAAAACATACATTAGTATGTAACATTGAACATTTCTGTCTCCTGCTCTTCACCAAGTCTGGAAGAGGCACATCAGGTTATATCAGGCTGTTTGTTGTAATTTGTAAAGAATGTACATACACTATATGCAAAATGAATTAAAAAGGTACTGGGAAACTGGCTTCGTACTGGGGACATGTATTCATCTTGTGTACAAGCTGTTCTGATCTAACACACAGTGCTATTTCTTTCTTCATTGAATTGTTGTAAAATAACATACTTCTAATCTGATAAAGTATTGAGTACTTGTAGCTCTAATGCTCTATGGATGCCTGATGAAATGCATGACTAAAAACACACCAAAGACCTACATTTTTGTGTGTACTCTTATGTTGTTGTTCATTTTGTATAATTCATATGATCTGGGTTTTTGTTGGATTGTTTACCTTTACTTCTGAAGTGGTGTAACCTCAGACTGCTTGCAGATAACTGTGTAGCCACAGATCTAGTTAGCACCAATGCAGGGGTTGTCTGTACATTTACTGCTGCTTCTGGTTGGTAAAATGTATGTTCTGTGGAGCTGGATGATTCTTGAGAAGTGCTCTGGAAAATACAATAGATACTCAGTTGTCATTGTCTAACCTAAGAGCGTGATAAGAAACGAGGGTCAAACACATCTAACCCTATTCACACACACTGTTAGCATAACAACAGTAAGACGACGGTCTAATCAACTAGACAATGTGACTACAACCTACAGACACTTTTCACACCTCGTTGTTTTTGCCGTGAAAAGGTAACAGCCGCTAATTATCAAAATGTGCTTTAGCAACATGAGCAGCAGTTTTGCGTTTTATAAAGAATGAAAACAAAGATATTATCTTTAAACATAAGCTATACAAAACTCGAAACTATACAAAACTCTACTCGAAATTATCATTAGCAATATAGTAGTACTTACTGCTCTGGGCTCCTCTTCGGTGTCTTTTATAGTGGGATTAGCACCCTTTTTTAAAATTTTGGACCATGTTGAGGTTTTCGAAGCAGTCTTCAGTGAAGTGTTGGTTACAGACAAAAACCTGTTTGGCTACTTTACCCTGGGAGTTTCGAATAATAAACTCCAACCACTTCTTACATGTTAATTCTTTTTGGGAGAGAAAACAACGCAGTAAAACTCCCACAGCCGAATGTTGCTGACGGTAAGTAAGCTAAACATTAGCAGCGATGCTTCTCTGTGTCTGAGCTGCGGAGCACGGCACTTGTTGACAGTGCAGGAGGGAGGGGCAGGAGGAGTGTGGAGGAGCACTTCCTGGAGAGGAGTGGTTTATTTCACTTATTGACGTCATTGCGTGAAACAGCTCGTTTTAGGGACTGTAACTCAAACTAAATAAATTACTTAAACATGCGCGAATGAAACAAAACACAACTTTGGGTATGTGTTTGAGGTAGAAACAACGTTAGAACATGGTTAAAAGCTCAGAAAAGTCGATTTAGCATAATATGGGACCTTTAAAGTGAAACACTTTTCAGATTTTTTATTCTTTAAAGGTTTTTTTGTCTTTTTTTTTTTTTGTAGGTTTGGTTCATCTGCGCTAAAGAAAGAGTTTTTGCTTCCCTCCATTAATGGAGACAAAGTGGCCTGCCTTGGAGTGAGTGAAGTCGGGGCCGGATCTGATGTCTCCAGTAAGTCATCTCCCATAATATGATAAAACATTGTTTTATTTTATTTTTTAGCTTTAGAGTTTACCGTTGTAGACCGTAGCCATTGTGTAATTATCTCCGCTTTGTGAAACATTGCGTCAAAGCATTGCCAACATTTATCCATGTTTAATTTTCTGCCCATTTCTCTATTTTTATCTTTTTTGAGCTGTTTTGCTATAAAATAAGGCGTATTGTGCAATGGAATAACCCATAGCCTTGCATTTTCTTGGTCCTTCATTGTTGACATCAGCGTCAACCACTGGGAGCACTCCTTTTTTACTGACAGCTTTTTAAGCTCTTTTAAGACAGCTGTGATTGGCCAAAATCCCGCTGTGGGCTGATCATTCTCATCTAGAGAATATATATTTTTGTGCTTAAAATTACACGGTGCTACTTAAAGGTCTAATTTTTCTCAGATGTTGACTATTACAATAAGCTTTAGTTGATTAAACTGTCAAACTAAATGCAACTGAAAAAATTGCATCAAATCAGCTTTATGAAAGCAATTTTCATCTAAACTAGGTAAGTAAAATGCTGGGTTTAAAAAGAAAACTGAAGGCTAATCATTTTTAAAATGTGGATGTTTCTGAGAAAATGTATAAAATACAGCCTTGATTAAAAATTTATAATAAATTAACATGTAGAATTAGTGGTCATTTGCAAAATAGTTTACTGTTATAATAATAAAGGTAAATAAAAAAACGTGTGTGTGTGTGTTTTAGTAATTTGGCTATTTATTTTAGTTCAAAATCTAAACAGTTTCCAAACAGGAGGCACTGTTTTGAAGTAGTGTTGTGTAACATGTTTTTAAAAAAATGTACTGTAAAAAATAATTGGTGTCTCTCATAAATTTTAAACATGTGATTTAGTAAACTGCGTATTACATCTACCACTTTTTTCTCAACACATTTATGTAGGCATCAGAACAAAGGCAGTGAGAAAAGGGGATGAATATGTCATCAACGGTGGAAAGATGTGGACCACCAATGGCACACAGGCCGACTGGATGTGTCTCCTGGCCAACACGAGCGATGGGCCTCCACACAAGAACAAGTCCCTGATCTGTCTGCCCATGAGGCTGCCAGGTATGGTTGTGGGTTCACTAATACCAGAGCACAGATTAATGCAACATGATAATCATTGTGGTCTGATCAGCGTGTGCATGGATAGCTGTGTTTATGTGTACAAAGACTACTGCAACACTCACTATCAGTTTTCAGAATTGTAAATAGTTGCATTACCATATAGTATGAAGCCAATTTAAGCAAGATTCACATGATTCAAATGTAAAAAAAAAAAAAATGAAGAATTTGGGATGAAATATGCTATGTGCCTGGGAGACCTGGGATGGACTCGCCTGGGTTGTTTGCCCCCCCAAATTCTTCCAAAATGTGTTGTTTCCATTAAGTAATGATTATCTGTTTTAAAACCTGAATAGCCTAGTTGTAAATTAAGCTACAGTTAATCCAGGTAAAACATGTAGTTATGCAGTGAATTTGGATAAAAGCCTTTTAGTTAGTTATAAACCCAAGATCACCTCTGTGATGGGTTGTATATAAGAAAGTAAATAAAATTGATGAATGAAAATATGAATAACAGTTCATTCATTTATTTATTCATCCTCTACCGCTTAGTCGCGTTGGGGGTCATGAGTGGCTGGAGCCTATCCCAGCAGCTTGAGGTGGGGTACACCCTGAAAAATTAGTCGCAGGGCTGACATTTAGACAGACAACCATTCACTCTTGCACACTGTATATCCACTATGGGCACTTAATTTTCACCAATTTACCTATACATGCATGTCTTTGGGCGGTGGGACAAAGCTGGAGGAGACAACCCACAGTAACAAGGGGAGGACATGCAGACTCCTCACAGAATGACCCAAGTTGGCCGGCCTGTGGATCGAACCCACAACCTTTTTGCTGTGAGCGCTAACCACTCTGCCACCATGCACCCCATGAACATTGTCAGATACTGGCATTTACATTGTGGAATAGTCACTTTCTTGTGTTTTGTGTGGGTCTTTTTAAATGTGGACCTGGTTGTATATGAGCATATGCAGTGGTGTTAATGCTGTCCTGTTTATTATTGTGTGATGCATTATGACATATATAAACATGATATATTCTGTTTTTGTAGGAGTACACATTGCCCGTAAAATTGATAAAATGGGGATGCGGTCATCAGATACAGCTGAAGTGTTTTTCGACGACGTCCACGTTCCCTGCTCAAACATCATTGGTCAGGAGGGCATGGGCTTCACCTATCAGATGCTCCAGTTCCAGGAAGAGAGGCTCTGGGCTGTGGCCAATAGTGAGTGAGCTTTTCTTAATGTACTTTCTTCTCTCTCTTCTCATAGCGTGGTGTTGGGAAGTGTAAATGGGTTAAGACTGACTCCAGCCGACCCAAAAAGGTTGGTGTTGATCTTATTAATTTGTGTATATGTTTATAAGACATATATAATAACATATAATAATATATAAATCCTTTTACCTTTTAATTATATAATATATAATTTTATAATTAAATTGTCATGGAATACATTTAATTACAAAAAATAAATGAAGGAAAATGAAATAAAACAAAACAGAAAAAAGTGCATATTGTAGACCTGTGTCACATAGTAAGCGTAGAGTGCGGATAAATAATGGTTTTGCTGACGGCCACCGAATGGACTAAATGATGCTGAGACAGCCGTGGCCTGTGTTTGTTCACAGAAAAAAACCCAGTGAAAAAACCCTGTCTCTGTCTCTGTCCTGATGGAGGGCATGTTAGAGCAACACCGACAGAAACATCTGATTTTATTAGAATAAAAGTGCGATTATTGGCAAATAAAGCAGCGACTTAATTCTCGTTTCATTTTGCTGTTACTCTCAGAGGTGTATATTGTTTTTCTTTCGATGTGGCTCTAGTATGCTGTACAATGGGCTCTGTCTAATTACAGAGGTGACATTTCATCAAAGGTAAGATTACGTAAATGCAAGATTATGCCTAACCTAAACCTAACCTTTAACTGCTGTTAAAAGTTGTCGAAACATTCACTGCTGTGGGGACCCTTTGTCACAGAGGGGCACCGTGACTGTCACTTGACAGAAAACTATTAATAATTGTGTAGCTTGTATGTGACAAAAATAAAGAGAGAGAGAGAGAGAATGTAGTTTTAGTAAAACATTTGAAAAGTGTGTGTGTGTGTGTGTGTGCGCACATGTGCGCGCGCACATGTGTTTTTTTGTTTGTATTTTTCAGTTTTTTACCTTTAACATTTTTCATTTGCATATATTAAAAAATTTATTGGATGGATTACTTCTGTCACAACCATTTTCAGGTGATTCTTGTCTGTTGGTAATATTTCAAACTGCTTCTTTATTCCCTAACTGCTTCCCTTCCTCTGGGTCCACGGGCTCCTAAAATTTGTCTTTCTGTTAGATGATCTATTTTAACAAGTGAGAGTAAAATGGTTTCAAAAACTAAACCCATAAGAGGAAAAATAGCACTGTGAAGAAGAAAGGTTGTTTTTTGGGTATTTTAGCCTTTATTTTGGATCTCGATAGAAAGTTACAAGGACTAAGAGCCAGGGGCATTTTGTATTATTTGTCACAAACAAGCATACAAAACAAATGACCACAACTATAACAACATAATGTTGTGTGTTTTAGAAGGAGAGAAGGAAACCCAAAGCTTATGGTGAACAAAAAATACAGGTTTTGCAGCACTTCAACAAAAAAACAGTTGTGTGTCAGGCTTTATCTGAGAGCCACCATTGTGGAGGACTCAAAATTGACTACATCCATTGCACAAACTTTGTTCATTACACACAGCAGATTACTGTATTACAAAATTAACTTGAATGCTGCTGTGTCTTCTCTTCTATAGTCATGACCACAATGGACAATGTTATCCAGGAGACCATCCAGTACACGCGACAGAGGAAGATCTTCCAGCAGCCTGTCCTGTACCATCAGGCAGTCTACTTCAGGATGGCCGAGCTCCAGACTGAGGTGGAGTTGCTGCGCTCCCTGTTCTACAGAGCTGTGGGTACGAGCACCACAACAGTGAAGGAACACCTACTATTTAGACACTGTTTGAAATACATTGTAAAGCAACTGAATTAATCATCATCACCATCTTTAACTCTCCATCAGTACTGCCTCAGAGCTAGAGCGTGTCTTTGACTAAATCCAGGTTTGGCAGTTGCCTTCTTTCCATTACATTGTGCGCTATAGCTTCACAAACTGAGTGTGTGAATAAGTGAGGAAGGTAAATTGTGTTAGAGCATAAAAGAGGTCCGTTGACCATGTCCAGCACTGTCTAATAGCAAAGATTGAGGCATTAGCATCAGCACACAGAACAGCATGCAGTGCAGTGACTGATTTAATTACAAAATTAATTTAAAAGTTAGACTAATAAAGAATAATGATACTGTGCGATATACTTTTGTACAACCTATTAAGCATTTTGTTGTTGTTAAATGAATTCTGTACCAGCAGCTCTTCACTATAAATGTAACAAAAATAGAAAACACATTAAAGTAGTATATTTATCACATTCCTTTGACTGAAAACCATGAGGCATTGATCAAATGTTGGAAAGGAGCAGTGAAGAGGGTCCGTGTGTTCCATGACGTCTGTATTACTTTCAATGAAGGATAATTTTTTACTCTCTCTAACTCTGCATTACGTTTTGTCTTTACAGCACTGTACATGAAAGGCAATGATGTGACCAAGCTGGCATCCATGGCCAAGTTAAAGGGGGGTCGTTTGGCCAGAGAGGTGGCTGACAGCTGCCTGCAGTACTGGGGCGGAATGGGCTATACCAGTGATGTCCTGGTCAGCAGGTTCTACAGGTGAGACTGACCTGTACAACAAAGGTCTACACACCTTAATTTTACTAAGAGCCAGACTAGGAAATGAGAATCAAATCAAGGGCCAACAGTATTCATAACTGACGGGATGCTTGACAAATGCCTTGACAACTGTCTTTAGAATTAATATAAGCTTTGTTATAGTCATGATGCAATAAAATTGTGTTCTTCCCTCAGGGATGCCAGGTTAATGTCTATTGGGGGAGGGGCTGATGAAGTCATGCTGGGAATCATCTGCAAGTACATGGACACGTTACCCAAGAAGTGACCTGAGCACGCCCACAGCCTGTGATATTATTATCAGCAACATCACATAAGTGCACTTCAACTGTTCCAGAGCTTTGTACAATATGTGCTGAAAACAGCAGGCTGATTTTTGTGCCCTTATGAATTTGGTTGCATGTTGTATAAGCCCTAATCATTCAAGATTGTGTACAAAATTTATTTGTAAAACAGAATGACTACAGGATGAAAACAGTAATGTTCTGTTTGTAAATGTAGAACTACATGTAAGATATAACTTTAGTTAGACTGAGTAAAGTGTGAAAATAAAATGAAACATAAAATTTCTTTATTTACATTAAAAACAATTTACAACAAATACGTGTTATTTTGGTGTAATATTGTAATGAAATTGTTTCCTTTAAAAATGCATAGCCATGGCAGTTTATTCTATTTCTACTATGACATATCAACTAAGGTCTTGCTGATCTGGCTCATCATGAATAAAACTTGATAATTAAAACATCTTGGGATGTTACAGTATACACAGCTTATCTCTCACTGTTGTGAATCTACAGCCTCACAAGTGGTATTTCAGCATTAAAAAAAATACCACAAGGCCATGGCCTCAAAATGTTTTAAACTGTATAAATCTCAACAGTCAATCTATTAAAGTCATGGCAAGATGTGATTTTAATTAAAGGCTTGAGGTAACTGGGACAAGACTATGACTATCTTGAGAATGGACTCTTTATGTTAGTATTTATCTTCTGAACCAGAAGAGACCAATATAACAACAGATTACATAACACATACTGGACTGTTCTTCCTCATTATATTTAGGACTTATGTCTACTTTACAGAGGCATCAGCATGGTCCAGACATGGGAAGTGTGTGCTGTGGTAAAGTCCAATACTGTCAATCCATCACCTTAGCCTGATAAACCAGTACAGGACAAAAAAGACAAACAAGCAGAAGAGCAGCATGTAGCACAGCAATTTGGTTTGGCTCCCTCTGGACAGCTGTTTTACTCTGCCAATAGTGGCCCCCAGCAGGCCGCCTGTCGAGTCAAAGTCTGTGTCCTACAGAAACAGGGTAAAGTTTAAAGGCAAAAGCTAACTCTTTCATTTAAAAAAATCTTTTAGTTAACATCACAGTATATTAAAGGTGTTAATACAGTGTGTCCATGAAGTCTCTTTACAATTTAAAAAATATGTTACAAGGCAATTGATGAGATATCTTAATTAGATTTGTTTTATGTACTCAGTGGTTATCAAAGTTTTTAATCACATTGCATTTGTGTATTTCAGGTACCCTGTTGAGGTACTGTTAAATAAACCCCTAAAAAATGGCTACTCCTCAAGAAAAGGGACAATGTGTCTCATAGTTTATTGAAACAAAACATACTGATACGCAGACTAGTTGTAACTGTCTGGCAGCAGTAAGGCTGGACTTTGTAGGAGAATGATCAAAGGCTTGTCTTACACGATCACTGTTTTCCTCAGATGGTCTTGGTCATCCACTCCTCCCTTTATCCAACACTGTCCCAGTCTCCATAATTTTCTTGTGCCATGCACGATTGTGGATCTCTTCCATACTTAGTTCTGTAGCTTCACTGTGTATGCAATATTGTTTCAATAAACCATGACACACATCAAGCTTTCACTAGACTGTTGTGAATACACGGGAGACTAAGTTGGGAAGGGCTTAATCCTGTAAGGCAGTGTGTCTGAGGCATTCAGCACAAATTTTTGTCATCTGTGAAAACTCCTCCCATTACATGGATGTAGTCAGTGGGATTCAAACTCACAGCTCTTGCACCATAGCACGGTGGTTTGTCCACCAGACTGCCATGAACAGAAAATAGCATGAAGAGAAGAACCACCTTACAACAAATGGCTTACACAAGTATGTAGAGGCATTCTGCAATTTTTGGAAACTAAAACATAAGGAGCATCTTTTTTATGCATCAGAAACAGCGAAGGTTTCTTAGTTTATAATATAGGCTGCAGTGTGTAGCTGATAAAGTGAATTTAACTAAAAGAAACACCTAAAGGCAAGCAAGAAAATGCTGATTAAGTATAGTAGAATCTGTCTTTGTAGTGCCAAGTGTTGCATAAAACGAAGGCCCTCTTCGTGAACAAGGGCAGAGTTAAGGGCTTTAAAATAACATTAAACAGCTTAATAATATTAAAAAGGCTTTAGTTTGAAAAAAAAAAAGCTACTAATTTGTTGTCAGTGATTCATATTTGACAACTAATAAACAGTTTTTGAACATTAATTCTAATAAAACGGAAACATCAGGTGACATCATGCATGCGGCTGATGGTTGACCAATTATTGATCATTAAGGTGTTTGACTATCGGTTAACGAAAATGCCCAAAATGTGCATCTCTATTGTTGGAGGCTAAAAATAATGATTTTTGTTTTTGTTAAAACTTTGAAATGTATAATGAATAATAATAATATAGACGAGCGTATATACAAAGGTTAACGAACACTCGTTCGTTGGAAGGATGTTGGACTAGTTGGGTCAGGAGGTTTGGCATTATAATAGTAATAGTAATGGTAATACTTCTACTTCTACAAATAAGAATAATAATGATGAATCCACAGGGGAACTGGCTGTGGGTGATGAATGCCTCTACATCTACGCAATTACAGCACTCACAGGATTTACTAAATTTAGTTAAATACTTACCATATCCTCTATTATTTTGTTCTGATATTTGACTTCTGTTCCTATGTCAATAGAAAGCTGTCAACAATAAACAAAGCGTTGGATGATATCACATAAAACCAAGTGGTGTACATGTAATAGAAAAAAATGTGCACAGTATGAAGAGCTAATACGATAAAACATGTGTATGAAACAGTCTTACACTTTTGAGAGCGCTGACTTTGGCTCGAAGCCCCTCCTGGAGATGTTCATTCTCCTCTTCATAAACACTGTAGCCGCTTGAAACGTACTGTCCAGAACCACCGTCACCTTTACCAAAAAATACCAACAATAAGCTGATGGTGGGAAATAACAGAAGGGATTTAGAGTTCATAAGGTTTTTTTAAAGAAGAAGATTATAGTCAAGAGGCTGACTCTTGACGGTAGCTGCTAACTGCATAAGCTAATGCTTGCTAATACGCAGAGAAGCTACGTTTGGACTTAAATACGTTGGTTCTTACCTAAACCGGCGCGCCTCATTTTGAATCACCCAAGACAACAAACCAGCAGCGTGTCTTACTTAACAGAAGAGAAATGAGCCAGAAAGGTTACAGTTTAGCGGCTAACTGTTGGCAAACCTGTAGCCGTGGACCAACGATTAGGACTGAGGACTCCCAGTGCAGGAAACGCCACGACATCAGACGGTGGCCGCGAAGGACCATTGATCTCTGACAAATTGACCGACGATAAAATGAGATGAATACAAAAAATTTAATTGATATAGTCTTCCTTTTTAATCTATCCTGTTAATTAGTTTGTACAATTTATATTCATATTTTGTCTTTTTTTTATCTTTTATTTTTCCTGAGCCAACTTAGACCATTATCATATGTGAGCTGATATAACTGTCAGTTTCTCCTAGGTGAAATGTATCCAGTTTAATCAGACAATATTGTGGGGGTTGACAGAATAGTCAGACTTTTAGACTACAGCCAGTCAGAAGTGAGACAATTATTTTATCTCGGTGTATAATAGATAGATAGTCTAATTGTGTGTTATGCAATAACTGGCTGATGTTGCATTCTTATTGGCAGAAGCACTCACATTCCGCCATCATAAATGAGCAGCATTAGGTCACAGGTGCCCTAACAATAAAAGTACATTCACCTGAAAAGTCATCAATGTCTATTGACTCATACACACGCTGTCCACAATATTTGTAAAGCATAATGAAAGAGAGTTTAGCTAAATGATTACCTATTTTCCTAACAATTATTGAGGCTCTGAATATGTATTAAATGACTGTGGATCTTCTGAAAATAATATAACAACAGTTAATGTCCTCTTGGGGGAGAAAAATACAGACATTGATAAATGTAGAAGATTACCATGATGAGGAATGTAGACACAGACAAATAGTTTCCTTGAAAAATATTGAGATATATCCTTGGTAAAAAAGTGACAAATGTACTCATATATCCTTCTCCGCTGCTTCAATAGGACATGTAATATTTCAAAATCTGAGAGGTACTTTTTGAAGTGATTAGCGCTCCATTGTGTCTCATACATCACCCATCAGCCTGTTGCCAATACAGCAGCTGACAGCTAATAAGATACAGGAGATTAAAATGGCTTTACTGACAATCATTTATTCTGATCCATTGTCTTATAAATACAACTTTAAGACTCAATATACTGTAATGCATTTGAAATCTCCCCAGCTCATCTTTTGATGTGCCACCCCAAGGCTTTGCCGTGGCATGACCTTGATGCAAGCGTCAAAGAGGCCTGAATATACTGAATAAATTATGCATGTGCATCTGCGAGCCTGTGTGCAGCCTAGGGAATTGGATTTGTCAGATTGGTGTCTAGACATCAGAACTGGACTGAGAGCTCCGTGAACCTGGCCTCAGCTGAACTCTAGAACAACAGGATCAGGACAGTCAGAATTGACGAGGGCAGGGCTGGAGCCAGGGATAGGGCTGTGTCTGACTCTGAATGACACATGATGATGGTATTATTCACTGTTTATCTCATAGCATGTTTGAAACTGGTAAAAGGAGCGTCATGTATAATGTTGTAGTATAAAGTTTAACAAAAGAATTAGTATCTTTCCAATCTCTCTTTGTCTTCTTTATCTTTTATGAACATTTTGATTTTTTATTGTACACACAACAAACATTATTTAAACAAAAATAAATATAGACATTGGTAATGGTAATTGCTTTATAGCCTTCCATCTGCTCTCATCACACAGATTAATAAAGATTGGTTATAAATCCTTTTACATGTAAGTTACAATTCTAATTTTTTTTTATGGATAGTCAAAACAAACATTTTAGATTGTTCTAATTCTGTAATGATTCAATGTGACAATAATATTCATATACAGTGCTTTAAAGCATGGTTTTGAATTTTTATTTTTGAATATGACATTTTCAAACAAAATCACAGCAGTTACAAATTTATTTATTAAATCATCTTTGAAATTACAACCTAATATT
This sequence comes from Rhyacichthys aspro, assembly GCA_036850595.1. NCBI lineage: Eukaryota > Metazoa > Chordata > Actinopteri > Gobiiformes > Rhyacichthyidae > Rhyacichthys > Rhyacichthys aspro. The sequence goes on from CM072158.1 coordinate 21,473,309, forward strand.
AAATTTGCATTCTATTTCAATTTTTTTAGTCTAGAGAGGACAGACTGAGTCTAGAGAGGACAGACTAAGTGTAGAGAGGACAGACTGACCCCAGAGAGAACAGATTGAGCTCAGTGAGGACAGACTGAGCCCAGAGAAAGACTTTAAACTAAAACCAATATCTCAGTTTCTCATGAGTTTTAACTGTCTATTTTTCCAGATATATAAATGCAAAGTGTTATTTTGAAGTGATTATGCTTAGTTTTGACTGATGTGTTTCAACTGTATAAACTGTTGACGACAATTTACACATTGAATCTTTAAAATAAAACCTAAATGTTGTTAAACTTGTTTTTGCCTTCTTTGTGTGTTGGCCTCGTCACTAAACCAATAGACAAGGCATAAACAGACACAGTGCCAAATTAACTATCAAGACAGGAATCATCCATTTTCATTAGTAGCAAATATCAACAGAAATAAAAAAACTATACAGTGTGCATGCAGGAGCACATGACACTGCAGCAATGTGGAATAAAAAAGGCCACAAAGAAGGTCAAGACTTATGTAAATAGCAGAAAATTCACCGCCTTTCTCTGCACTGCACCAAAAACTTTTTGTTCCAGATCAGCCTATTTTCCCCAGAGTGAGCCATGAATTAGTCAGCCTCTGGAGAAGAAAACATACCTAAGGAGACATCAGAAGGACACCAGTGCGTCCTCTGGCTCTCAGGGGAGAAGAATGGATTCCTATACTTAGTGATGCTTTGAAACACACTTACAAGAGTTGTGTTTACCATGAGTGATACGAAATAAAAGACAGAAAGTATGGAATGAGTCATGAGGCTGCTAGTCAAGATGCAGAAAAATCCTTTGGATTCATGAGGGTGATATTGGGCAGAGACAGGATGGCCCTGTCAGTATTAGACAGAAGACCATCAGGGACTGGGCTAATTATAGCAGCAGCACAGTAACTGCTTTACAATTTCATAACTGACAGACTGCACAACTTTCCCATCAAACAAAGCTTAAGGAGAAGCTGCCCAAAACTCAAGCCATCTGTACGTCAGAGAGCAGCAGGCTCCTGTGGGCCATGAACTCACATTATTAGATAAAACCAAACAGACAGCATTAGTAATAAGTGGGACTTGTGTTGGTGGTTGTCTTCCTTAGTTTTGTGTGTTTTGGGACACTTATATCACAATGCCCAAACCAAGGTATCCATCAATCACTCCCGTATCACTACGGTTAGGAGGCTGAGATACCAGCTTGAATCAAATGTTTTTCATTTTGTTGGCCATTCTTGTCCTATCTTATCCTTGCATGTATGTTTTGAAGACTGGAGTTGATGTTTCTAAGTCTACATTGTACATAGCTTATAAAGCGCGTATAATTTTAAAGAATGCACTTCAAATAGAGCTGTTTGAACAACTGACAATATGGTCACCCTACTCTTTGCCTGAATACAGCTTATAATTACCATTACCATTCGGTGTTGGCCACTTGAGTGTAACCTTGTAAGAAAAGATATTCATTAACGGCAATATGAAACCCTTAACAATCAGGCACATGGCTTAAACTGCACTTGAGTATTCATAAAAATTCATGTCTAATTAAATAGAGATAACATTAAACAACCAATAAAACACTGCAGGGTCAGTCAGCAACTGTTATAGTGTGACCTTTCAAGCTTAAAAGGCAAACATACCACAAAAAACCTTAGAAAGTGGTACCATCAGAAGAGGCCATAAATGAGACATTCATCCAGCTACAATTTGCTGTCATGTTGTTTTGGTGTAAAGCACAAGTGGCAGTGTAAATTGAAAGCATGAGCAGTGGCTCTTTCTTCTCTCACCTTCATCTGTTTAAAGCTCACATTTGAACTCGAGACTAGTTCATAGAGCCCATTCCTCCAAGGCTTCTCCCGTCACTACTCATTTACAAGACTATTAATCAGGCCAGAATTTGTTGTCAGCCAGTGGGATGCATGTGTTTCTTTTCTGATCCATGTGTGTAAAAGGGCCACAATTTCAATAAAGCACCCCGTTAGAATCAGATAAGCTTCACTCACTCTGTCTTTCCCCTTGTTGTATCAAAGCTGTGACTAAGGGCTTGACTTTAGAAAATCCCTCAACAAAAGAGATGCAAACATAATTACAGCTGGAGTAAAGTATTGATTGTGTATAATCTGCAGCCTGGGGCATGCGTCAGAAGCAGATTTTTAGTTTAGTTTTCAGTTTCAGTTGGATTATGATTTACATATTACTTTTTAATCAATTAATCTCTAATACAAAATAACATTCTGTCTCAGGAGACCCTTTAATTGGCTCTAGACACACTCTCTGCAGAGTGCCAAAAAGAAAAAAATAAATATCTGAGTTGATTAAGCAGCTGGATACTTCTTGGGACAAAGGATGTTATGCCTCTCTTGGTCCTCATCCGTGGCATCCTGTATCTTCGTCCTCAAAGTAAGTACTACTCAGTAATGCTCAGACCACAGTGAGTGTCACACAGTCTTTTGAGCCAAATTTACTGTGTATTTGTCTGTTAAGAATGAAATACACATGGTTTTACCAGTGATCTTGCTCCCAACCTTGTCCAATTTGTTTTTGTTTTGTAAAGACAGCCTCCACCCCAGCTCAGAATACAAAAAGTTAAAAAACTCTCTACAAAACCTTTATAAAACAATTTTAGCATAGTACTGTCAACATTGAGAATCCTTATTTACCTTAAAGGTCCTATATTATACTATTTTGAACATTATACAGTGTACTTTGGATACATTTAGGTTACCATATCACGTTTTGCAACATGAAACACACAATAATGATCTTATACAAGTGGTTTGGATGAGCTCTCATCATGAGTCCAAAGTAAACGGTCTGATTTGGCGCTGTCACTTTAAGGCTCATTTCTCCCGTGTTGGCTCCGCCCACTCATGACGTCATGCTAGAGCTGCGCTGGAAACAGACTGAAGTAAACACGGTACATTGTTGTAATAACTTATTCAGCAAGGGCTTTGAGAGTAACTGAGCCGTATATCTTCGACCCAGAGTCTGAGTCTGAGTTTGAATAACATGAGCAAACACAAAAACCTTGAAGGCTTCTACAAGACGTTTCTGCTTGGTAAATGAGAAACTATTTATTGTGTATGTTTATATGGTGTAGCCCGTAGCATAGCGCGTGTTAACTGCTTCTGTTTATAGGTGCACATGTGGAAATGGCCGTACAATGCCTACTGAAGTTGAGAATGTATGCTGCCTGGAGACTCCTAAGGTAGCTGGTGTGCAGTGTATTGAAAGAACTATAATAAAGTAGCCTAGCAATATGTAGAGCTATGCAGTAATACTTGTTAGTAATACATGTTGCTGACGGTAAGTAAGCTAACACAGTAGCAGAGTTGCTTTTTTGTGCGTCTGAGCTGAAGAACACGTTACTTGTTGACAGTACAGGAGAGAGGGGCAGGAGGAGTGTGGAGGAGCACTTCCTGGAGAGAAGTGGTTTACTTCACATATTAACGTCTTTGCGTGAAACAGCTCATTGAAAGGACTGTAGCTCAAACTAAATAAATTACTTAAACATGCGCGAATGAAACAAAACACAACCTTGGGTATGTGTTTGAGGTAGAAACAACATTATAACATGGTGAAAAGCTCAGAAAAGTCGATTTAGCATAATATGGGACCTTTAACAACATATAAGTAGCTTTTTTTTTCAAACTAAAGCCTTTTTTAATTAATTATTAAGCTGTTACTTAATTTACTTTTAATTTCAAGCCCTTAAATCTATTTATGAAGATATGACAGCCTTTTTTTTACGCATCACTGGCACTACAAAGGCAGTTCTACCACACTTTATTAGCATTTTATTGCTTGCCTTTAGGTGTTCCTTATAGTTGACTTCATCTGCTTCACTGCAGCTTATATTATAAACTAAGAAACCTTCGCTGTTTCTGATGGGTAAAATAGACGCTTAAGATGCAGCGGAGATGAGGGGCAGACTCTGCCTTTATTCAGCAGCAGGCACTTTATCCTTTTTACGCACCTCCACCTGTTACAGGGACAGATCAGCAGTGCATTACCCTAACACTCTAAAAATCATCTGGAAACAATGTGAGACTGAATTTTTGTCAAGACCTTTTCCCACATTCCACCTGGACTTTACTCCGATTTGTGTGTTCACTTATGCAAACTACAGCCCATTCCCATTTCAACCCTTTACCCCTTTCTCACAGCCCTATCCATTGGTTTTACAGATTCACCTGAGGCGAGGGGATATTACAATTTTCTTTTAGATTGAAGGGAAGGGCTAAGTAGAAGGGCTACACAGCCCTCCAAACTGAGATTTTTAGTGACCACACTTGAAACAGAGGGGTAAGAAAACTCCCAGCATACAGTGCGTTCACTAGCACAGTGGCTGTGAAAGACATGCATAAATGTCTTATAATTGAAACTAGAACAATATTTTGAAGAGTCCTGTTTTCATTCATTCATTCATTTTCTACTGCTTATCCCATTTGTGGGGTCGCGGGTGGCTGGAGCCTATCCCAGCAGCTTTGGGCCTTAGGCGGGGTACACCCTGGACAGTGGCCAGTTCGTTGCAGGGCGGACACTTAGAGACGAACATTGACAGACAACCATTAGAGTCCTGTTTTACCTTTGTTTAATCTTGTTCTCATACATATGTTTCGTAACAAAAGGATTTCTCCTGGGTGGGTTGTTGGCCCTCTGCAGGATAGTCGGTTGGTGGGGCTGCCACCTTACAGCGTACCGACACGCTGTAGAGCTTACAGCACCTGGTATTCCCAGGCGGTCTCCCATCCAAGTACTAACCAGGCCCAACCCTGCTTAACTTCCGAGATCAGGCGAGATCGGGCGTTCTCAGGGTGGTATGGCCGTGGTATATCACCTCTTAACAACTGAAGCAACCTGCCTCGAACGCTGGAAAGAGCACTTCAGCCTCCTCTTGCAGCACAGCTCCATCACGGCTGATTTCATCACCCCAGCCACTGCAAATGCTGCATCTACCAGCAACGCTTGCAGCACAGATCCTGTCACCCCAGGAGAAGTCAGAGCTGCTCTGAATAAAATCAACAACAGGAAGGCCCCCGGCTTCTGCACCATAACCGCTGAGATGTTGAAATCTGGTGGTGATGGCGTTGTCGAGTGGCTCACCCACATATTCAATCAGGTGTGGGAGACAGAGAGGCTTCCCAGCGACTGGACCAGAGGGGTCATCCTGCCCTTCTGGAAACGTAAGGGTGACAGGCTAGACTGCTGCAACCCCAGAGGCATTACCCTTCTATCCATTCCCGCCAAGCTCTTTACCAGGATCTTGCTCACCCGTGCCCTCCCAGCCATCAGAAGCAGTCGCTGTCCCCAGCAGGCTGGCTTCATGCCTAAACGCTCCATAACAGACCACATCTCCGCTGTTCGTCTGCTGATAGAGAAGACCTATGAATTCCGCAAAGACCGACATTTCTACATCGGGTTCATAGATCTGAAGGCTGCCTTTGACACCGTCTGCCATGCTTCACTGTGGAGTATCCTACAGGCCCTTGGAGCACCACCCAAGATCGTTGCCCTACTCAAGCTGCTTTACAGCAACGCACAGAGCTGTGTCCGTGTTAACGGCAAAGACTCTGACTGGTTTTCTATCTCCAGTGGCGTCCGGCAGGGCTGCGTGGCTGCTCCCGACCTCTTCAACTGCATCATTGACCACCTGATGCTCAAGGTCTGTGAGCGGGTCCCCGGAGTGTCCCTTGGCGACTACCACCTGACTGACCTGGAGTACGCTGATGACACCACTCTGCTCAGCACATCCTACAGCCAGTTGAGAGACGCTCTGGGCATATACAGCGAAGAGGCAGGGAAGCTTGGCCTCCAAGTGAGCTGGGCTAAGACCAAATTTATGCATTTCGGTGATGGGCCGGATCCACCCCCCCTGCAGCTCGGCAATGATATTGTAGAGCCTGTCAAGTGCTTTGTGTACCTGGGGTCCATAGTGACCGACAACGGAGACCTAAATCCAGAGATCAATCGCAGAAGAGCCCTGGCAGCATCAGCCCTGCAATCCCTCTGGAAACCACTCTGGCGACATTCTACCATCTCACGCATGACGAAGCTCCGGATATATAATTCCGCCATACTCTCTATCCTGCTGTATGGCTCGGAGACATGGCCCCTGAACAAGACTCTGGCTGCCAGAGTAGATGGCTTCGACAGCAGAGCTCTCCGCACCATCGAAAACATCAGGTGGCCCCAGCGAGTTTCCAACCAGGTGCTCAGAGCTTGCACGCGCCAGCCCAGAGCATCCTGCCTGGCTGCGCAACGCCGCACCCGCTGGTTTGGTCATGTCCTCCGCCTTCCTGTTGACCATCCCACGAGAGCCATCCTCCAGTTTGATCCAAAGGCAGCAGGCTGGAAACGACCACGAGGCAAGCCCCGCACCCGATGGCTTGACGTCATCCCGGGCGACCTCCAACAACTTGGAGTCACCGTGGAGGACGCAGAGCAGCTGGCCCAAGACCGCCAGCACTGGAAAAAACTGGTTCATCTGGTCGGCTCAATGCACAGGGACGGGACATCCCCCCCCCTCGCTGGAGCCATAATAATAATAAATAATCATACATACACTCAACTGTTTTCTCCTACTTTTCTGTAAAATCACTGTTTGCTAACATTACATTGACAGGTCACGACAGTCTTGTATTTGCAGAATTGCTGAACTTTTTAATTGCTCATCTGGTATTAATACATGCTATCTGTGTTTTTGTTAGTAGTTTGAATTTTCTTTGATAATGTTCCGAAAACAGCTTTTCATCTCTCATTTTCTCATGTGGCCAAGCGCAAACTCTATTTCATGCACATGAAACAAGCATTAAAGCACAAACTGCTCACACTCACTCCTGATTTGGGCAGACTGCACTGGGTGGATCTGACTACAGCGACAACAGGATACGCTGCTGACATATTGGTTGTTACCACCATTCTGGCAGCTTTCTGTTAACTGTCAGGATTTTTATTTTCGCTTCAAGTGAACAAGTAAAACAGACAAAGCACTGCCCTGAGGCGAATTCTGTTTTCAAAGGCTTACGACTCAGCGACAGCAGAAATACACAATCTTATGCACTGAGATGCCTCCCTTGTCACCTGCTTCGCTCCAGTGCACTTCGGCTCCATACAGCATGTCACCACACTCTTGCTATATTTATATCATAGCCATAACATGACTTTAGGTAATTGCCAAATGGGATGTGGCAGAATGTTTGGTCATGTCTGTTGAGGCAGACTACAAGTGTGAACACACTCTAAGACATTAACTTGTCTGTCTGTCTGTCTGTCTGCCTGCCTTTATGAGTTCCAAGGCAAAAACCACTACTGTCCAAAAAGAACATAAAGGCTGGTCTCACTTTTGCCAAAAAAAACACCTTGATGATCCTCAAGACTTTTGGGAAAATAGTCTGTGGACTGACGAAGCAAAAGTTGAACTGGAAGGTGTGTGTCCTGTTTTAGAAAAAGAACATTATATCAACAGTTAAATATTAAGGTGGTAGTGTGATGATTTGGAGCTGCTTTGCTGCTTCAGGACCTGGACGTCTTGCTGTGATTGATGGAACCATGAATTCTGCACTCTGACAATAAATCCTGAAGGAGAATGTCCGGCCATCAGTTTGTGACCTCAAGCTGAAGCACTCTTGGGTTCTGCAGCAGTAAAATGATCCAACACCAGCAAGTCCACCTCGGAATGACTTAACTTAATTTAAAGGTGGAATAGAAGATGTTTGCGAACATTCAGACAGCAGCGACTGTTACCCAGTTTTTGAAAAATGCGCATGCGCAAGACGAGCCAACTTCTTTCACAGTTCTTTCCAAGATCCGCCTCCAAAACAACACGCACGCGCCAGAGACTAACAGACGGCCCTTCACAGCTGACTGGCCCCGATTCTCTCCATACAATGTCACAAACGCAGGTTTCTGTCCATTGATTGTTAGAAAATTGAAATAGAGTAGCCCTGCCTGTAACGTTTTACAATAATAAGAAATAACTTCTAACTTCTGCCCACCAAAAAGAATAGCGATCAAACATTACATGTGTCTAACAATATACAGTGTCAAAACACCAGATAATACTCCCAACTAGCAATTTTTAATATGACAACCAAACATTGAGCCTAAAACTTACCTGTCGAGCAGCTTATTCCTCACTGTGCCTTCAGCGCTCGCTATCGCTCAAACGATGCACCAAGAACAACTCTGGTTTTGTTTCTTTCATCTGCCATCTTTTTCCTTTTCGCAGCCACCTCAAACATTGTCTTTCTTTTACAGTTACCTTCATCAGTGTTCTTCGCAGCCATTGTGTAAAACCTTGCTAACGACAAAAAATCTTAACTAGATATAAATGTAGCCTGAAGCTAACGAGGAGTAGCTAGATGAACAAACTAAAGCTAACGGATGGACGTTAGTTAAACAGACCCATCTACACAAATAAATAAAGAGAAAAAGAAAAAAGGGAAATAAATGACTATGTGGTCCTGACAATGGAGCTGCACGAAGGAGCAGTCTGTGCCTGACAGTGAAGCTGCACAGTAAGGCTGTTTAACGGTAGCAACGCAATAACAGCTGTAAACAGAATACGGGAACGCGCACGCTTCCGCCCTCACGTAGCAGGAGTGATTGACAGGCTGATTGACCAATAGAACACGCGATGAGAGCGTTTTTGATTGGATAATGTTTTTAAGGCACCACCACTTCCACAATTGACATATAATAAATTTTATTTTTCAAGACCTCTTATTTTCCGATGCCTTATATGCAAGTAAAAACAAATTTATAAAATATAACAAAAAATGTTTCCAAAAACATCTTCTATTCTACCTTTAACTATTTTGTTTTACTTTAGAGCTTGCAGTGTCTAAAATCAATCTCACTACATTCACATGTTGTAAAGTGTTGTGTCAGCTGTAAGTTACTGCAAATTGACCTATTCAGTGTTTCTTCTTGTAGACCAGAGGTGCCTAAACTTTTATCATTGTTTGTGATGAAAGGAAATAATTTTCCTCCTAGGTCTGTTAAAAAAAGCCTTGTGTCTGTTTGTCACTGCCTGTGCTGCTCCATTTTGTTCTGACGAGGTATCGCCTAATTAGAAGCCCGATGACTAACACGTTTTGACCCAGACCTTTCAAAAATCCTCATCAAAATAGGACTAATTGTGGATTCATGGATCACCAGGGCCCTTTACCATGACAAGTACTTACAATGAATCCATGGCTTGCTGAGCCCTGCTGTACATGACTTTAGGCAATCTGCCAAATAGGATGTGGCAGAATGTTTGGTCACGTCTGTTGAATAGTTATTGGGATGTGTCCTGGTGCTAGTGCAGTTCATATTAGTGCTAATGCCAGAGTGACCACAGTGGATTACTGCACTGGCAGACACTCACAATTAACAATGTGGTGGGCCTAAGATGGTAAATTTGCCAAGGGAAAATCTAACAAGCACTAATGTGTCACAGTTAGCTGTTAGGTAGGCCTAAATCGTCCTTAACTCTCTAACAGCCCTCAACAGCTCCGGGGCCATGATACATATCAAACCAGTACTAATTACCCTGCACTTGTTTGACTCCCTCCAGTATTGTCTTATGAGCACTCTACTTGAAGAAGAAACTGCAGTACTGATAGCGTCAAGAGGCACAGAAACTTCAGTAAAGGCAACATGACAATGATATAAAAAATAAACTATGCATTAAAGTGAAGGTAGAAGATAGTATTCAGTCTGAAAAAAAGTGGTGTCAGGATATTGCAACAGTTTGAATGTAGAATTCTGTGAATATGTAAATATATGTAAATTAAAATCACAAAAACAAACTATCCCTCTGAATGGGCTGTAGCAGTGTTTCTTTAACTCTAAGTACCACCTTTATGCTGATACAGATCTATGCCATTTTAAGTTTTATATGAACACATACCTATCTATCTATATGAATGTTATGAAATGAATTTTGTTTGCTGTGCTACTTCTTTGAACAAATTTTGAATTCTTCAGCATTTTAAGGGGACGAGGGGGGGGACGAGTCCAAACATTTAGTATGTTATAGAAAGTTGGAGCAGAAATCAGTAGTTCTTCATTTTGTAGTTATCAGAAAGCTGACAAAATAACTCCACAGAGAGCCAGAGTACCACCAGTGGTACCTGTTTCACAGGTAGGTAGGTAAGGTTTTATATTTATTATTTATTTTAAATTATAGCCCATCCATTGTACTTAACTTCTAATTCAGCCTTCAATGCATTAAATAAATAATAAATAATCTATTCATTAATTAATCTAAATCTATTAGTCTTGCCTTGCAACGCGCGCTGGTGGCGCCTGCACCAATGCGGTTATACAAGGAAAAAGGCACGTAAAAAGCTCTTCAAGAAAAAACAGCGAAATGCCAGCTTTTCAATCATCACAATCAATCTCAAAACCAATCATAAGGTTGTTGTTTTTTTTTTTTTTTTAAGATTTATACATCATATGAAAGATGAATAATCAAGCTTTCTGTGCACGTTTTTTTTTTAGGATAGGGCAATACAATTCATTTTCAATTCAATTCAATTCAATACTTTATTGTCATTGTTAAAATTAACAATATATAATAATAATATATAAGAGTATCAATCCACAGCATAAAATGGTGCAAGTTATTACGTGCAATCCCATGAAGTGCAATCAAACTATGAGGCACAGTTTGTAAAATTGTGGTATCAGCACACAATAAACTGTACAATAGAAGTTACAATACAATAATGTGCAAAAAGCATTTAAAGTGCAACAAAGCCCTTTGCACAGCTCAGTCTGTGATGAGGAAGACTGAGAAGGTCAAGTGAATAAAGGTGAGTGTGGTGTGTGTGGGGTGAGTGCAGCAATGCAGAGTCCAGTTCACAGTTTTTGCAGATGTGTGGGGTAATTGTGTGGTTAGGTGGGGAAAGGTGGGAGAGGGGGTTAAAGTGTTCTTTCAGTGTTCTGACCGACTGGGGGTAGAGGCTGTTGGCCTCTCTGGTGGTTCTGGCCCAGATGGACCTGTATCTCCTCCCTGAGGGCAACAACTGTAACAGGTGATGTTCTGGGTGTGACCGGTCTCTGATGATGTTGTGCACTCGGAGCAGACAGCGGGAGGTGTACACGGTGGAGATCTTCAGGAGGCTGGCCCCAATGATTCTCCCCACTGTTTGTACCACCCTCTGGAGCACCTGTTGTTCAGCCTTAGTGCAGCTGGTGAACTACACTAAGACTCCATAGGTCAACATGCTCTGTACAATGATAAAAGTTTACCATGAGCCTCAGGGGGAGTTTAGCTCTCTTCAGTTTCCTCAGGTAGAAGAGGCGCTGCTAGGCTTACCCTACAGCTGAGGCAGTGTTACTGCCCGAGGACAGGACCTCCGTCACAGTCAGACCAAGGAACTTAAAGCTGGTGACGCTTTCTACCACTTGCCCTCCAATGCAGACTGGAGAGTGGCTGGGCTGGTTAGCTTTCCTGAAAACCACTATCATTTCCTTCGTCTTCTTGGTGATAAAAGCCAGGTTGTGATTGTTGCAAAAGAGGGGGAACAGTCATGCGTGTAGAGTGTATAGAGCACTGACTGAGCACACAACCTCAGGGGGCTCCGGTCTTTATCCATAAGCCATAATATTTGGCCAAGATACTATTTGAAAATCAGTAATCTGATGGTGAAAAAAAAATCTAAACATTAAGAAATGAATTCCAAACGAAGTCCTTAGTATTACTAACAAACATTTGTTGTGATATATTTATGGTAGTTTTTTAAATTAAAATTTTTATTTTATTTAATTTTGATTGAAAAAGCTAGGTTGTCTGTGTTTTCTAGGTTTCTAAATTTATTAGGGTGCACTATGGCCTGAGTGGGTGTGAATTTACTTTTATCATCAACCAGTCAACTGTTGTCGAAAAATATGCGCATCCGTCGCTCAAAGACAGCAGCAAGGAGCGTGGTTTCACTCACAGACACGGAGCTATACACTCATCAGCAGAGCATAGTCAACTGAAGTAGGGGTAGGAATTTAAGAGCATGATATCCACACATTTTGTCCACAGTTATTAACTTGTGTTCAGACTGCAGCTTCTTGTTACCAGGCTAACTGAAAACAAACTGTTTGTAGCTAACATTTTTATCAGAGTTTCACAGCCCCTCCCTCTGAGTGTTACCACAGAGCCCCACGGAGCAAACTGCTGTCTTTACTCATAATATGATTTATTAATATATTTATGTAAAAATCCATAATCTGGTTAATTAACTCCAACCTGAGGATGATTTCTTTTCCCTTTGGTTTGAAAAAATGCTGACCTCTGTGTTATTGTAGCTACCACAAGAATCATAAAAAAAAAAGAATCTTAAATAAAATGACTTACTCTTTTACTTTAAGTTTATATATTCATTCATCTTCTACTGCTTATCCCACTTTGTGGGGTCGCGGGTGGCTGGAGCCTATCCCAGCTTTGGGCCTTAGGCGGGGTACACCCTGGACAGTGGCCAGTTCGTCGCAGGGCTGACACTTAGACGTACATTGACAGACAACCATTCACTCTCAAATTCATCCACTAGGGGCACTTTAGAGTCACCAATTCACCTATACATGCATGTTTTTGGACGGTGGGAGGAAGCCGGAGATCCCGGAGAGAACCCACGGTGTCACGGGGAGGACATGCAGACCCCTCACAGAAAGACCAGAGTTAGCCAATGATGTTTTTTTTTGGGTCGGCCGGGATTCGTACTCACGACCTTCTTGCTGTGAAGCGGGAGCGCTAACCACTCCGCTACCGTGCACCCCCAACAAAAAAGTTGGTCTTTACTTTAACTTTTATACTTTTATAAAATTTAGGTGCAATGTTTTGCAACTGCTGTGCTCTTTGGACTCTTCTATTCCTTCCCATAAGTTACTTATCGAAGCATGATCCTGATGATGTTATAGTCTGTACATGTCTTGTGTTAGATTTGGTTCGCTGTACAACCTTATGGTGAATTGAGTTTTGTCACACTTCTAATAGCTAGTTGCCGTATCAAAATAATTTTGCCCCTCTCACATAATTCACACCTGGGGCAGACAGAGAGGAGGACTGCCCTACACACAGTGCTCACTGCCTTCCCCGACCACCACCAAACTCACCTCTACAGTGTACAAACAAAGGCAAGATGGGTCAAGTGTCTCGCCCAATGGCAGTATGAAGGGGAGGGAGCAGGAATCAATCCGCCAACCGTCCGGTAATTGGCTCTACCTCCTGAGCCACTGCACCCCATGTGTTGTGTAGGGTAGATTTGAACAAATTGTGTAAAATTAACATGCTTAAAGAAGTGAAATTATGTAAAAAGTAAGTGCCTTTCAGCTTATCCCCAACCAGCATAAACATGCAAACATGAGTAGCTTGGTAATGTTTTTACGCTGGATGCCCTTCCTGTTGCAACCCTCTCCATTTAGCCGAGCTAGGGACAAAAATGTGAAATTATGTGATTCCAATCACAAACTAATTACCAACCCTAACCCAAGATGTTTGTGGTGAAATAACCTAATGGTTTAGGTGCAACCAATGTCCACGATTGAATTACATAATTACATAAATGTAAATAAATACAAGGTATTTCTTTCAGTGTAGTGCAGCTTGTTTGAGTAGGTGTGTTATCTGAATGCTGCTCTGGCCTAACAAATCATACTGAGTCTGCCTAAAATGGTGGGCCCTGGCGGGCTCCAAGCAGATTCCAGTTCATTTATGTTGAGAACACAAACTGGCCTCAATCTGACCCAACTACATGAATAAAGCCCCTTTGTAGATAAAATAAGCTCCCGTAGAAAACCCTGTGGTATTCCAATATGAAATATGAGACACTCAAGGCAGAAACCTCACGGAAGTTTTGTGCTTTACACACAATAAGGACTTTGACAATACATTTGTGTTTCTTGTCCAATAACCTTGGTTTTTCCCAGTCAATTCACTCAAACAACAAAGAGCATGTATATGACGACAAAACCAAAACATATATAAATATGTTATGTTTATAATATGTTTATATATAAATATATAAATTATAAATTGGTTCTTTCGAGTCTTTTATGCTTTGATTTTGACAGTTTAGACTGGTCATGTCCAGTTCAGTTTTGTTCAGAACAAAATGACATTTTAAATGTTCTTATCAACAAGCCTTTCAAGACTGAACATTACTGTACAACAGAAGTAGCCTACCCATGTGCATGTACAGCACCTCATAAAACTCGCTCGGTCTACCCTGTAGTTGTGGGTTGCAAAGTGTCTTTGCCAGCTGTACACAATTGTTGTCCGTCAATAGCAGGCTACAAAATTAATAAAAACAGAAGCCATGCAGTAAATTAAAAGCACACTAAAAACATGGACTTCAGAACAACCCTGCCATTTCAGATCGACCTCCCAGTGATAACTGGAACATCTGTGCCCCCTGACCCCAACTCCTCTCACTGAGTTGGATCAGACTGTTCCCCTCCTGCTAACATAATGCGGACATTTTCATTTGTCTGTATATTTGATGGACTATGTAAATATGATATTGGGCTAAAGAAATAAACATGATTTTCAATGAGTTTTACTTTTGCTTCAAAATATTGACATTTGTTACAGTGAACATTTGATTGTGCTGATTTGTTAAACACCAGCAGCTTAAACAGGAGCAGAAAAAGACAATTTCACTGATAGCTCCATACAAAATACCAAGTTTACTTCCCTGTCTACTTTTTTTTACAGTACTCAGTACTTACGTTTACTTATCTTAAAATATATTGCATAATAATGTGGATTGCCTGTATGAACCGTGCATTTTTATGGCTTTGTTTACTGAAGAAAAGAAATGAGGTTAGTTCACACAGTAGGATTTTGTTTCCTATTTGCATAAATATTCAATACAATCTCTGCAGGAACAAACTCCCCTCAAGGGCAGAATACATCCCTCTCTAACACTCTAACTACACTCTGAGGCCACAGAGGGAAGAAAAACAAGTAGCTATGTCATCTTTACAGACTGATGTAGGGTGAGCGTCATAGTAATTAAACAGAACTATATATACTCCACACTGCATTGTTCAGACGCAGCTTTACTCAGAAGAGACACAACAGCCATATCATTACTAGTCAGATCTGTATGGTATACTGATCCATTCAAGCATGAGTGGCAAATTTTAAACCAGAAACCTGAAAACCAGAAAACAGACATGTTAAGGTCGTTCTCATTTACTCCCATTCTTTACGTGCTCAAATTCTTGTGAATCTGTTCTCACATTTTGTGATATTGTGTTGAATGTGTTTGGATGTCAGTGCCGTCCCCATATCTAAATGTCAGTGTGGATTCAAACAGGACTGTGTCGCATTGAGTGGCTTGAGGACATTCATTTCTGAAGCCTAAATATAGAAGCAGCACGTGATAAGGTGAGGTAAGGCTGTGGTCACAAGTGCTCTGAGGTTGATGCTAACGTCTGGAAACAGGCTGTTGGCAGATGGATAGTTAACAGTTCAGTTCCAGGCCACACAGTCCATAGGGCTCATACTTCCTGTGACTGCAGAATGCACTCACATATGCATGTAGACTGTGCTTTGAAGTCAACAAGGCCGCTCCATTAACCATGCAGTATGTGTAAGAAATTGTTTTTCCAAAGTCATTTAATTCAGAACACCTGAGCTACATGATGCTAATTTAAGTATCATCAACATGTGCTCTGTCACATTGTGAGTTATCTGTTGTTTGTCTAGCTAAGTTAAGGTAAGCTAAAATTAGCTAGTCCATAGTGACCAAGGCTGTAGGTGATCATTTATACTTAATTATGGGGTTTCCAAGGTTTAGCCAGGGCTGCAAAATTTTCCAAAAGCCTTGGAGTGAGATTTGGTAGGGCTGTGTGCTCAATGTTTTTCCCCCATTAAACAAAAACATTGTAATACCATTTATCATATTAGTGTTTCTCAACGTAGGGCCCAGGGTCCTTGAGTAATTACTATTTTGTAACTCTGAATGTGTAGCCTTACCTTAAGTTATTTGGGGTAATTCTAGAGTTAGAGAGTTAGGGGTGCCTCGTGCACTCATTGACTAAGACCAAAGATAGATTTATTTGTCTCACAGGGAGGCAGACTAAGTGGCCAAAAGAAGCCTTTTGATAGTTTTGGATTCATAGTTAGATGCAAGTTTCTGATACTATAAAGCAGGGGGGTCTGGAGGTCTTCCCCCAGAAAAAAATAAATAAAACAGATGTAATCTCCTGTTTATTGGGGCATTTTAGATTATGTTATTATAGTTTAGCTTGCTATGGTCACACACTTGAAGGCTTTAAAACTGAAAAAGAAGGCCGTATATTCTTTATAAAACCCACCCTTTACTCTAACTTCAGTCCCAATAAATGGACAAACAAACTACTTTGTTGGGAGCATGTTGTGAAAAACATTATTCCACCAACTTGTAGCTTATAGTACTGTGTGTTGTGGGTCTATATTATTTTAATACATTAGATCAATAGTTAAATCTAATTTCCAATTCCCATGAATAGATTATCTTTTTACCTTATGTCCTCCTGATGTACTGCTGGCAAAAATTAAATGCAGGTTTCACAATGGCTAGCGCTTAAGCAAGACAAACCAAAGCACAAACAGTCACTTGCGAGCAGAGCCTCTGTAAGAGTGAGGTGCTGTGAGGGGGCCGAGACCGCATGCTCAGACACAGAGCTCTGATCAGAGTCAACATTATTAACTAACCTATCGTTGCACATGTTTAATGAATTTGCAAGCACAGTGTATGTGTAAAATGCACAAATAAAAGTGACAAAATGAAATGCAAAGTAGATGCCAAAAGCCAAAACTATCTCAACGACAACTGAGCAAGACACTGCAAGATGCTGCAAGACAGTGAACTCACCAAAAAGATGACTGCTTTTCATTTGTTTTACATGAAAACTTTACTGTAACTGCTTCAGGTTAAAGGGGGAGCACGGTGGTAGAGTGGTTAGCACTTCTGCCTCAGTGCAAGAAGGTTGTAAGTTTTGTGAGGAGTTTGCATGTCCTCCCCTTGTTATTGTGGGTTACCTACAGGTATGGCTTCCTCTCACTGTCTAATCACATGCTTATGTAGATGAATTGGTGAGTCTACATTGCTCCTAGTGAATGAATGTGAGAGTGAGTGGTTGTCTGTCAGTATCTGCATCTGAGTCAGTATGTTTTTAAGATTATATATATATATATATATATATATATATATATATATATATATATATATATATATATATATATGCAGACCTTAATTGGAGTACAGTGGTCCCTCGTTTATCGCGGGGGGTTACGTTCTAAAAATAGTGCAGAACGTTTCGTCGACATTGTGGGTTTTATCGGGGAGAAAACTTGCAAACATACAGCACTTCAGAGTCACACTGCTAGCGATCGAACATTTATGTAAATTTGGCAAGCTGAACGCATTCTGTAATGTACAGGAGACACGGCACGGAGGAGATTGATTGACAATAGTGTACAGTCCCTTAGCCAATCAGGACGCAGAACACAATGCAAAATTGCACTAAAAAAAAAAATCCGCGAAACAGCGAGGCCGCAAAAGGTGAACCGCGTTATAGTGAGGGACAACTGTATGCTCATAGTTCGATCAAGCACGTGCTTTAACACATTATAAACTACAGCAGACTAAGCTTGTTCTTCTAAACTTTTTACAACGCGACAGACCAAAATAACAAACAAACAGGAAACAGTGGCAGGGTGACGCTATATACAGTATGTCTTCACTGATCTAAAAACTGCTCTTCAAGTTCTTCTCATCTGTTTGTGTGTGTTAGTCTTTGGCCCTGTCTTGCACTGGTGCATGCTCTGTGCGCTGTGTGCCTTCTTCCAATTTTGTAAAATTTCAATGACTGCACCCCCAGTCAGAGTAAGGCGACTGCAGCTGTTAAAAACTACGATTATAATTGGACCAAGGCAATAATTATATTTTCTCTACCTGCATGTAAACATACTTAGTGTCAGCGCTGTGACTAACCATTGTTTGGAGTCTTTAGTCATAATCAGTGAATGCTATTGAACACTAATTTTTGATAAATAAACTAAAATAAACTCATTAAAACCATGTCAAGACACAATATAAATGTGCCCATTACAGAAAATGTACAAGATAGACATCTAGTGAGGGTGAATTATTACACGTAATATTATTACACAGAATATGGTTTATTTGGGTTATTTTCTATTGTTTTCTGATGTCATGTGTCTCTTTGTGGCATACATGTGTGTTAGCATGTCCCATCCTTGAACAGTTGTCATATTTTATCCACTGCAGTCCATTGCTTAATCGTTGTGTTTACTTATTTCTTCTTATCCAATTGTGCAATATTTTTTACTGTTTTGTCATGTATTTGTATTATAATATCATCTTTGTGACACTTGGTTTGTGGCACCCTGGAAATATGAAACATTTCGGCTCACTCTTACTTACTTTTTATTTTCTTATAATTGTGTTAATATGTAATAATAATGATAAATTGTCTGTAAATATGCTTTGTGGCTCTCAGAAATTCATAACAACTCACCTGTAGAATTAATTAATTAAATAAATACAATGTAATACGTACGTTACAGCACTGGATGGCAGTAGTGACAATGGAAGGTTGGTGAGTGATAAGGCAGAAGTAAAACAGTTCAGTGCAGGCAGTAAGCACTCAGTCAATGAGGAAGCAATTACTAATCAATTCTTTATTATTTTGTGTTAAAGGTGAGGAGAGTGCAAAAGCATCACATAAATGACACTGTTAGGTTCCGCAAAGTATATAGTCCCTCTATAAAATTTTCCCGTATTCACCAGTCATTTTGTGTGCTATTCGTTTGTTCATAATTTTTTCTACACTGAGCGGGTCTTTGAACGCACCTCTTTGTTCATACAGCTCGCAATTATCGGCACAAAGAGACACCGTTTATCGCTTCGTTTTATACTGTGCGTCCATTAGAAAGTGAATAAACTTGCGTTAACAGACGCACTTGACGCATTTTTCGGGGTCCACATACCTGAACATATAGCTAAATAATGTCGTGACCAGACACCCTGGGGTGATTGCTACTCAGGGAAATCAGTTACTATACAAGGACAAGGTTTTGTATGTCCAGGTATCTTTTTGTTGTTTTGTTGTCTGGGATTGTCCAAGTTTTTGCTCAAACCCTGCCTTTCAGATGGAATATGGAAAGAGAGCGGGCATTTATACTGTAGGGCACACATGTCAAACTCAAGGCCCGGGGGCCCTTTGCAATGTTTTATTTGGCCTTCCAATACATTTAGGAGGTGATTTTTTTGGGGGGAGCACTTAAACAAAAAAAAAAGACAAAAGGCATTAAACTATTCTATGTTTTTTGTGAGAATGCCACTCCACAAGGAAACAAAATATAACCTAACTGGGGTAACCACATATTTAAAGGACAAAAATGAGGGCAAGGTGGCACATATTGAAATGAATTAATAAAATCACGTTTGAAAAGGAGACATCAAAGGAGAAAATGAGTGTTCCAAATAAACTGAAGTGGTAAAGACTCTAAAATAAAAGCTTACATTCAAACTACATTGTAACTGTAAAATATTTTAAAATATTCCGAAATGTTGCAGTCTTTGGCCCGTGAAATAATTCTTATTTACTATCTCGGCCCCTCACGACTTTGAGTTTGACACCACAGCTGTAAGGGAACTTTCCTTCACTAATTTTTATAAATATCAACAAATAAAAAGTTGTATAAAACACAAATGTGGTATAAACATTCCAAGAATATTTCAAAGCCCAATATGAAAAACCATAGAATCTATGAACTCTCCTAGAAAGACAAAATCTAAAATTTACTCACTTAATAATACATATCATTGACAGGAAAGGAAAACTATTGGAGATATTTAAACTACTTGATAATCTACGCCAAAAACAAATTATGACTGATCCCAGTTTTGTCCCTGTTGCATTGTTGAAGGATACAGAAGTGTTATCAATCTCAGAAAAAGCTGGTATTACTTGCAATGGCAACAGCAAAAAGTGCAGCACTATTCAGTTTTCACAGCACTGGATGTAATAACCTTAGATTGTGATTTTTCATTGTAACATAGATTGTAGCCTACCAATGACAATTTGGATTTGCATTTATTTTTTTATTTTTTTAATTATTACAACTAAACAATTTTTAAATATTCCATTAGTGTTCCTTTTAATTGCATGGTGTGTATTGGTGTGAATGTAAATAACTCCTAGGGTTTTTGTAAGTGGTAGGTTTACTTAGGGATTAAGTTA
Organism: Rhyacichthys aspro; assembly: GCA_036850595.1. Lineage (NCBI taxonomy): Eukaryota > Metazoa > Chordata > Actinopteri > Gobiiformes > Rhyacichthyidae > Rhyacichthys > Rhyacichthys aspro. The sequence continues at coordinate 21,493,593 of CM072158.1, forward strand.
ACTATAAGTTGATCTAATTGAAGAGAGGGTTTGCAAAAGCAGCCAGACCAGAATCACCAGAATTAACAACACCTTGAAACAGTGTGTGTTCACATAATGACTGAAGGCAGAAATGCTTTTGTGAGGATAGATGAGAGCAAATTCTGTCATAAGAGAAATGTAAGAAATACAACTGTGTAGTGTATGTGACCATATTTTCTTAAGGATAGAGAAAATATTTTTATTTGCGGGTTATTTGCAAATACATAACAGAAAAGGAAATACTAAGAACACATAAAGAAGTTATCTGAAAAAGTCTATGATATGTTACAGGTAAAGTAGCCCGGGGCATTCATTTTAGTTGTTATATTTTATATTACTGCCAATTCTGGTGTTCTGTGGCAAAGGATACAGGATGTCAGGCCCTCAGGCCAGAGACATTTACACCAGTGGCCTGCTGGAGGTCATTTTGTAGGGCTCTGGCAGTGCTCATCCTGTTCCAGATAACAGTCCTGCTGATGAGTTAAGGACCTTCTACAGTCCAGCTCTCCTATAGTAACTGCATGGCCCCTCCATGCTCTTGACACTGTGCTTGGAGGCACCAAGCCTCTGGTAATGGCATGTATTCATGTGCCATCCTCTGTAGGGTCCAGGTACTCCACCATGCTACCAGTAGTGACACTGACCCTAGCCAAATGCATAGTACTAGTGGAAAAATCAGATGAGAAAGATGAGTAGGGAAAATGTGGTCTCATCTGTATAACCATTTTTGTTTTGGGCATCATCTCATTATTGGCCTTCTAGTGCACTTGTTGTTAATGTCTTTAACACCAAAGCAGCTGAAACTGTTTAACAACCCCTTTGCTGCCTAACTGACCAAATCAATATCCCAGAAGTTGAATGGACTTTATGATATTCTATGATTAAAAAGTGTTCCTTTAATTTTTTAATTTAATACTTTTGGTATCTAGTACCCATATTAATCCTAGGACACATTCAACATGTAACTTTATTTTTTCTCAGTGCAGGGGCAATTTTGTGTGACCTGGAGGAGGAGAGGCTGGGTGTTTGGTATGCTTGAGATAAATGAAAGAAGAAGGCCTACACTAATTTGTACACAGAAGAAATACTGCAAATCTACTGTCAATAATAGAGAAATATGTCAGGCCCATGTATGCTATTTTAGGGGATTTTTGGTGCCCCTGCCAAACTATTTAACAAAAAGTTTACAGTTTACAGGCAATCTAGGAGAGCAGACTCTGTGAAGGGCTCTAAATTTTACTACTGGCTGGGTAGGCAGCACAGAACGGGAACCTTAGGCCGTTCTCTCAAGGACATTTGAACATCATACCGATTATGAGAGTCCAGTAGTACTTTCTGGGCCCCATGCTAAGGTTTGCTTAGGAAACTTGCAATTCACACACTCTTTACATTTTAGTTGTGTATGAGACAACAGACAAGTACAGTTAATAAATCTTACACTTTATCATTTTGACAAAGTGTGTTTGTTGTTTCAATGTTTATAAATAATAAAAAAAAAATACACCAATGATTGAAGGATTGATGAAGTGTCTCTAAGTTTTATATTACCATAAAATAAAGCTGTAAGAGTAAAATATGCATTTAGCAGCCCTGATTATGTGTTGTTACTGAGCAACAAATCGGAAAATTAACATAATATAATTTACGTAATATTAACTTGATATAAAGCAGAATAGGAAAATACTTTGGTCTTGAATGAGTTTATTAGTTATGTAATGGTTATTACATGCCATTAATATATTTAACATGGAATTACTCTGCAAACTTATCTAAATCTTATCTAATCTTATTTCCTATTTTGTACCATCTTATCACCATGCTATTATCATGCAATTGCATTTTAAGTACTTAGGATCAACAGGGTGTGGAAAAGTGTCAGGTGTGTTGTGTGATAAAAGAGTACCAGCAGTAATGAAAGGTCTACAGGACAATGGTGAGACCAGAGATGTTGTATGGTTTGGAGACAGGGGCTCTGAGGTAAAACACAAGGAAGAGTTAGCAGATCTGAAGATATTGAGGTTCTCTTTGGGAGTGCAGGGAAAGACAGGATCCATGATCATATGATCAGAGGAGAGATAATGAATATCTTGGTCAAAGGGTGCTAAGGTTAGAGTTGCCTGGCAGGAGGCTGAGAGGAAGACCAAAGAGGAGGTTTATGGATGTAGCGAAGGTGGACATGAAGGTAGTTGGTTTGAGAGAAGATAATGCAGGGGATAGAGGTAAATGGAGGCATGATGACTTGCCGTGGCGACCCCTGAAAAGAGCAGTCAAAAGGAAAAGAAGAAGATTTTCCCACCAGATGCCTGTAGTAGTGACTGATATAAACTCTGTCATGGTGTAAAGTAAATTTTTTGTGTTTCCCTATAAATTCTTTTTTTTCTCTGGAATTTTAAGATGTGTCATACAGTGCACTATAAATGTTCCCTGTTCAATGAGCAGAGTAGCACAATGCCACACTGAGCTCTTAGATGTGGGCAAGCAGAAGTTGGCATCCCTGTTTGAAAAAAACTGAGAAATCAGACAAGACTTTGTCCTGGCACTATCCCTCTGATTGGTTAAGCCTGAGCCTGAGGAGGCCACTCTGCCTTTGGCTTCCCCAAGTCATCAACAAATCATGAACAAGCAAAACAATTTTTTTAATTTATTTAATTAGGACAGTGCATATTTGTCAACATATGAGCAAAAAAACATCACAGTAAATATGCCAGAATTAGCTACAGTAGCTAATTCGGCTCATCTGTTGTCCTAAGGCAGGCACAATAAAACAGACATACATGTTACTGTTACAAGACAAGACAAGTTACAATAAACATTAGACACAGTGAGTTGACAATTGTCAAACGGGTCAACATAAACAGTCATAAATAAAAAGTGCAAACTACACATATGTACACAACTGGTGTGTTTTTAACCACTGCTTTAGTGTTTTCTTGAAGGTCAGGTAGTTGTCACAGTCTCTAACATGAGCTTGTAGTGTATTCCATGACTGTGTGCCTCTGATAGACACCACCATTTGGCTAAATTTAGTCCTACGTCGCTGTATGTTACAGTCTCCTCTGGTTAACACTCTAGTATTGACTCTATTGTTAGTTTTCTTCTGTATAAAAACCTGTAATGGTGGTAATAGTTGTCCAAGTCTAAAATATTATACTTACTAAGGATATTACAATAACGAAAATGAAGGGGCTTTCTATCTAAAATTTTCAATGTTTTCTTGAAAAGAGACTTGATAGGTTTTAGAGTGCTCTCTGTTGTATGAGACCAAGTGGTATAACAGTAGGTTATGTGAGTAAAAATCATTGCGTGCATATATGCTTTTGCTGATTCAAAAGTCAAAAAGGGTCTTACATGATTAAAATTTGACAAATTATATTTGATTATGCCACTGATTTTTTTTTACATGTTGCTTAAATGTTAGATTTGAATCAAAGACCACACCGAGATACTTAAACTGGTCTACCACATCTAGACATTCACCATTGACTAAAACAGATGGTTTTTGGTCTTCAGCTGTCTGTCATGAAAAAACATACTAACAAACTGTTTTTTAGTATTAAGATGAAGACAGGAATTTTGGAGCCAATGGGACACTGGGACCATGGCCTAAAAGGCTTTTAACATTCTCAAGAAAGTAACAGGTGGCTGTTTCTGTAGAGTGATATTTACGGAAACCGAATTGCATTGGGTGGAGAGGGGTATGTCAATTGTTTAGGTGTTCAATTAACTGTGTGGCAACCCACTTCTCAGCTATTTTTGATATGATTGGTAAAATACTTATTGGCCGATAGTTTTCTGGTTTTGTCTTATTTTTAAGACCTCTGAGACAGTTATATTTTGTATATTAAATATTGATATCGTATCATCAAGATGTTTGTGAGGGATGTCTGGGTATTGAAAATGAGCTGTCAGCTCCTCAACAGACCTGATAAAGAATTTATTAAAGCTATTGACCATAACATCTAAATTGTCAGTTAGAGTGCCATTTTCCTGGAGCTGTAGGTCTCTAAAATGTAGATGTTTATTTTGTCCCAATAGCTGATCTGTTTTACACCTTTATTTCTAAGTGATGTAAAAATCTGGCGATCACTTGTAATGCCTGTTTTTAGTTATTTCTTTAATGCATTGTCTCTGTCTATCATTAGTTTCCTTATATCATTATTTATCCAGGGAAGATTTTTTTCTGTGATGTTTGAATTTGCCTGTTTTTGTAAAATGAGCGAGTTTCATTGACATTTTTAATAAAGCTGTTAGAGCTAGCCTCAATGTCACTATTTCCCCAGCACATTAAACCAATCTAGTTGTTGCAATTCATTCTTCAGATTTTGTTGCTCACTTTTGGGTATAAATTGATAGCTGCCAACTGTAGTCAGAAAGACCTGATAGAAGATAAAAAGTTCTGGATGTTCAGGCTTATTGGTGAATATCAGATCAATTGTTGTTTTTGATGTATTAGTTAGTCTTGTTGGTCCTTTAATAACCTGCATTAAGTTGTACTTATTAGCAAGTTGTTTCAGTTTTTTTCTGAGTTCAGTTTTGATCTTATTTGTTGTCCCAATTAATGTTCAGGTCACCCATAAAAATGATTTCACTTTTGGGATTACAATGTTTTAGAATTGCCTTAAGTTGAGAATATATCCTTAGCGGAGGGGGGTCGATACATACAGATCATAGTGAATGACATTGCTGGGGACAGTGTTATATTCAGACCAATACATTCAACATTGACTTCAACTGGCCACTTTATTAGTTCACATTTAAATATGTCCTTGACATAAACTAAAATGCCCCCGTCTCACCCCATTTCCCTGTCTCTTCTGAATACATTGTATCCTGGAATATTAATAGCTGCTGTTGCGGATGAATGAGTCAACCAGCTTTCAGTTATTCCTATTCCACAATGCTACGTATGTTAATATATATACCCATTAAAAGTCCCTTTGGTTTTGATTGTGTGTCCCAAACAATTTTAGCATTATTAAGAGTTTGAAAAAAGTGCATTTTGTGTTGTTTCTTAATGGCTGGATTCAGTCCCTTTAATTTTGTTACAGAGGTAGACCTTTTATATGCAGTTGTTCCCAATGATTGTGTAAATGAGTTGCATTGTTCTAAATCAGAATTTGGAGTTACCTGCGGGGTGTTTAATGTAGACATTGCTGGCCCAAGCAGCTGTGGTGGTAGTCCAGTGGGCTGTGGTGGTAGCCCAGGCTGTGGCCCAGGTAGCTGTGGTGGGAGCCCGGTTAGCTGCGGTGGTAGCCCAGGCTGTGGCCCAGGTAGCTGTGGTGGGAGCTCGGTTAGCTGTGGTGGTAGCCCAGGCTGTGGCCCAGGTATCTGTGGTGGGAGCCCGGTTAGCTGCGGTGGTAGCCCAGGCTGTAGCCCAGGTAACCATGGTTGTAGCCCAGGTATTTGTGGTGAAAGCCCGGGTAACCATGGTGGCAGTCCGGTTAGCTGCGGTGATAACCCAGGCTGTAGCCCAGATAGCTGTGGTGGTAGCCCAGGCAGCTGTGGTTGTAGCCCAGGTACCCATGGTGGTAGCCTGGTTAGCTGTGGTGGTAGCCCAGATATCTGAGATTGTAGCCCGGATAGCTGAGTTGGTAGCCCAGGTAGCAGTGGAACTAGCTCAGATAGCTGCTGAGGTCTAGTTAGCAGTGGTTGAGGGCCAGACTGTGTGTCTACACCTCAGCAGCCGTCTTGCGTTCTACAGAGCATTCTAGTTCTGTGCTAAATAGTGATTAGCATTAGGAATATTCATCTTCATGAAAATTATTAAGTAGTAGTAGTAGTAGTATTAATCTGTTTTTATTATCATTCAAAGAATAAATCTGATTTAATAAGCAACTGAAAAATGCATCACAGTCCATTCCATTCACAGATCCCTCTGGAGACAGATAGCAGGAAAAGACCACAAAGCTGGACTGCAGTTCACAATGTTCAAACTTCAATCCTATAATGCTGACTGTAACATGCAGAGAAGGTGTGTCCGTCTTTTGCTCCTGTCTCTCCCCCTCCTCTGTCTGCTCTCAGGTGCTGTGGGCGGGACCTGGGAGTCTGACCCACTGATTGGCTGCTGTAGGTCGACGATTAGCCAATGAAGGCCTAAGCCAAAACTTTAAAAGAGGAGACAAGAAGCATCACTCTCTCTCTTTCTCTTTGGGTTTGTTGCTTTGTGTTTGATGCTGTATACACATAGTGGTTGGGAGGTTGGCAGGTGAGTGGGCCCTGTACATTTACAGCAAAAAATGGCAGAGACACATGCTAGCTTTAGAACAGCAGCTTAATAGGCTATAACATGATGGCAGGCCAATGCTGAAACTAGAGGTGCATTCGGACAGAAAAGGAGTTTTGGGACATGTAGTTTAGACTGGAGCAACTGCTGAGACACAGCTCTGCTCTAGCCTGTTTAAAATAAAATAGTGTAATCTCCGTTTAACTAAACAATACAAATTAAGTCGGTCAAATAGTTACTATACAATCACTTTGTCACACACACACATATGGGACTTTTAATCTATACAGCATTTTTAGGCTGTACAGCTTTTTTTTTTTGCATGTGTTTTGTGCTGAGATACCTGTGTCTTCCACGTATAGCCTAATGTTTTTTTATTTTTTACCCATTGGAAATATTATGTCAATTTAAATGATCAATATCATTTAAATTGAGATTTAAAATATATAAATATATTTTGCGCAAGATTTAAGATCAGGCTATGTTGTAATATCAATATTAATACGGCATTAATAGAGCCACCCCACAAATTTGTCTCCATCTCTCACTGACTGCCGTCTGTGTGCCCTCTGAACAGCAGTAGCAGTAGTTTATTTTCATACATTTTATGTTACACATGTTATGTTATGGTCTGTGTCCTGATGTGTGAGAAGAGTGCTCAAGAAGTGTGCAGACACACATGAAACAGCACATGAACATAAAAGTGTAGTCATAATCTGTTCTTGTTACTTTCGCCCTTAGTCTAAACTAACTACACACTGTGTCCCAGCAGGAGCATGTAGACAGTAGTTTGCTCAATAAAAGCCAAGGAAGCTACAGGCCATTAGCCTTGTGTTGCACGGTAACAGAGTGGTAAGCGCTCAAACATCCTTGGCTGATTGTGGCCAACGGCAATTAATTAATGTTTCCTGTGAGGTGTTCTGATTTATTTTTTTTATTTTTTATTTTATTTAACCTTTATTTAACCAGGAGAACCTCATTGAGATTAAAAATCTCTTTTCCAAGAGTGTCCTGGCCAAGACAGCAGCTCATTTACAAGTTACAACAAACAATGACACACATTCAGAACCTTGAGACAATACAGTAAAAACATTAAAATGCTAAAACATCAAAAGATCAAGACATAAAAACAAATAAAACCCACTAAAAATAATCACAAATAAGAAATCTGTAAAATATGTTTGTCAGGTAAAACATCTGCAACACAAAGATTTTTCTTCCGAGACATTTAATAATCTCTTAAACATATTTAGTGAAACCAGTTCATTTAGTTTCATGTCTAATTGCAGTTCATTCCAGAAGAAAGGTGCAGCAAAACTAAATGCCTTTTTTCCCAGTTCAGTCCTGACTCTGGGGACAGACAACAAGAAGAGGCTCTGTGACCTGAGATGATGGCCTCTTTTTGGCTTTAAAAGAAAGACAAGATTTAATTCTAAAATAAAAACCCAACTTCAATTTCAACCTTTTCGCCAACTGCTGAATATGTGGTGTGAAGGAGAGGGTCTCATCAATTAAAAATCCCAGATATTTGTAGTTAGAAACACGTTCTATTTGTGAACCATGTAATGTAGAGACAAGAGGCAAATTTGCAGGCTTTGATTTAGTATTTGAGAACAACATAAATTTTGTCTTCTCAGCATTTAAAACTAATTTTAGACGATAAAAATGATTCTGAAGGGAAGTAAAAGCTTGTTGTAATTGGAATAGTGCCTTGTCAGGCGTTGATCCAGAACAATATAGAACAGTGTCATCAGCATAAAAATGAAATTTTGCATTTGACACAGTTTGTTCAATGTTGTTAATATAAAAAAGAAACAACAATGGCCCCAGGACAGATCCTTGGGGCACACCCTTAGTCACTCTGTGGAGGCTAGACATATGGCCCTCAGCCTGCACGCACTGGGTCCTGTCAGAAAGATAATTGTCAAACCAGCTGACAGCTTGTTCAGAAAGTCCTGCACTACTCAGCCTTTGCTTCAGTACTGAGTGGTCCACAGTGTCAAATGCTTTTGAAAGGTCAACAAATAAAGCTGCACAATGTTGCTTCTTGTCCATGCATTCAATAAAATCATTTACAACTTTAAGCGCTGCAGATGTTGTACTATGCATTTTCCGAAAGCCAGATTGTACCTCAGATAAAACATTATGACAAGCAAGAAAATCTTTCAGTTGATCACTTACAAGGGATTCTAAAATCTTAGCCAGGACAGACAGTTTAGAAATAGGCCTATAATTGTTTAGATGGTAGGATCTCCCCTTTAAGCAATGGTAGAACATAAGATGATTTCCAGATGTTGGGAATTTCATTGGTAGTCAGACAAAGATTAAAAATATATGCTAATGGTGGAGCAATAATGTCTGCAGCCAACTTCAAGAAATAGGGCTCTAGCTTATCAGGACCTGCCGTTTTTGTTGTATCTAAGAGCTTAAGAGCTCTTTGTACTTCCTTGACCATAACTGTTTTAAAGTTAAAAATCTGCCCTGGATGACCATGACTCACAGGTTCAGCAGAGGAACAATCAGCATTCGGGTAAAGAGATTCAAATAAAAATCCAGAAGAAATAAAATGTTCATTAAAGCAATCAAGCATTCTAGCTTTGTCAGTAATGGTTTGTGAGTTTTTCACAATGCACGGAGGAAGTACTATACCTCTGTTGTTTTCAGTTAATAATTTAATAGTGTTCCAAAACTTTTGTGGGTTGCTCAAATTCTCAGACGTTTGAGAGAGGTAGTATTCAGCTTTGGCCTTTCTAATTGTGACAGTACAAGAATTTCGCAGCTGTCTGAAGGCCTGCCAGTCTGAATTCAAGTTACTTTTTCTGGCTTTAGCCCATGCAAGATCACGATTATGAAGAAGATCTGATAAGTTAGGAGTGAACCAAGCATTTTCGCGGCCTTTAACTCTGTATTTCTTATAGGGAGCATGTTTATTGATCATATTATTAAGGGCCTCATAAAAGTAGTTCCAAGCATTTTCTACATCAGCAATAATATACATTTTTTCCCAGTCAATATGGAATACGTCATGAAGAAAACCCTGTTCTGAAAAGTGCTTGATATCTCGCTTAACAATAATCCTTGGTTTAGCTTTAGGCAATTTTACAGCTCTAACTGTTGCAATGACACAGTGATCACTGATGTCATTTGCAAATATAAATGCTTTCGAGTATTTATGCAGAGCATTAATTAAAATCACATCTAAAAGAGATGATTTTTCAGGATTTTTCACGTTAGGCCTTGTTGGTTTGTCAACAATTTGAAACAGATTCAAGGAGTCACAATAAGATTTAAAATCATCAGAGACTGGTTGTAACCAATTCAGATTTAAATCACCAAGGACAATTAGTTCTTTATATCTTTCATCTGAGAGAAGCTCTATTAAAGCAGGTAGAGCACCACTATCAGCGGATGGTGGTCTATAACAACCAATGACTGTTAAACTAAGAGATTTTGAGACCTCAAGCTTAAGGGATAAAAACTCAAACTGCTTCACCACTGATTTAGAAAGAAGCACTTCAACTTGAAATTGCTATTCCCCTGCCACGTTTAGGTCGGTCAGTTCTAAAAACATTATAACCACTTACATTAATATCATTGTCTGACACAGATCTACTTAGCCAAGTTTCAGATAAAACAATGACATCTGCATCCGTGGACTGTGCCCAGATACGCAGCATATCCATTTTTGAGACAAGACTGCGTACATTGAGATGTAAAAAACCAAGCCCAGATCTTTCTTTGAAGTCAGCTGGGGTGTCAAAACTGGCTAAAGTGTCTGGGCCTGGGTTGGGCTGCACATTTCCTGACATCAACAATAAAAGCAAAATCAAACACTTTAGTTTAAACAGATTCCTACAAGATTCATTAGAATTTTTTCGTTCAAGTCTGATGTCAAGAGCACCACAAAATACTGTGATGGGAAAGTGTTCATGTAGTGCCATGACACTAGGAGGACAGATTGAGTCCAACTTCCTAGATAAGGTAGACAAGGGCAGAGGAAAAAAGGGGACATTAAGCACACAGTCAGACCCACACGTTCCCCGGTGTGGGAACTCTGTGAATGTAAACACTGGATTGGGGTCGCTATTCCATCGCAAGTAATCCCCATAATGACCACATGGAGAAAATAAGAACTGCCATGATATTTAGAGCATTACAGTTATTAAACGTTTGTCTGATGCTGGTCTTTTAGGGGCAGTAGTTTTGCAATAGAAAATTATTTCATATTGTAATAAAAAAAATAAATAAATAATGACCAGACCAGATTTAGTCATAAAGGTTTAAGGAGACAATTGAAAATAATCTGAGCAACAATTTATTTAAATTTAAAATATATTTGATTAAATAAAAGTGAGTCAGTTATGAATATGATGCTCATTTACCACCAGTTACACTGAGTTTTACCTGGAGACACACGATTTAAAAGTCAGACTGTTTAGGGCTAAGTATTACAGTTTTTTACAATTGACACATTTTCTGAAACTGAAAACCAATTTCTCAAAACACAATTTCTAAAATTGAAACTAAAGTAACAAAACCTCTGACTCTCAGTCAAAAGCTAATTATTGTCATATGTTGCATTTGTATCATCAAAATGAACACACACAGAGCACACACAACACACTACAGAGCAAAAAACTAAACAGTTGTCAGAATATCATCAGAAACAAAAAAACAAGGCTTCATTTTATTCATATTTAAATTCAAACACACTTTCCTAAACCAGAAGAGTTTATAGTATTCTCTACAGTAAATCCTTAGCATCATGTCTTTTGGTGAAAATTTGAAGAACTTGGATTTTATTCATATTCACACAGGTACTGTATAGGTTTCTGTTTAGTTTTCCAGTAGCACACAACCATTTTTACTGACACAAATATTCTGCACAACTTTTCTTTTGCTAATTAAATAATCTAAAGTAAATAAAGTATATAATTTGGTGCACAAAATATCTTTGCTACTAAAAAAGATATCCATCTCATTCACATCACTGTATCACTTGCTCATTTGAAGATACAAGTATAAAATATTTTTTGAGTCCATAGTTTCCAATCCAAAACAACTGTATATAGGTTTCATTTCTTTAGCAGTGTTTTAAGCTTTGAGTGGTTGTGTGTTGAAACAGCTGTGTGTTAATTGTGTCTAACTTCTCCTTCCTGAAATCTTTTTGACTCATAGGACCCTAAGAATGGCAAATGTGCTCTATTGAGTGAGAATGTGTTTTGACATAAGAGATGTCAAGATGTTAGCAGCAGATCCTTTAAAGGCACACTACGTAATGTTTTTGGCCACATGGGTAGGGTGACCATATTTCCAAACCAAAAAAACGGGAGACTTTAATTTTACCGCAAATCCAACGACAGGACATTGACAAATGAAAAATAATGTCAGCAGAAATCAATACAACACCAGTAAATAATTAAAAAACATGAACTGATTGCATGGATTGGGGTTAAGATTTTTTTTTTTTTAATTAATTCACTTCAAAGAAAAAAAACTTTCCTACTGTGCTAAAATGCCATTCATTCCTCTGTACTTTAGACAGTTGTGTTCTTGACTCTCGCCTGATGACAGGTCAAAGTGTGAACACTGAAAGGGGACCTTAGCATTAACCTCATGCTTAAGAACCAATCATTATTGAGCTACAGCCCAAAGGAACACTGTTGATCTTTTTCAATTGTTTAGTATTGCCATCACCATGGCGACACAGTCTACAGACAAATGAGTTTCAAGCACATTGCACTCCTTCGGCTTTAAGACAACAACTCCAACTTTGTCGAGCAAGGATTTTATGTTCTCTGTGTGTCTTACCATTAGAAGTTCTGTTTGCACTAGGTCTGTTCTCTTAACTTTTCCAACGAGTGCAATAGTTCATAGTTCATCTCTTAAATCTTGTGTTTCAGGTTTTCCCAGATGGGACAGAGGAGGCTTATTTACCCTATTTCATGCCAAAGAACCATCTCACATGACTTTGAGGCTTTGTTTTTATAGGTCAAAAGTTACGTAATGGACCTTTAAGTCCTGTAAGTTGTGTCCTGGTGGCATCTTCATGGACTGGATTTGTCCAGCACATCCCACAGATGCTCGATTGGATTGAGATATGGAGAATTTGGAGCCAAATCAATGAGCCTTGGCCTTGTTCATGTGAACCATGGCCAGTTCACCACTGTTCCTGTTCTTGGACCACTTTTGATAGATACTGACCAATGCAGCCTGGAAACACCCCACAAGAGCTCAAGTTTTGGAGATGTTCTGACACAGTCATCTAGCCATCACACTTTGGCCCTTGTCAAATATGCTCAAATCTTTAAAAGGAACCCCGACTATTACTATACCACTTGTTGGCCTTAACATGTTGTTATTGTCCTATTCTACTAAAATTCATTGTTAGTGGCACATGAAAACTCCTAACTACTTTAAAAATCGTATATGTTTACTACATTTTTTGACCTATGGAAGGTGCCATTATGTTACCTACGCAATGCATTCTGCAACGATGACGTGATTCGGCAGCACCTGAGACAATCTGTAAGGAAAACTATGTTTCGGGCTACGTTTTCTCTTAGATAGCCTTAAAAAGTGGAAACTGTGCGGCACTGCGCTGTTTTTGGCTGCAATTTCCAGCCAAAACGTTACAAAAACAGTGACATAAGTCTTCAAATAAAAAGAGGAGACTTGAGTGGGAGAAAGCCTCTGGACGAACACAGCTTCATGAAGACCCACGTTTATGTTTTTGACTCTTCTCTCTTGATGCTTGTGAGTCATTTTGTCGACCACAACTGCTAAAGTAGCTAACGTGTGCTGCTGGTTGTAAACATGGAATCGACTGCCATGCAAACAGTTTTCTCAGCACCTAAACGCCTCAGGCTGACGAGCGTAAACCGTGAGAAAAAGCATGACAGAGGAGATGCTAAACGCTCTTCTGCTGGATGTAATAAAATAAAACAATCAAATGTTAACTTGTTTGTATGATTTATTATGTTTAGTCTGTGTAACACAATAATCTATATTAGAATACATTTGATCCTGATGCTTACCGTGAACAGCGGCTGAGAGCTCTCTCTGAGTTAGCATTGGCAACTTCTGCACAAACACCAGCTATTTAGTCCCACATGATCGTTCTCAGGTGTATTTTTAGTGATTTCTTCAATATTGTTCTCTCTGTCAGTGCAATCAGGTTATAATTGGGACAGCTGAACAGAAGATATTGTTTATTTGTAGCCTTCTGCTAGCAGACTGCTATAGGGGAATGAGACCGCAGCTGCCTTTTAACGTCATTACCCAGAATACACTGCAACATAAACAACAATGGCGTGGTATAATGGAAATAAATTTTTGGAAATTTAAAAAACTAAATAGTATATGTTTAACATCACGTTTTTATAGCTGAAGCAAATGTTTATTACACATGGTCAATAATTCGTAAATTTTTCCTGCTTCTAACATATCAGCTTTTTTGGACACAATGTTCACCTGCTGCCTAATAGTTTGAAGAGATAATCAGTGTTAGTCACTTCACCTGTCTGTTGTCAGAATGTTTCCTGATCAGTGTATATAGTATTAAGATATGAATTAACATATGGAGATATATTTTTTGTCCATATTACCCAATTTGTATTTTTTTTTTTTTACACATTTTCTTTATATTTTTGCATTTTGAGGATCCCACAGTAATGACCAACATAAAAACCACACTACCATTGTTTTAACCAAAATCAGTAAGCCAAGTTATAAGTGTATATCACAGTGGCAAAAAAAGAGAGAGAAAAAATATGCCGATTCAACACAAACCCTTCCACCTTCCCAGACAACCACGCATGTGTGTGTGCTTATCTGTGAGGGGGTGTTATTAGTCACATTTCTCACAGGAAAAGCTAAAGCAGAAGTAGTGCTCTCAGTCCTCAATCAGAGGAAGGTTTTACTTGCTGTTTTCTTACTTTAAATTCTATTTCTTTTATACATATTTGTTCTAGGAACTATTCCAATGTCTAAAGCCAGCAATCTGCCAAAACTACGGCATGAAAAAATGAGAGAGATGAGTCTTCAGGTAAGTAAAAATTTAATAAATAGGACAATTATGAACATGTTCATATTAATATTAATATTATTATAATAATATAATATTTTATAGTTTCATTGGAGCTGTAACTGTAGCTGTTAGTTATTTAGTTACACATACTGTATACTGCATCTGTATGTACGACATGTCTTTTTCCAGAACAATCACTTAATATACTTTGCCTTTCTATCTATACTTTTATTAACTCTTCTGTTGCTTTTATTATTTTACCAAAAGTTTGTGTATAAACATTTCCTCTGAGATTCTAAAATATATTTTCAGCAATACAGTAAGAAGAGGTCTGTATGCCATCCAATATGTGGGTGGTTGTGATGTTCTATGGTTGCTAATTTGCAGTGTGCTTGCTCACTGAACATCTGAATCAACTGTTGCCATAGAAATAGCAAAAAGAATGTTTGATTTGAGTATCTTTTCTATAATTATTGCAATACAAAGAAATTAAAGAATACCTATCAAATTATTGCTACTTGGTACATCTACGTTAGGGTAGGGTAGGTTAAGGTTTTTTTTACTAAATACAATGTAACGATTAATATACAGATCTAAATAATAAGGCTTTTTTACCTTGTTTGTACCAAATATAAACACAAAATTTTTTTTACTTAAATACCTTCATAAGAAATACCTTGAGGCGCACTATCACTACAACATTTTACATGAGATATTGCTACTGTGTCCTTTGGGTCTTAAATTCCATGTACTGTATATTAGGAGTTAGTGTGATGCAATATGAATTTAATCTGTATTCTAAGAAGCTGATTAGAATATAGTATTATAGTAGTAGTATTTTAATGTGGGTTTATCCATTTGTCACTTGGAAGGGCCTGGAAACAACCAAAAGTCTATAGTCATGTGATTTTATGTTCCCCTTCAAAAGCTAAACTTCGATGCTGCGTAGCATACGCTATGGGAAACATTGTTTGTCGGACCATTTGTGAAGCTCGTGTGTCAAACACACCAAAGGGATTTGGCCTGCTTATATACCTTGTGCTCAATCAACAGCACCTGCGAGATTGGGCGCACCTGGTTGATTGGGCACAGAAAGGTATAAAAGGCATGTGACTGGAAAAGTCCCCAGATCTGGTTGTCTTCAGACCGCATCACTTGTGTCTCGTGCAGTCAAGTCAGCTTATACAAACAGAACAGCTTATAAAAATAAAATAAATAAAATAAACTATGGATAGTGGAAAGAGGTGTGTGCCTCCTTGTCAAAGGTTGCTCTCTGATAAGGATAATCATGACTTCTGTTATGAGTGTTTGGGGGAGGCACACGCGGGGGGGTGCGAGCACTGTGACTTGCTGCCCATAAAAGTCTTACGTGCTCGGCTCGCGCAGGGCCAGTGCTCCCCCAATTAGATCCTGGGGGTCGCGTGTGGAACTGCCTGAGACGCCAGGATCAGAGGGCTCTCTGTCCCTTGCGCTCTTGCCAGATGAGGCGGACATGGGTGCTTCCCCCGAGCGTCTCAATGACGCCTCTTCCCTGGCCACCTCTGCCTCTCAGCGCTCCTCCCGCCCTGATGTGGCGTTTGAGGAGTTGCTCGAGGTGGCGCGGCTCAATATTGATTGGCCGCAGGACCAGGGCTCCCCAAAACACTCCAGACTGGATGACAGGTTTCTGTCGAGTGGCCAAGGGGAGAGATCTCAGTGGCGGTCTCTCCCCTTCTTTGATGATCTCCACGAGGAGCTGCTCACTCGTAGAGTAATCAATATTCATCCCGCGTCTTCTTCCCGTCAACATTGATATATTCAACTGTTCTTGGAACGGGGACGCGGGGCTATGGGGCGATGCCCCAGGTTGAAGAGGCGCTCGTGGGCTACCTCTCTCCTGGGACATCTTCCTCCCTCCACAAACTGACCCTCCCCACCAAGCCGTGCCATGTTACGTCATCGCTGGTGGGGAAGGCGTTTCAAGCAGCTGGTCAGGCTGGTGCTGCGCTGTACACTATGACTGTGTTGCAGCCGTATCAGGCTGACCTGCTACAGGATCTGAGCGTGGGGGGGTCTGTAGATCAGGAGGCATTTTTAGAGCAAAAGCTCCCCCGCCGTGCTCAGACCCCGGGACCATCGGCCACTCAGTCCCAGTCAGGTCCAGCTCAATCTAGGCGTGCAGCCCAGAAGGAGAGTGTAGCGGTCCACCGCACTCCTCCAAAGAAAGTGGACTGCGCACAATCATTTTAACCAGAGGAAAAAAACAAAAGTCCTGGCGCTGCACGTCCAGGACCGCGGGGGTTTCCCCTGGGAGGGGCACATGAATACTCAACCCCGGTCTCCGGCGGAGTGTTAGGTCCATCTCCCTCCACACCCCCGCCCCCTCCCTTCCAAACAACGTGTCACTGTTAATGCCCCTTTCAGAGAAACTGGCAGCCTGGGAATTACTGCCACATATCTCTCCTTGGTTAGTAGGAGAGTCGCAAGGGGCTACAGGATTCAGTTTACGTATCAGCCTCCGCGCTTCAACAGCGTGGTTCTCACTTCTGTGAGAGCGGAACGAGCGCACATGACTCAGGAACTGCAGGTTCTGCTGGACAAAGGGGCCATAGAACATGTTTCTCTGGCAGACAGGCAATCTGGATATTACAGCCGGTGTTTCCTGGTTCCGAAAAAAGATGGGGGATTATGCCCAATTCTGGATCTTCGCGACCTGAACCACTACCTCAAGGTGTTCAAGTTCAAAATGCTGACTATAAAAATGATGTGTCCCAGATCTGATTAGGCAACTGGTTTGTCACCACAGATCTGAAGGACACGTATTTTCATGAAGAAATTCTGCCACAGCACATAAAATTTCTGAGGTTCGCTTTCGGGGGGGAAGCTTACCAATATCGGGTCCTGCCATTCGGTCTAGCCTTGTCACCCGGACTTATACAAAATGTATGGATGCTGCTCTGGCCCCTCTGCGGCTCCAGGGCATCCGCATTTTGAATTATATAGACGACTGGCTCATTCTGGCTCAGTCTTGGGACATCGGGACATTGTACTGACTCATCTTGAATCTTTGGGGCTAAGACTCAATGTCAAGAAAAGTGTTCCCTCTCCTGCCCAGAGAACCACGTATCTGGGCGTGGTTTGGGACTCTGCAGAAATGCAGGCGCATCTGTCTCCTGCTTGTGTGAAGTCTACTTTGAGAGTACTGGGATAAGTCAGGCTAGACCAGGGGGTCACTATGCGCTCTTTTCAGAGAATTTTGGGTCTCATGGCAGCTGTGTCCACAGTGGTTCCTTTGGGCCTTTTGCACATGAGACTGTTTCAGCTGTGGCTTCGGGCCAGGGGATTTCATCCCTGGCGCAAATAAGGGTTACACACCGCAGGCTTCGTACCCTGTCTATGTGGTTCAGACCCCAGCTTCTCACTCTGGGTCCCACTCTAAGTCCATGTTGTCGTCACAAAATGCTAACGACGGACGCATCTCTTACGAGCTGGGGTGCGGTCCTAGACGGCCGACCAGCTCAGGGTTTATATCATCTCGCGTGGCACATCAATTGCCTCGAGATGAAGGCTGTATTTCTGTGACGCACGGGGAGTGGAGACTTCACCCCGACATAGTGAATCAGATTTAGATGAAGTTTTACCAAGTGGAGGTGGACCTCTTTGCCTCGGTGGAGACTGCACAATGTCCCCTCTATTTCTCTCTGACTCCTCCAGCTCCTCTGGGTCTGGACGCAATGGCGCATGTGTGGCCCGACACGCGTCTTTCTGCGTTTCCCCCAATTCTTCTCCTCCCGGGAGTCCTGGTGAAGGTCCGTCAACACGGGTCTTGTCTCCTGTTAATGGCGTCCTGTTGGCCGACCAGAATAATGGTTTTCAGACATAATAGCTCTCCTCGACGGCTCGCCATGGCCGATTCTGTCCAGGAGGGATCTCCTCTCTCAGGCGCAGGGGACAGTGTTTCATCCCCGGCCGGAGCTCTGGAATCTGTATGTCTGGCCCCTGAGGGGACCAATTAAGGAAGTGGGACTCCAACCCCTATTATTAATACTATTTTGAGTGTTAGCGCTCCCTCTACTAGGAGGACCTATGCACTCAAATGGCGTGTATTTGAATCCTGGTGCAACATGCACCATGCAGACCCTGTTCACTGCCAGACTGTTTCACTGCTGGAGTTTCTGCAGGATAAATTGTCTTCGGGCGCTCATCCTAGTACACTCAGGGTTTTTGTGGCCGCTATTTCAGCTAGTCACGCTCTGATGGACAGGGTGACAGTTGGGAGGCACTCACTGATTGCCCGCTTTATTCGAGGGGCTAAGCGGCTGAGGCCGCCTGCTAGAATGACTGTCCCTTCATGGGACCTAGCTATTGTACTTGAGGGCCTGGTGGCTGCCCCTTTTGAACCACTGGAGTCAGCACCTGCCAGATTTCTGACTTTAAAGTAGGTTTTTCTCATGGCCATTACCTCTCTTAATAGCATTGGGTATTTGCAGGCTTTATCGGTGTCACCGTCCGGGCCTGGTCAAGTTATTTTGCATCCTCACCTTAATTATCTCCCTAAAGTTCCCTTTTCTGCTCAAAATCCTATTATTCTTGAAGCTTCCTGTCCTCCACCATTTACTACGCCGGAGCAGGAGAAGATTAATTTACTGGGTCCAGTATGTGCGCTTCAGATTTATGTCCGGCATGCGGAACAGTGGCGCAAGTCCGAGCAGCTCTTTTGGTGTTACGGGGGCCGTCAGCGGGGGGCTGCGGCCACTAGGCAGACTATGTCACGTTGAGTGAGGGACTGTTCCAGTCACATGCCTTTTATACCTTCCTGTGCCCAATCAACCAGGTGCGCCCAATCTCGCAGGTGCTGTTGATTGAGCACAAGGTATATAAGCAGGCCAAATCCCTTTGACGTGTTTGACACACGAGCTTCACAAATGGTCCGACAAACAATGTTTCCCATAGCATATGCTATGCAGCATCTCGTTCCCGCTTTATCGGGGAACAGGGTTACAGACATGTAACCTGAGACGTTCTCTCTTCACTTAAAAAATGTTGTACCTCCCTTTCTTCGATATACTCTCAGTCCACCTGAGGGCAAATTCCAGAAGTAAAACTGTTAAGCCCAATGGCAACTTTACAAATGTAAAACCATGTTTTACTCTACTCTTTGTGTATTTGCGCTCTGTTGAACCCTAGAGTTGTGCATAATTTTGGGAGTGGTGACTTTGATTGACTGGCTCTGTTTTAAGTGAGCCACTAGTTCCTCATTTCCACTGGGACAGTACGGTGCAGCTCGGGTTGGTTCTGGCATGTTTCCATTATGAAAAGAGGTCCAAAGCAATTTGGAAGGGGTGGAGTTAAATACTGTGGTCAGCTGATTGGATGATAGTTTATCCTCACTCGAGCGAAAAACGTGAAGCAAAAGAAAAAAAAACATTAAAGGCACACTGCATAACTTTTTAGCCGCATTGGGGCTACCTAGAGTTTTTAGTCTTTTAGTACTTCACACTTTACAATATGGTGTCACACGTGTTTAATTTACAACACAAACAAGAAAATTGAATGAATTTAATGTTCAGGAAGATGGGAATAAACCAGAAACTGTTTAATGTTTACTGCAGCACGGGCTGTACCTCCAGCTCCTCCTTATTTGTATTAAGTATTAACAATGCATTCAACCAGAACCCAGCACAATGGAAATATGAGCCTCTTTGCTGTATCACAGCATTCTGTACCACAAGAAAACCATAAGAAAATTGGACTTATCCTCTGTAGATAATGCTGAGCAATTGTGAGCCCCAAGAGGTTATTTCCAGCTCCACTTTTTGTGCATTCTCTATGGGTCCAGGACTGGTAACCCCAAAAATCTGCCAAGGGAGCACTGTTGAAGGAGCTGGAGGAGTTCATACCTTGGTTCCAAAGGTGCTGCAAAGGGTGTCATCTTGTAGGTGGCCAGAGAAGCACTCTGGCACTAGGAGGCAGATTTGGTAATGAGGGGTTTGTTGCGATAGACAAAGTAACTGGCGTTTGAGTAACAGGTTGCACCAGTGGCTGGAGGAGCTACTGTCTCAAAGCTGGGAGCTAGTAATGCAGTGCTAGTGGCAGAGGAGGAGCTTGCATCTTGTTTATGGTGGTTGACAAAGCAGTTGCTAGTGTCTTGATGTTAGCAGGAAGAGGAAATAGCAACTTGGTGTAGGAGCCAGTTAAGGGCCAAGGATTACTGTGCTAGGAGCAGTTTTTGGAGCTAAAAACTAGGCCTTAGAGGGCAGAGGAGCAGCTAGGATGATGAACAGATGATACCTGCAGCTCTATAGCAAGCAAACCTTGGAACAGGTACACCAGGCTCTGCCCCGATGCTTCATAAGTACATGGGTCACCTACTTGCTTCACTGAGTGATGTCCTGGCCATCAACTTCTCTATGCTGGAACCGACCTGTAGTGGGGTTGAGAATGTGTTTGTGATGACCGACGTATTCACAGAATACACAGTGGCTGTCCCAACACAGGACCAAGGGGCTTCCACAGTTGCCCAGGGCCTAACCAGTGAATAGTTTTCAAGTTTTGCTATGCCACATGATGGAGGCCTCAAAAAGGAAAATCATAACCATAAGGCTATGACAAAGTAAATTTTGTACCTCCGATTTACTTTTTTCCACACATTTGGGGCATTCCCATGGCAACAGGGTTGTAGCTATGGGGTGGTTGTCACTGGCTTTTTTGTTCATCATCTTATATAGTATGAGTGTACAAAATATCATCTAGGACAAACAAAAATATTTGATCCCCGTTATAAATTTGTAGGGAGCGCTGGAGGGCCAATTTTCAAGATAGCCCTATTATTATCACCATATCATTGTGTTCAGGTCATTGATGTGCACAAACGCTTCATTGGATCCAACCAAATCTGACAATGTTTGTGAAAGTTACAGATTTTTTTGTCCCCAAAATGGCTAACAGCCTAGGACAAGTTTGTTAAAATACAACATGTGCAATTTTTGCCAAAGTCTTTTTCATTTCATTCTTTTTCTTTTTTCAAGTCATTTTGAATTTTCAAACCAAGATGGCTGACTTCCTGTTTGTTTGTGTGCGGGGCCATAATTAGGTTTTTTGTTTGTTACGAAGTGAAGAATCAGTGTGCCAATTTTTGTTGAATTCCACCATGATGAGTGCCCCATAGGGGTAAAAACAAAACAAAAAACCCGCTCCACTTCGAGCAAATTCCAATATTCACCTCACCATCGCTGAGGGACTCGGGCATAATAATTCCTTCAGTTTCAATTATGCATTTTTCCTATCACCTACATATGCACGTGCACGTTCATGGGCAACTCTATACGCCTGTTGACTCTTCTTCCTGCCTTTCTCAGACGCACCTCTGGCCAAAATATAGTATTTTCAGCTTCTATCAAAATTCATGTATTCAAGTATTTACACCAACTATTTGAAATGCAAAATTAGCTTTAAGTTTAAATAAACTTTTTAAAAAGGTTATTTTTATATTTAATATTGTAGAAGTTGCCAACAAGTATTGTGTTGTTTCACTAATATAGTATCTTACATTAAATGTTCCGCTGATGTAGACAGAGCACCCTGGAAGTAAGGAAACTCCCCAAGTGAAACTCAGGTCTAGTGCTTTCCTTTGTGCACTATCTAGACCAGGGGTCGGCAACCTTTTGGAGCCAAAGAGACACTTCTCACCACAAACATAAAATTTACATCTGCTGAAAGCCACAAGAAATTCAGACCTTTTTCAGACCTTTACATTTTGCACACTAAACTTGGTTTTATGTTGCCTTTTTATATATTATTATCTGTTGATCATTAATTAATGCTGACCGTGTAAAATTGGCGGCATAATAAATGATCACTGTTCAAAACGACCAGAGAAAAAAGAATACTGTGTGATCAATAAATACAACATGTCAACATAACCATAAAGGCTACACTTTGATGTTTCAATCAGTGATTCACAAAGCACTGGAAGCTTCTTGGCCTTTGTAACAAAAAAAACTGAATAATAGCCTGTAAAATAAATTTATATGATAACCTATAGCACTATAGCACTCAGTTTTACAGCGCACTTGAATGCTACATTATGTTAATGACACTCACCAGTGGCAGAGCTAGACTTTTAAAAAGGGGTGACCAAGGGGTGGCAAGGGATTATTTGGGGGGTCCATATACAAAATGTTCAATTAGACAAAAATAATGGTTCTGTCTCACCCTCATCTTTTTCTAAAACTGAATGATATACTGTATATGATCATAGCATATTTTACTTAGCATAAAAGTCATCACACAAACTGAATTAGGCAGCTGACTGTCTCTGCTCTGACCTGCTGGTGACACATTTGGTTCTTGTGTTTGTTTATCTTCTTGACTTCCCTGTCCATCTCCTGCAAGTTGATCACTAAGACAGCCGACACTGGGGCTGAGAGCTGTTTGGTCCTGATCTGCAACTGATTTTGTCTTCTTTTGAAAAAAAATGGAGATATCCCCTTTTCTCTTCATACTGTCCCTTTACAGAGGAATTACACCTTGTGTAGAAAGCAAAATTTGGTACGTAATTTAGCTTATATTTACCATGAGTGTACTACAAAACAATTACTAAAACAATGACTTTATAGAACTACATTAACATTTATTTGACACCATGAAACTGTTAAAAGTAGTTTTGCCAGGTGTAGTGCTGTTAAATTCTCTGCCTAAATTATAAACAGACTTATATGCACTTAAGGCAATTCTGCAGTATCTGCACGATAATATTGGAGCTTTTAATAAGGTTAGCTGTTTTTTGTAGCAATGCGCTGCATTACAGATTACTAGATGCTAACATGCGCTTGTGGGGTCAGTCATCTCCTCTCAGGCTGTCTGCATGTGTCCAGCTATTTGCCTCACACTGTTTTCAGCAGTTAAACTGTACGTCTATATACTTCCTATGAGAAGAATGCCGCCCTCTGTCTCGGCGTGGCGCACCGTGGAAACCGTGGACAGATTATTGTGGCTGCACCACAATGGCAGTGTTATTGCACACCACAGCTGCAGAGTTTAGGGCTAAGATGAACCCCAGCAGACAGTAACTCTTCAAAGCCTGGTAGGTGTGATCAAGAAACAATGAACACTTTCAGTCCTGTTCTCATGCGCAAGGATACAGTCCTCTGTGCATATTAATCTGAATTAATATAATGAATAAATTTTTTTTTAAAAGAGCCACAAGAGGTGTGATAAAGAGCTGCATGTGGCTCCAGGGCCTGGTCTGGACAAACACTTTTATGTGGACACTGTGCAATTGCAGACACTGCAATGGATATATATATAAAACTTTTAGAATTAGGAGATCAGGATGGGGGTGGGGGGTGTTAACACTTCTTATCATTTCCATGCAATGACATGGACATCTCTTGTGATACTGCTCTCTAATGTTCATTAAGGGAACCTTTTTTTTTAAACAGTACACCCGATGGTTACATTTTATTGCATTTATTACACAGGAATGATTAAAAGCAACATCAATGCTACATTCCATCAGGCCTGACTCAGTTAGGGCCTGGTTTGGTGCAGGTTCCTAACCTGACTCTGCCAGATAGAACTGCTCCACAGATCATTGTCTATTTCGCAGTACCATCTGGGAAGGCTCCCGTTGAAAGCGTTTGCAAAAGGGAGGCACCTTCTGTCAAAAACATGGTGTTGATTGGATGAAGTACCGACTAGTATCCGCTTAGCATGAGGTTTCTTTAGCCAATCACAGCAACGATACGACGTGCCACTCTTTGCGCTTCTTTCAAAGAATACTCTCTACTTCTGATAAATGGCGCGATACAAGATGGATTTACAAGAGTTTTGGAAACTCCCAAATCTCGCGAGACTCCAGCTGCAGTGCAAGGTTAGCAGGTTCCTATTGTGCAGCACAAAAACCTACATGAAACTCCCAGCAACACAGCAAGGACACAATCACCATAACATTCAAACATCAAAACATCACGACCACAACACATCCACACTAAGAGAGGACAAAGACCATGAGTCTCAGAGATCACAGATGATGCTGCTTTGTTTACTTTTTCAATTTTGGAACAGAAGTTATTGTACTGATGTGGTGGGGAAGCTCATTCCAGAGTTTACTGAAGGTGTAGAGAAAAGCAGGGACTGGTAGAAGTTCCTGTGATCCTGATCTTGTGATTCACTCTTGTGCGAGTGTAGAGCTGTCAGAGCTGGTTTGTTTTTTGTTTATTCTTTATCAGGAAGCAAAAGTAGGTGCCATGACATCTAATATGATTCTGAAAAGTCAAACCATTTGCCTAAGACACTGTCCAAAGGTGAAACCATGCGGAAAGTTGGACAGTGGATCTTATAAGTTCTGTTGTAGAGTCTAGTCACTGGTTCTATGACATCATGAGTTGTGAGAGACCAGACAGGAAGACAGTAGGAGATAGTCAAGGGAATTATTGCATGTAAATACTTCAAAAATAAGGTATTTTGATGAAGACATAAAGTTTCTGCTGTAGTTTCTTGGTTAAACTGTGACTGTGTTCACAGACCTTTTCATTCACACTCGCTAATTCCCCGTTTACCCCGCTGGTTCACTAATATGCACCCAACACACAACCAACGCCTTTTTCCTGTTTTCCTGCCGCTTTTATGCTTCCAAGGGTGCACACTTGAGAGCGTTAGCTTGGGACATTCATACATGCTAGCACTTACTTACCTGTTTCTCTGTGTTGCCTGATGCTGCGCGTCTCAGCCAAACCGAGCCATAACTTCCTGATGGTTTAAATGGGCGCTGTTCGCGCGCTGGAGCTGATCAGGTGATGCGCATTAGATAACCTAACCATAAAAACCTATAACCGCCCTTTCAATCACCTTTTATTAATTATTATTTATATGTTGTTGTATATGGGAACAGCCCACATGTTTATGTTTCAACTGTTGCTGTAACGTTGGCTGGGAGCACTCTGAGCTCTGTGTTTGAGTTATTGACAGAACTCTGACTTTAGACTTTCTTGTTTTGTACATTTGTAAATAAATTTTTGATGACATCACTGTATATATTTTTGCACTTTTTGGCTGTTTTGCACTTTTGACACTGGCACAATAAACATCACTTGAACACGCATTTCTGACTTTGCCTGTGTTTGATTAGAGCCCCGCCACAGCCTGTCTCTCATATAATTGTCCAGACGTATGGCTAATGATATTAAAGACCCTTCGGTACATTCATCGCTGGCAGCCAGTTCATCTTTGATGTACTAACTCAAACAATGAAAAAAATACCTCCTGGAGTGCAGTCTGGTCCGACCCACTCTCACCAACTGGGGATCCAAGTGGTTGGGAATCTTCAGGTGGCACTTGAACTGGAGAACTACTGGGATCTGTAGTCACACAGGGGTTGCAGATGGGGATGTGAGAAGTTGGCCGAAAGAGCTAGGTTCTAAGTTCTGAGACGTAGAGATTTACATTAATCTAATTAATGCATATATAAAATATTTAATTTTTTTCTTACCATGTTGTTCTAATTTCGTTTTTCTAGAATAAAGAAAGAGAGCGCATGAAGCAAGAGAAGGAAACCAAAGAGAAGAAAGCGCAGTGTGGCTATGGCCACCTCCTTACATCCATGACAGTATCAGGAACAACAATTTGTTCAGCATGCAGCAAAAGAATTACGGCAAAGGAGGCCCTTAGCTGCCCATGTAAGTATCCCAATCATTCACATATTTCTTTGTGTTTACTTATGAGGAAAGAAATCCACATTACTTCATGCCCTGTATTGTTGCTTGATTACATCTATATTTTCACAGTGTGCAGTGTCACCATCCACAACCACTGTCAAGATAGTTTACCAAACTGCTCAAAAACAAAACACAGGGTAAGAACAACAAGATTTGTTTCTGTCTATTGCTCGGTAAATGTCAGTGATTAGCAAACAAAGCGTGTAAGGCCCTAAGACCACTGAGCTATATTTCCACTATGTTAAAATTGTAAGATTTTTAACGGAGCCAAAATTTTAATATTGTGCACTTGTACCAGAGGTTGCGTTAACCAAATGTTTTCCGTCATTGACAGATTTTTTAAGCAATGGTGAAAAATCTGAATGCCATCCATCATTTTCATAGTTAGATAACTGTGAGGGTGATTTATTGTAATTCCTACTCCTGTCCAGTTGGTGGTGAATGTGCATATTAATTAGTAATTATCTTGAATCGTTTCGTCTTTGTCACCGCTGCATTCAGTTGCTAAAATGTCACAGCAGTTCCCCCCTTTTTAAATTCATAAAATGAGTAAAAAGAAAAGCTATTATTATGTATTATTAAAGTATGATTTTTTTAGGGTCCAAACAAAAAATAAATTTAGTCAAATAGATGTTAATAATAAAAAATTATTAATACACTAACATAATTAATTTTAATAAAATATTATACAAATAAATAATTACACAATTGAGTAAATACACAATTTAATAATTAAACAAATACATAATTTAATACAATAAATTAGATATTGAGCCCACTGAACCTTTTACTTTATATTGTCCACTCAGGTTGAACACAGAACACTGTTCATCAGTTTTGCACTTATGTGTGTTGTTCTGGTCTACTACTGGCACACTGGCTTAGAGATTTAGTCCCGGTTTAGATCTGTATTACCTGAATCCGCCAGATTAAACTGCTTCACAGAACATATACAGTGGTCCCTCGTTTATCGCGGAGGTTATGTTCCAAAAATAACCCGCAATAGGCGAAATCCGCGAAGTAGTCAGCTTTATTTTTTACAATTATTATATATGTTTTAAGGCTGTAAAACCCTCACCACACACTTTATACACTTTTCTCAGACAGGCATTAACATTTTCTCACATTTCTCTCTTGTTTAAACACTCTCAAAGTTCAAACCGTAGCATCTTCCTCTGCCTTTTGGGTGCGACCGCAGGTGGCTTTGTCGATGCAGAACGTTTCGTCGACATTGTGGGTTTTGTCGGGGAGAAAACTTGCAAACATACAGCACTTCAGAGCCACACTGCTAGCGATCAAACATTTATGTAAATTTGGCAAGCCGAACGCATTCTGTACTGTGCAGGAGACACGGCACGGAGGAGATTGATTGACAATGGTCTACAGTCCTAAAAAAAAAAAAAGCATGCAAAATTGCACTAAAAAAATCCGCGAAACAGCGAGTCCGCAAAAGGTGAACCGTGTTATAGCGAGGGACCACTGTAGTCTGTTTCCCATTACTATCTGGGAAGGCTCCCATTGAAAACACTTTAAAAGAGAGGCACCTTCTGTCGAAAACTTGGTAGTTGATTGGATGAAGCACTGGTAAGACTGGTATCCGCCTACAATGAGGTTTCTTTACCCAATCATATCAATGACTCATATGACATGCCATTCTTTGCTCAAAGAAGAAATAGTCTCTGCTGATAAAACTGATTCAATAGCAGCATCAACGTTAACGTCTTTTGGCTTCGCCATGTTGATAAAAAAGAGGAGAAGAGAGTGCTTGTTGCTTTCGTCAAATTAAAAACCCGCCTTTTCCTGTTCACGCTGCCACATCATTGGTCAAAAGAGTCCAGTGAGCCAATGGTTTGAGAAGCTGTTTGCTTGGCGCAATACAAGATGGATTTACACGAGTTTGAGAAATCTCGCAAGAATCCAGCTGCAGCACAAGGTTAAGACTTGTATTGACCTGATATTTCTCTTTTTCTACTTTTTCATTTACCTCTTGAGTTAGAATTCAGCCCATGTGTAAAGCATTTCTGAAGTTAATATGTGAAAAGTTTATTTTTCACCTAACATAGGGCATTAAAATGAAAGGTCACCTAAAGTTATGGCTATCCTTGTTTATTGATGACAGTTATTGTAGATTTTTTTTAATTTGATGAAAGCAACAAGCGCTCTCTTCTCTTTGTTATCAACATGGCTACGCCGAAAGATGTTAGCTGCTATGGAATCAGTTTTATCAGAAGTAGAGAGTACTTCTCCTTTGAAATGTGGAGTTCTGATCCACGTCCCCAGTTCAGATGGAAGTGTAGATTAAGCAAAAGAGACCACTATGATTCAGTGAATTAAGTTCAACGTAATTTCATAACAGATCACATATAAAGTCATATGGCCATGGGCTGTCATACAGAATATACAACAAGTGTCTTCCTGTAATTGAGCTCTCCCAAATGTTAGTGCCATAAGTCTAAATACTTCTTAGCGCTAGGCATTGCTTATCTTCTCATTGGTTTCTCATCAGTTGCTGTGTTCCTGTACTTCACTGTCATTGGTTGGACAGCCGTCTTCTTCTAGTACGGTCAGCACGGCCCTGACTGTCTGTATGCTATCATCAAATATGAAGATAAACAGTCAAAAGCAGTTAGGGAGTAAACTGTTTTGGACTACATGAATGAGGAGGTGAGCAGTCTCAGTTTAAGCAGCTGCATGAGAAACTTTACCAAACCAAGGTTAGGATAAACAATAGATGCCATGCAGAGTTCATAATAGGGTGCAAAAAGTTCATAATTCTAACAGAAAGAAGAGCAAAGAATGGCACGTCATATGAATTGTTGGTATGACTGGTTAAAGAAACATCATAGTAGGCGGATAGTAGTCGGTGCTTCATCCAATCACCTACCAGGTTTTCGACAGAAGGCGCTTCCCTTTTGAAAACGCTTT
The DNA here is from genome assembly GCA_036850595.1 of Rhyacichthys aspro. Lineage (NCBI taxonomy): Eukaryota > Metazoa > Chordata > Actinopteri > Gobiiformes > Rhyacichthyidae > Rhyacichthys > Rhyacichthys aspro. The sequence continues at coordinate 21,522,487 of CM072158.1, forward strand.
CAACGGGAACCTTCCCAGATGGAACTGTAAAACAGACTATGTTCTGTGGAGCAGTTCAATCTGGCGGAGTCAGGTTATAGAATACTATGCTATTTTTAAAGTGTGAGTCCGCACTGTAATAGGCTGGCCTGAGTCAAAGTCCAGGGCTATTTTTAAGTCCCAGTCTGCCCCTGATTGTGCACAAATTGCATATTCCATTTTATTGAATGGAAATGTATAATGTTATAACCATCATTGACATTGTAATTAGATTATTATAGATTAGACATAGATTATTGCTATAAATAGCTGTGATAAAACTGTTGTTTTCATGGGGGTTTAACAGATTAATGTTGAAATCACCGCACACAATATGCACCTTATTTATATTGACAAACAAACTACCTATTTTTTTGATTAAATGTGTCTAAACAAGATCCAGGGGTTCTATAACTTACAATTATGTTTTTAGATTCTTCAACAACAATCAGTTGTTAGGCATTCCATGACTCCATCATTTGTGGTTGACATATTATTAATAATGCTATATCTCAAATTTGTATCCACAAATAATGCGACTCCCCCTCTTTTTTATTGGTCCTGTAAACTCATTGTAAACTCATATCCCTCCATTTCCACACCATGGCACTTCTCTGGATCTAGCCAAGTCTCAGACACTGCAATAATGCTAAATTTGCTGAATTGCCTTAGGTATTCTTTAATATTGTTATAGTTTTTGTACAGACTCCTACTATTAAAGTGTATAATCGTGAGGGCCCCTTCCATTTTAACACCTTTGAATTGTCATCAGTATGATATTCACAATTATTCTTTATACTATTATTAAAGTAATAATCAGGATCTATGTCATTGCAAAACTCATTAATTTTGTGTTCCAATGAATCATATGTTTTTAAATTAAAGTTTTCATAATTAGTTCACCTATATTATATTTATTAGAAGATTCGAATTCATTTCTTTCAATATCTCTAAATGCGAATATGAATTCATCCTCACTAGAAGTCATGTTTTTGATGCATTCCTTGTTCTAAATTTATTTTTGCACAACTCAAGTACCCATACATGCACACACGCACGCACACACACACACACACACACACACACACACACACACACACACACACACACACACACACACACACACACACACACACACAACGTAGTGGGGTCCCCTGACAGGACACAGCCCTGTGGGATCCACCCTTTCTGAATGAGATACAGACATGATTTTAACACCTAAAAAAACCCATTGACGGACGGACCCCATTAGGTACTAACCTTACTGTGTTAACATCTTATTTCAGACCTGCTACTAAAGAAAATGCAAATTTCTTAATTTGTAAATATATTTATTAAAAATTTACATATTTTTTAACACTGCATTCAAATAAATGCATTATAACATTTACTAGATCGCCATTGATAAGTTGCTTACGTTATAATATACAAAACCAAACTATAACAAGTCTCAAGCAGCTCAAGTCTGATAAACTCAGTATGATAATTGTGGGCCTGCAGCAGCTGACACAGCTTTTGTATAATTCTGACAGTTCAAGGGCCAAATCAGAATAAATCTTAGATTTCTATAAATGCATTAAAAGTAAATGCACTCAGGGCAACTTTGACACCTCACCCTTTCTTCTTCTCTGATTAAAAATAATGACCACACAGTGTAATTGTGGCTAATTTTGACCATTTTTTTGTCTGGTTCGTCCTTAAGTTTCTGTTGAGTGTGTTGGCTGCTGCAGGTCCTGGAGAACTTCCACTGGTAATTAGCTGAGCCTTTAAAAAAATAAAGACCAATTTGTGTAGCCTGACAATTTGTGGACATAACTGGGGTAGTGTGCAACTACTCAGGTAAAACATTTGGTTTGACGACAGTGAAAACTGAAACTCCCAATAGAACAAAGGGAAATATTCTCATATAATATCTAACTTTTTTTGCGCACTTCCTTTAGACAGCAGTGATGCGATTATGAACATAAAACTTAACTCCATGTAATACAGGCAGTACAATCAGACTTCCCTGTTACTTTCCCAGACTGGATGAATGCCATTAGGGTCTTTTCCGCCCCTCACACCCCAGTGAGAGACCAGCTTTTTCTCTGAGGTTCTAGGAAAGAAAAAACAAAACTAATATAAGATCCACGTCAAGCTAGATTTCTGCAAAGACAAGTGGGCGGAGCTCAGAGCTCCATCACAGATACAGGTGATGTGAACAGCCTGAATTTGACAAATGGTATGAGATATTGTTGATATTTGTGTGTGCTCCACTAGAATAAACAACATTGACAACATTGAATTAAGATATTTTAAAATTAGGTTACTAAATTCTGTCTGTATGAATAAATATTTATTTTAGGCACCCTGTGGTTTATGACTCAAGTTTTTTCTTACTAGTTTTAGAATATCAAGTTATGTTCCTTTACAATACAAAAAGTAAAATAAGTGCACATACTTGATTGCGTGTCATTGTTAGGCTGGGAAGTTTCTTCAACTCCTGTGTTGTCATGTCTTCTTTTCTTTCTTGACATTCCTAGAGAACAAATATTATTAAACCACACAACCATTAAACTACACAAAACTACACAACCCAAATATAATACAAATAGAAGTATCAAATTTACATTAACCTATGCAGGTGGTGGGCTGGGGCCCTCTATCTGCCTTTGTTATCAAAAATATAGATCTCCTGCAAGGGAGGACACTGAATTTCACATATAGAAAGTGCATATTTCCCTCAGTAATAATTGTCGCCACTTGAAATTCGAGCACATTTTGTACAAACGCAATAAATTTAGCTCATTATATTATCAAGCAAAACCCGCGGCTAATGAACCAATAGTACGCTCAGATTTGGATGACTGACCAATCAACGGGTGCACCCTAACCCAGCTGTTCAACTGAGCACAAACTCAAACAAAGCAGGATCACATGACTGCATGGACAAGTCTCTATCTCCGTGTAAGTATCATAGTATGACATTCTTCTTTCCAATCGCCTCTCTTCTCTTTTTCTCATGCAATTACTTGCCTAAATAATCCTGCCTTGCTACCACAGGACTGTAATGAAATATGTGTCACTAAGCCTATAACTATATCTATATATAGCGATAGAGCAGTGCACGAGGATACTAACAGCTGAATAAGCCACATTTCTAAATAAAGAGTTATAATTATCAAAGCTCTAATAGCTTTATAACACAGTATAGACCATTTAATATCAGAATTCGTCATAATCTCTCTCTTCCTTTACAGCTAAACAGGAGTTCCAGGAAAAAACTGGGTCTTCCCTCGATAGAGATACATCAAATGCACGATAGAGCCCCCTGGACCCCGCTTAATGTCTATTATGAACAACATGAATGACAACATGAAAAACATGAACTAGAATTACCTTTCTCAGACTTGTCATTGTCAGAACATGCGCTATAAAAAGCAAGCTTAAATGCGTTTTGATGTTTTCTATTATGATATATATCCAAATTAGAGAAATGAACAAGCTCGCTCAATTTGGATGCATTATACATAAATATAAAATCTTGACTGTTTTTTCAAAATTAATTCAATACTAAAAGTTCTTTGATAACAGCGTGAGGTGTTTCACTATGCAACCCCCCCAGGACTTAGGGCACACTCCACTAGAGGTATAGCTGCTTCATGGGCCCTCTTCAGGGGTCTCTCGGTACAAGATATATGTGCTGCAGCAAGAAGGGCCTCCCCGGACATTTTTGTACAGCTTTACAGACATCCAGTTTGTAAAACCGGCCCATCCTTGGGTCGAGCAGTCTTGGAACCATGAGTTGCAGGCTCTCTATGCGAGCACACTGCATTTTTTCACCTGCGCAACATAATTAGGAATATCTTATCTAAAAGTGATGCTGAAAAACGAATCCATGCATTTGTTACATCGAGGTTAGATTACTGTAATTCTCTGCTGAATTCAGAATTAAGTTCAAAATCCTTTTCCTCACTTATAAGGCCCTCAGTGGGAAGGTCCCCGTCCTATCTCAGAGACCTCATAGAGCCATACCGCCAACAGAATGCTTCGTTCTCAAAATGCAGGGCTACTAGTCATTCGTAGAGTTTCCAAAAGTACAATGGGAGGTAGAGCCTTTAATTACCAAGCTCCTATTTTATGGAATCAGCTCCCAGCTCTCATTAAAGGCAGACACAGTCTCAACGTTTAAGGTTAGACTTAAGACTTTCCTTTTAGACAGGGCTTATGGTCAGGACATATACAGCAGATAAAATAAGGGCTTATGGTCAGGACATAGACAGTAGATGAGATAAGGGCCTCTGGTCAGGACATATACAGTAGATGAGATAAGGGCCTATGGTCAGGACATATACAGTAGATGAGACAAGGGCCTATGATCAGGACATATACAGTAGATGAGACAAGGGTCTATGGTCAGGACATATACAGTAGATGAGATAAGGGCTTATGGTCAGGACATATACAGTAGATGAGATAAGCTGCTCTAGGCCCAGACGCTGGGGGAGTTATGACACACTGAGCTTCTATCCTCTGGCTCCATCCTCCTCACATTATAGTTTATATAACTTCTTAGTTGCTGTTCACAAATTGTCCCTCTGTCCCACTCTCCTCTGGGGGAGTGGATACTGTTGCAGATGTCCGGCTGCTGTTAGACATCCCAGTGATGACTGGACCCTAGCTGTGGCCCATCTGTGATCCTGTCCCGACCCATCGACCCCTCCTGACCCCAGTTCCTCTCACTCAGATGAACTGTTCCTGACATTATCATGGACTATATTCATATACACTCTCGTTCACCTGTACATATGGACTATTTGTCAGTGACTGTCCTGGACACACCTGGTTCTCCCTGAGGTTTCTCTTTTTCCCCGGCTGGGTTTTATCCTTACCCTGATGGAGGGTCTAAGGACAGGGGATGTTGTCTGCGGTTGTCTGTGGCTGCATCAGAGCGATTGTTTGCTTCTTTGCTCGTGTCTGTTCTAAGTGATAAGTCTTTAAAACCCAGTGGTGGGCTGTCAGGGCCAGCAAGGCCTTCTCTGCCGGCCTAAACATGCTCAGAAGTAAATTTATTTTATTTTCATAAATATGTAAACAAAATTATTCTCTATTCTCTTTATGTCATATTATATCCACTTAGTTGAGTGACTTTCAATGTTGTTTATCATGGTAGAGTTTTTATCCAATTATATTTCAGCTAGCTTGTGTTGTCAGGCAAACTTCATTTGCGTGAGACCTTCAGAATCAACAGAGCAGGCCCCTGTGCACTGTAAGTGAACGGACACAGTCAGTTACAATAGCCAATCAGATGTCGATTCTGCAGACCAGGGCCAGCTAGAAGGTCTTACGTTGAACTGGACGTGTACGCGTCCTGTGATTGGTGTAGCTGACGCTATAGACCCCTTAACCGCCTACGTCACTGTGACGTCACCACACTAGCTGGAGGCAAAACAGAACTAGCTACCACCGGCGTTGCATGTTAAATTGTCTTCATGTTGTGTTGTCAGATGTCAGAACAGGAGGAAAAGCGGCTCAAAAGTAAAGTTTTACCGTATACCAGCCAACATTGTCCACCACAAAAAAAGAAGACAGTTGTGATTAAACGCAATTAGACGCAAAGATTGGACAGAGACCATCATAAAGAATGCTCGCGTCTGCAGCGCACATTTCATATCAGCTAAGAGATAACATGAAAAGTATCTGTGTAGTATTGTATTGGTTATTATGTTCAAATTGGAATTCATTAAGGGGAATGTCGAATTCTTTACCGCTACATTTCATTTGCACATTAGCGAGTGTTAGTGTCTTCGTAAAAATAGCTTCAAACCAGTATTAAACCAGGGCTAAACTAGATGTAATAAATGTAGCTTCAGTCCAGGACTAAACCAGGGCTAAAATAGGTGTAATAAATGTAGCTTCAGTCCAGGACTAAACCAGCGCTAAACTAGGTGTAATAAATGTAGCTTCAGTCCAGGACTAAACCAGGGCTAAACTAGGCAATCTTATCTCGGCTGTAAACACTTGGTGTCTCGATAAGGTAGGTGTAGATGTCCGGCCACTCCACCCTCGGCAGCCTGGGCAGGTCATCATGCCACTCCCATACGGTGTAAGGATCGGCCAGTCTGCTTCTATCCACCAGCGTTAGCTTCGATAAGTAACTGTCACGGTCTCTCATGGAAAGCGACTAAACATATGTTGAAACTAAAAGTCTAGCGTTACTTGTTTCCGCCTCCATTTTTAAAAGTACGCTCTAAAGCAGCTCATTAGCTAACGTCAACACATTGCCTCCAGGGCCTCCTTTTGCCTCCAGCTAAGCCCCGCCCACCAAAATTCGCTGGAATGTTTACAAACATTTAAAGGGTCTATAATGGACTGTATATATGTTACCATGACAACAGAAAGTGCAAATATGCTACGAGATTTCTTTTTGGTTTTGGCTTTATAGCTTAAAGTGTTTATTTTACTGGTAAAATTACCTGTGCTTAATAAGAAATTATACTTTTTATGAGTCACGTGATCTCACGAACCGGAAGTCTATTTGAGCAGTAGCGGGAGATAAAAGACACGAGAGAAGTCAGAGAAATACAAAAAACATTGATAAAGACTCAAATATCTGCCTACGAAATCATTCTACTACTGGTCAAACAGGCGCACACGGTAAAGTTTATTTGTAACGCTGTTATAGCCTTATTACAATGGAAATGTGTGATTTATGTGAGTTTGAAATATCATATTTGTCTTTATTTTAGTTTTCACAGTGTCCCACGGTGTACTAAGGTGTTTCACGACGGCTAGGTAGCCTGGAAAGGAAAACGGTTTGTCCGTCATTTCCAGACGAGCAACTATGAGTGGTACGTCACTGAAGGCCTAAGCGTGAAATGCACGGCCCGCCACTGTTAAAACCACAACAGGTAACAGAGATAAGCTTCTATAAGCTAACTGCTTATAAAAGACGTTTTAGGCACACTTCATTTCATTAACACAAAGTACTCCCACATCACTGTCTCTGTATGGAATACAATGAGAAAGTAGTGGGGTTGGCCAGGCTAAAAAGGTCTAAAAAATAAATCCCACCATTATAAATAAGTTGCATGAGTTTTGGAAAACAATGCACCCGAAAGGCTTACTTTGTAATAGAGTAGCGCCCAGTCTAGCTTGGTGGCTACGAGGCATCTAGCTTTGGCTTAGCACCTTGGTACAGTTTTTATCAAGTAACGTTGCAAATCTATGGCCAATGCAGAGCCCCTTATCCAACAAATGCATGTTAAATTGCCTAATTTTAACGTAATTTCTGCAAGATAAATGCATAAATGTCAACTCCAAAATTGGCAAAAGCGCGTAAAATGACGCACAACAAGCTAAGTTAACGTTAGCTAGCAGTTACGTCGCACACAAATGTGACATAAAGAGACAGTCTGTAAATGTAATTGTGACATACAGTATATCTCTCTCTATATATACATGTATAGACATAATTAAAAGACATTGAATTACATACATTTTGTAGCTCTCTCTGTGGTCTCTCTTCGATTACAGGTAATGTGCTGCGGTCCAGTCTGCAGCTGCACCGAACTGAATGTGCGTACGTGACCTTAACTCGGTAAACACACGGAGTGGGGGAGGGGCAGGCCATAGGTGGGGACCACATTTGTCAGAAAATATGTTAATTTTTAATTCTTTCTTATTACAATTAGCATTATTTTAAAAATATATTTACAAATAAAATAAATGTAACAATAGCCTATATATATGAAATGTAGGCTAAAATTTTTACTTTGTAAATAAACACAATAATCATATAACCATCACTTGGTGAGCACAAAGTGTGGGGGATGGGCATAGGTGGAATCCGGACCACATTTGTTGTTGTTTTTAGGGCTTTTTTATTACCATAAGCATCAGAGAAGATTTTTTTTTTACAAATAAAATACATGTTGCAATTAGGTGGTTATTGCATAAATGTTTAGCTGTTGCCTACATAAGTCATAGGCTAACTATTACGCAATGAGCTCATGGAGTGGGGATGGGCATACATAGCTCAGGGCATTTCACAACATTTGTTATTTCTTTTCTTACAACTAAAATTTAAATTATTTGCATGATTTATTTTTAGTTAATTGCTCCCTTATGTTCTCACCAAATCACATTTATTATTCACTGCTGTCAGCGATCGGCCTAGTTTTAAGCTTTTTAACATAACATAACATAACACAACAGCTATGAGACAAAAATGCTTAAACACTTAAGAATCCTTAGTGGACATAGCCTATCAGTACGTAGTTTTATTGCCAAAATTTAATGTCAAATTCAATATATATAGGGCTAAAGAGCCCCAAAAGGGCCCAGGAGAGTATCACAGAAAAAGTGAGAACATCTTTTTTTCTTCCTCATTTAAATTTGGTTTGAGCTAGAGGGCTGAAAATTGAGTATGTTAACAGTGACCCCCTGTTCTATCAATGTGTTAAATTATTATGTTATGTTGCTGTGACCTTCCTAGGGGTCAAAGGTCAGGGTCAGTCATGCTTGTTTATACTTGTAATATGAAAAATTCCTAAAAACATGTTCCTAATGTAGTATCCCCAAGAAATTAGACTATGTGGCACAAAACTTTCTTTTATTCAAATCTTTTTATCCCAGCTCACTAGGACCCTCTCAAAGCTAACTAGCTATCCTGTAGGCCTACAGAAACTTAACTTCAGAATCTTGTTTAGAGACATTAATTATGGTGCTGACACATTTTTCAAGTTGTTTGGTTGATTTTTTACCCACTTAAACTGGCCATTTCCTCGTTAAAAGTTGTGGGTTCTACGGCCTGCTGTTTGAAAAGTAAAGGTCCGATTGGCACCCAACAAACTCACCTGTGCATGCCTCGGGCCCCTTGACAACATACTAAAATTTCAGACTTGTACGACATTTGCAAAGGCTTGTTCCCAATTTCAGCCTAGGGCTGAGGGTGCTCTCAAGAGTCTATGGAGCTGACTCCATTTGAAAATGCTGTTTTCAGAAAGGCCAAAATCTTCCCTGAAAAGCATGGACAGTTTTTTCTTGGACATTCCTATAGAGGGTCTTCAACCAAACCCCTGTGTCAATTTTGGTGTTTCTAGGGTCAATGGGGGCCTTTGGGGAGGCCAAAAACCATTATTTTGGAAGATGCCCCACTACGAATTAAAAGTACCCCTAAATGAATTACCGGTCCCATTTTCCTTGTTATTTCAAAAGTGCTTTGAGCTAGAGAGCTCACTCCTTGATTTTTAGGTTAAAAAAATCCCCCAAAAGGCCTTGAACCAGGCCTAGAGATAGGCCCGAAGATCTCTTTTTCTTCTTGATTTAAAAGTGCTTTGAGCTAGAGGGCTCATAATTCAGGATGTTTATGCTTACACAGTGTGGAACCAGAGTGCAGAGTCAATAATGCCAAATTCAGGCCAGGAGCGTATTCCAGAAAAAGGCGGGAAAATCTTTTTCTTCCTCATTTAAATTTGGTTTGAGCTAGAGGGCTGAAATTTGAGTATGTTAATAGTGACCCCGTGTACTATCGGTGTTTCCAATATCATATGGCTGTGAACTTTCTAAGGGTCAAAGGTCAAGGTAAAGGTTCTAAGGTTCTATAAAAATGGCCTAAAAAAGGTTCCTGATATAGTATACACATGATATTCGTATATGTTGCACAAAACACTGCCTTCTATCTAGCTGTTTTAGTCGCAACTCATTAGGACCCTCTCAAAGCTAACTAGTTTTCCTGAAGGCCCACAGAGATTAAACTTGACAATCTGATTTAGGTTTGTCCACTGAGGTGCTGACCACAGATGCATTTGGTTAATTTTTACCCACCATTCCGGACCAAGAGTCCCAAAGTGAAGAAAAAGTGCCTCTAAGCAAAGGATCAGGCACATAGTGGTCACCCCAGTCCAAGAGCACTCACTCTGGCTCAGAGCCTCCCAAAAAAAGCAAGTGAAGGGGTGGGCCTCGTGTATCTCTTGTAAACCACCCCATAGTGAAAATTATTTTCAGCCACGAGTCCCTATCAATGTCCACATGCAAATCACTCTGCCAAACATACCTTAGACTTTCATTTTTGTTCTATAATGCCCTGGCTGACATCTTATAAAAAATGGGCGCTGATTGACTATTTTGGGGTAATTTAAAATAGAGCTGCACAATTGTCCTCTTCAGAAAGCTGCTTAACTACACTGCTGCTTCTTATTTGTAGATATTTCCAAAAATCGGATTTACTTTGTAGCTTAAATTGTGTCCTTAGGTCTTGATAATATTTTAGTGTTTTATTATCAGTCAGGTTCCGCTATGTTTCTCATGACCCCAGTCAGTGAGGAATTCCAAAAAAATACTATGTTTTCCCCAACAGTTATTGTTGGATTAATCCAAGGCGATGCATATGCCCTTTTATAATGTGAGATCTTTAACCACTTATGAAATTTAGTTCAAAGATTTTTAAAGTGTTGTCGCTTTTGGGTTTATCTCTTTGTCCACAGACTAATTCAGAAACAAGGTCCTTTGTGACAAAACCTCCCCTTGGCTAAAGGTGGCAGTAGTTTCTTGTTCTATACCTACCCATCCTAACTTATTGCACTCCCTTATGTAGTGTTATGTCAATTTAACCATCTCAAAGGCAATATTGTACAGCTCAACATTCAGTAGTGAAAACCCACCATCTCTTCCTGTTACATGTTTCTGCAGGTTTATCCTAGGCTTTTTCCCATTCCATTGATAATCTTTACCATTTGATTGTATTGACAGAAACACTACAGTTATTGATATCGGAAGTATCAATGACAAATTGTGGTGCAATCTAATCTTTCCCCCTAAGGTCAAATTAAGTGTTTATTAAGTGTTTTCTACTTCAAGTCAGTTACTATTATGGTGTATATATTATGAATCAAAAACGTGACAATTTAACAATCTGAGTCTGACGGGAAAGAAGTAATTGTCTAAACTTAGAAATTAAAGCTCGTGTGATTTCAATATGTAAAGAATATGAAATTAAGACCTATATTTCTTGCTAGGAATGTTATAAAATAGGGTTGAAAGTCCCAAAATAGGCTGGAATGTTGCATTTTATGACATAAAATATGTAAAAATATCACAATTTAAGTGAAATGTATACGTTTTGCAATGTGGACCAACGTATCTACTTTACATTTTGATGTGAGACTATGTTGTCTACACAAGTATTGTTAGTTGAATATCCTTGTGGGGCCCCTGCAGTACCCTCCAGTGACCACCAGGGCACACACAAGACACTCATCAAATTGTGAAAATTGACCTCCAGGGGTCCTTTTCTGTTTTTAAAAGAAAACTGCACTAGGCATATTAGAATGCTGTTTCCTATTGATTTAGATGGTGGGACTCGTGGGGTCCGAGCCCTGGACCCCACGAGTCCCATTATCTAAATCAATAGGAAACAGCACAAAAAGGGCCCCACGATGTGAGTGATATTTTCCCATTGGAATATAAAAACAAGAACACACACACACACACATAAACTATTTACTTAATAGTGTCCCATAGAAATATAGGTCCAACTTTGAGCAGTCCGTATCTCCATCTCATTAATGTTATGTTATTATGTTATTAGTCCCTTCTGCAAAAAATTCATAAACAATATCTACCAGACTCATAGGCAAAAATGAGCTAAATCTAAAAGTCCTTCCAGAAAAAGTATAAGCAAGATCTCCCACAGAGCCATAGTTCCAACATAGAACAGCCCATTTCCCCATCCCAATAATATTAAATTAGTCCCACCCACAAAAGATATCATAAACAATAACTCCTGCAAACTCATTGTTCCAACATAAAGCAGGCCATATTCCTTCCACAAAATATAGGTACATTCTCCCCATCCACAAAAAATAGACCAACATAGTTCATGTTCCAACATAGAGGACTGTATGTCTATCCTCCCAAAAAATTTATTATGGTCTTTCCTAAGATGTAAAGGCTCCCCAGATGAATAAGCAATATTATCTGTATTGCTTAAGGTCTTTAAGCTCCCTTACCGTTTTAACTTTAGCTTGTTCCGGGGTACATCCATTCAGCTGAATTAATACACCAGCGCCGGCGGATTTGACACTGGGGCTGACGTCACGGGTCCGGTCACGAACGCGTGTGGCAACTCTCCCCCTAATGACTCCCATCGTCCATTACGCCCAGTCGGCCAGAGGTCCCACCTGACGTCAGTGTGCCCTCCTGTGCATCCCAAGCATGAATTGTAAACGGCCCAGACTCTACGCTGCGACTGCCAGGGGCGGCGTGCAGATGGGCTGGCTCCCTCCACTGCCAGCGCTGTACATCGGACCAAGGGGGCGGGGACTCCTGCCGCAGCCCACTCTCCTCAGCCGCCCAGGCATCCCCAGAGGGGGGTGGGACATCCCTTTTGGACAGGCCCCCCGCATCTCGACCCCTCCTATGGCTTTGAGATGGCGGGTGGGCGCACACTTCTTCGGGGCATGGACACGTCTCCTTGGCCCTCTGTTGCCTTGGCTGAACAGGATGCTAAGGAGGGGCTAGGGGGAGGTGGAAAGGGGATTCTACTCTCCCTATTTCCTGGTTCCCAAGAGGAATGGGGGGTGAGGTCAATACTGGACCTGCGCGTCCTCTTCTGCTATGTGGCCACCAGGAGGTTCCGCACGTTGACGGTCAGGCACCTCCTAGAGAGTATCTGCCCGGGGATTGGATGACATCAATCGACCTTAGGGATGCCTATTTTCACGTCTCCATCCTGCCGAGACAAAGGAGGTTCCTCAGGTTTGCCATCAGGGGCCGGTATTTCAGTTCAACCATCTCCTGTTCGGCTACTCCCTCGTTCTACGCACCTTCTCCAAATGCGTAGAGGTGGCGCTGGAGAAACTCCATCATCAGGGTCTCAGGGGTTTGAACTACATAGATGACACACATAGAGGCTGAGGAGCATACCGCCAAAGAGGTAACCATTAGCGAAGCCTGTAGGTGGGCTACGCACACTCGTAGAACCGTAGTTACATCAGGTAACTATAATTTATCCACATCCCTCATGTTCCATCTTTTCCTGGAGTGTGGCACTTGTCTGCGCTATCTGTGTGTCAATTCTCCACTTTGCATAGATCCATTAACATTACTAGTTTACCACGAGCTTTCCTTCCGTAGCGCCACACCATGAGATGAAGTCTAGTCCTACTGTTTCCTGACATCGAGGAGTATTCTCATATGCTTGCTCAAAGGTAACTGCTTGTCATGCAACTCCCAAGTGAATGAGGTCAATTTAAGACGAGCGCAGATGAACCGGGAAACACGTACGTGGACGGCTTTACATAATGTGAGTGATGGAGAAGTCCTTGTGTGATTTGTAGTGATGTTATTCCACTTTGATACCTAATTAAAATGTGAGATGTGAAAAAAATAAAAAATACTGCTGGTTAAATAAACTGAAATAATAAAATTACTATTACTATTAAAAATGACACATAAAACTGAAAAGAAATAATCTAATCAAATAATCAGTTCTTCAAGTTTTTCTTTTTTTTAATTTTTTACCTGAAAGTCACTTTGTTCATTTTAAAGTAGAACATAGAAAGTAGTACAATTTGTGATAAGACTGGCTCCTATTTATATACTACAGACTTTAAACAGAGAATGGGCTCATTTCCAATGTCTTTTTACCATGAAAGAGGTTCAATGAGCCTCCTCTCAGAGCCTGAGTCTGTCCCCTATTGGAAAAACCTGAAATGCAGCTTTGGCCTGCGCAGCTCTGAGACTGGAGGAGAAAACATGGCGGCGCTGTAGTGGCTGAAACTATCGGACGTTCCCAATGTTTTAGCGATATTTGGTATTGCTAAATGCTCAAAAGTCACAGAAAACACAAAAGCGAGAGGAAAACATTTAAGAGAAGAAGTTTGGACTTGAAATTTGGATTGCATTCGTTGGAAAGTTAAGAGAGCAGACCCGGTGCAAACAGAGAACTAATGGTAAGTGTCGTAGTTTTCTATTAATAAATCACTTGTTGCTTCTGTGGTTTATTTAGTTCTGTAAAAAGCTGCCGCTAACGTAACGTATGGCTTCATGTTTTCACCGTTTTATAGGCTACAACTGCCAGCTAGTATTCAAACTGCTATAACATAAAACTTGCTTAAACTTAAACTTATCTTCACCCTCCATCAGCCGCAAAAACACTAAGTAAATGAATTACTGTTGTTTCTGTCGCGCTGTATAGCTCTGGAAACTACTGTCTCTTTTGTCAGAGCACTATATGTTGTGTAATTATGTATTTGAGAAGTTGCTAGTCCATTAGCTACGTGAGTGCTATCAGTGTGTTTTTCTGCATTAGCTCGGTTTATAGTCATTTACAGCTTCTATTTTTGTTTCCTGCTGCTGTCGAAGCTGACCTTTACTCTCCATGAAGCACTGGACAGAACGTGAACCATCAGAGGGACATAAACTGAGCTGCAACAGGTAATACTTGGCCCAAAACATTTGACTTTAGTTTCTGTGAGTGCTGTGATCAGGTTTGTGAACACAGAACAAGATAATGCTTTATTAGAATAAGACCAACAGTGGAGACATTTACAGAAATTATCACAATAAGGGTCTGGAAATAGAGAATTAAAGTGTAACATACAGTAACACATATAAAGGCTGTTGCACACTGTGGTTATTAAGTCTATATTCTCTATTTTTTCTGTTCATTCAGGAATAGAAGAAAAGGTAAAACAGGACGACTTCAGGAGGAACTCCTACAATCACAGCCTACAACCAGCGTCTGTAAAATGAACAGACAGTCCTACTACATGAGACCTACAGCTACATCATTGAAGGAGACTCTTCACAGAGACCTCAGTCTCCGGCCTGAGGATGTAAAGGACTGCTGCTCCACTGTCTCTGTGTTCACAGCTGCACTTAGAGGAACTGCTCTGGAGTTTTTACACTACACTCACTTTACATGACTTTGTTCCCAGAGAAGTAACAGTAGTGTGACCATTTCTACAGTAGATCACCTTTACTGTATTGTGGACATTCAGACGAGACAATCAAGTTCCAATCAGTTAAACCTGACATGATTATGTGAAACGTGACATAAAAATACAATAAACCAAATAAATACTTCATGTATCATGACAGTTTTTCTCGGTTTAGTCTGTGGGCTGTATATTGTCTCTGGATTAGACAACACAAACATAAATGTATATTATAATGTAGTTTTGACAGATAAAATACATGCCTCTGAGCTGTGCCTGTGTCCTGCAGCAGCTCGCCTCTCTTCTCCTCTCTCTGCTCCTGACTCTGGACTCACTCTTCTCCCAAAGCAGAGCTGAAGATGGTGTTGAAAACTGGGAAAAAATATGTTTGTGAAACAAACTAAAACCCCCAACTCTGGTAGAAATAAACAGGACTAACTGTATCTGGCTGATTTATCTCAAATGTATGTTGTACAATGTTTTTACAGACAGCAGGCGGCAGTGTGATGTCTGGTCATAACATTACTGATTCTACGTGTGTTATTATAATATAATATAATTATAATAATATCATTTTTTGAGGTAACATATTTCTTTGGGGGCTAATAGAGACAGTACAGAGACAACTGAGTGTATTTTACGTCTTGTTTAGTACAACAGACTGACAGCAGGTCCATGTTTAGCTTCTATCAAAGTTCACTACATTTTGAGATAAATAGAGATGAATACAGACTGCTACAAATACATTTCTCTGTTTCTGTTAGTGATTTACTAAATAATAAAAAAATGCTATTTCCTCTTACCTAGTTTTGTGTGAAACTTGTTATTTGATAATTATTACTTTTTTATTTATTTTTACTATTAGTCTTAGTCAGTGGCAGGTCATGCATTTCACGCTTAGGCCTTCAGTGACGTTTACAGATTACAACATCACCTCAATATAGGCTATTCAAGCAACACTTAATTCAGGAGCATGCAGTCACAATTAAGAGTAGGAAAGTAAGTTCACAGATACTGTCAAAAATTAAAAATAAAAAGGCCAAACAAAATGCCACCAATTTGCAGCGTTTCTCAGAAGCTGAGAGCCACAGGTACTGTTCATAGTTGCTCGTCTGGAAATGACGGACAAACCCTTTTCCTTGCTGGGACAGGCTTGCTAGCACAGAGGTTGGTCGACCTCTTCTCACAATATCCAGCTTTTCGTGAAAGGCCCGTCTTGAAAATGGCGTGGAAAGTATATCTGCAACAAGATCAGTCTCTTCTCTTTCGGCCATTATGGGTTAAAAATACAGCGATAGCTGTTGGATCTCTGGGTTTAGTTCGATATTCTGCAAATTGCCACCTTTCAGGCTCTAGCAAGTGCTTATCCAATCACAGGACGCGTGCATGTCCAGTTCAACGTAAGACCTTCTAGCTGGCCTTGGTATGCAGAATCGAGATCTGATTGGTTATTGCAACTGACCGAACTGTGTCCGTTCACTTACAGTGCACAGGGGCCTGCTCTGTTGATTCTGAAGGTCTGAGGCAAATGAAATTTGCCTGACAACACAAGCTAGCTGAAACATAATTGGATAAAAACTATAAACTATAATAAACAACATTGGAAGCCACTCAACTAAGTGGACATAATATGAAATAAAGAGAACAGAGAATAGAGAATAATTTTGTTTACATATTTATGAAAATAAAATAAAATAAAAGTACTTTTCTGAGCATGTTTAGGCCGGCAGAGAAGGCCTTGCTGGCCCTGATGGCCCACCACTGGCCTTAGTATCTAAAATAATAAATTGCTAAGCGTACTTAAAACATTGCATGGCATTGCATCATTTAATTATAACCACCAACAGATGTGTATCGGCTCCTGACCACAGCACTTATTTTCAGGGTCTGTAGGCATTTCCCTACATCTAGAGCAAACACATCAATGGGGTTGACATGGAGCTGTAGTATGGGGGTCTGCAGGAGGATTTTCCGCCAGAATGTCGAATAAGAGGCCAGACTCCCTGAGTAAACACCTCTGCAGAAGGTCCTGGCATTGATGTAATCTGAGCGATTGAATTCTGGCCTGCAAAAACAAAAAATCAATTGCATATAAAATTTGTAAAAACACTACTTTTATTATTATTGTAAATATTTTTAAATTACCAATAGATATGCAATGTATACATGAACTAGTGTGTACATTTGGACTACCTGTCCATTTGCTATTCTGTGAGCCTGTAGTTGCTGCACTCGCATGATGTCATCATCTCCCCGTCGCTCTTCGTCCACTTCCACTCCTGGGACTCCACAGCCACGGCCTGGACCACGGCTAGCACCGCGGCCTCGACCTCAGTTACTGGCTCTGCTGCTCGTTGTGGCATGGCTTACACCAGAACTGTCTCCCTATCGATAACACACAAACTTTTTGACAAACATTATTTCCAGATTCTTGTGTTTTGCTTGCCTTTTATAGCTACGCAAGTTTTTGACGGGAATTGGGCAATTTTAGCATTTAGCTTTAGCTCACGGCGTTTACAATTAGCTTACAGTTAGCGATATATCCTATATATTGCAGGTTTACATCTTTTCTTATTTTATAAATTAAAAATAATTGTAATAGAGGTGTTCACTTGATATGTTACCCGATTAGACTTTTAAACTTTGTGGCTGTGTAAAAAGGCAAGCGATTTGAGTAATGTCGAGCTATAATGAGCTACACAAGTAGGTAATTTGTAATACAGTTGCTAACAATATTCTAAGAAACAATACGAAATACTAAATAATTTGAATAAATATTCCCTTACCTGTGACGATGCCATTTTTATGCTCAGTATCTGTCGAACATAAATAAACCGCTTCTTGGCCGTTGTCTTCAGCAGTGGAGTGTGCACATGTAAGAGAGACGTGCATGATCGCGTGCATGTAAAGTGAGAGGAAAAAGGGGAGAGTTTGTGAGAGTGAGGAGCGACTTGGTAGGTGGGGCTAACCATTCAAACTAAGCAAAGTACCTCTATCATGGTTTAGGAAAGGGTGGAATCAGGTAAAGCATCTTTAATGTTATGTGTAGTGCTGCTTTCTTGTGGATGCATTAGCACTGGATCACCCGTGGCAAAGTCTTTGATTCAGGGGAAGCCACGGGTGTGCCAAAGTGGCAGTTGGCACCCACAAAATTTTTAAGCAGAAATATTTTGATAGCCTTTCCAAATAAGATTTAATGGTAGTGTATTGTTGTCTTTGTATAAATAGAGCCCTTTAATTACTTCAACTGATTAAAAATTCCCTCTGAGGACAAATGCACTAACCTTGCGCTGCAGCTGGATTCTCGCGAGATTTGGGAGTTTCCAAAACTCTTGTAAATCCATCTTGTATCGCGCCAACCAAACCGCCTGAGTCACGAACCGTGGACTCACCGGACTCTTTTGACCAATGATGTTGCAGGTAGAGGCGGGTTTTTAATTTGAAGAAAGCAACAAGCGCTCTCTTCTCCTCCTTGTTATTAACATGGCTACGCCGAAAGACGTTAGCATTGATGCTGTTATCGAAACAGTTTTTATCAGAAGTAGAGAGTATTTCTTCTTTGAAAGAAGCGCAAAGAGTGGAACGTCATATCGTTGCTATGATTGGCTAAAGAAACCTCATGCTAAGCGGATACTAGTCGGTGCTTCATCCAATTAACACCAAGTTTTTGCAAACGCTTTCCCAGATGGTACTGTGAAATACACTATGTTCTGTGGAGCAGTTCTGTCTGGAGGAGTCAGGTTACAAATGCACAGCTCGGTCTTGAACTGATATGAATAGCTTTAAATAGCTTGAGCGCGGCATCTAACAGTACTTTTACATGCAAGCTGCGCTTTTGGGCCTGTGAGATCAAAACAGTTCCCAGACGCAAGGCTCAGACGCATGCAAATGCCCCAAAACCATGCTATTCTTCATCTACACCTCCTTTTAAATAGCCTACTTTACATCATAATAACTTATAGTAGCCTACTTTATTATTATTAATGGCAGATAATCTCTTACCTTCTCTAGATGTATAATATATTCCACACAACAGCCATGTCCTGCCATTTTTCCCTGTTTCAGTCCAAATCTCTCCAGATGCTTCTCCTCGTCCTCGGGACAATAACTCCTCCATAAACCACTCAGAGACACTTTTGTCGGTAAAAGCCCACGCTGTTATAACAACTGCTCCTTCCTTGTTACACTTAAGAAAAACTGCCTAATCCCACCATACAAGACGCTCCTGTCAGTCAGAATCACAGCCCACCCTTCAACAGCATCAACAAACTCATACATCCAGAGCTGAATTCAAGGCAAAGATACGTCTAAATACGGGGGTTCGAGTCCCAACAAGGATGGCTATTTTGCAGAAAGTTCCTTTATCCAGGGAAATAGTTGCCGGATCCTACCATGTCAAAATAAGACAGTTTGTGGATCCTGATCCACCTGGATCCAGCTGAAATTAAACCCTGGCTATTAAGAAAGTCACTACTCTGGCTAGAGTCTATCAGCAGACTGGGCTCAGACTCGGGCAAGGTGACTTTGCGCGCTACATGGAGCCAGTCCATAATCAGCTGATTAACTGCATGTCGTCAAAGAGAGTACCCTCCGGGATATTCAGAAATACAGCTCATAAATAAAAAAACGTTGATTGATGCTCTCTAGACTGGAGTGTTTACAGGTAGTTTTTGCAGCGTTAGTCCCTGAGCTCCCTCCTCATTTGGTGGTGTAAATCTGGTTCAGACAGTGATAACAGTGTTGTCTTCATTTGCTAAAGCTGTCTATAGTCTTCTCTAAAGCACACAAATTACAGATCCTTGTTCAAATTTACATATTTTCATGAGTCAGTTAAGTTGCAGTGTGCCTCAGAGAGGGGCCACTGCCCTAAAATGTCTCCTTCTCTGGTTATTGTCAGAAATTAGAGCTTTTAATGGCGTTAAACCTGCAGTGTCTTAGTGGCCATGTCCACACTGCAGCAAAAAGTGACTTCGATCTGTTTTTTAGTTGGATCAGTTTAACTACATCACAAGCTTCAAGCTGATCTTGGACATAAAGTTTGGTAATTAAACTGCTTTGAGAATGTGTCATATTTGTAACCTGTCCCAGACCCTCCCTTAACCTATCCTGGTTCATGTAGATACTGAGCTGTGAGAAGTTCAGGTCTCAGAAATGATCACAAAAGTACATATCAATTTAACATTATTTTGATTCTGATCCAAAGCAGTGGCTCAACTGTAAATTTACCAAGTTTTACACTTGAGCCCACTTAAGTATACTTCTGTGTATAATACCTATCATTAGCATTATTTGTTTAAAATATTACACATAAAATCTATTCAAATACGTCTGTGTACAATAGCTATCATTAGCATTATTTGTTTAAAATATTACACATTAAATATATTCAAATATACACACAACTTTATGATCAGTTGTGTCTTTAGAGTGCGTCTGAGATCCGGTCAGCTGGAGTTCTCCTGCTATATATATATATATATATATATATATATATATATATATATATATATATATAATATAAACTGCTTTGATTGGGTGAAATTTCTGTAGTTATCAAGTGCCAGTGGCATCCATGGGCAACACTCAGGGCTTGATGTGAAAGTTCCTAAAGAGGACTGGAATATTCTTTGTGAACTATTAGTCCAAAAACACTCTCTAGATGGTAGAGAGTGGATATAACTACTTATTTAATTTCATTTGAAGCCCACTGATAAAGCACTGAAAGCATTGATTATTTGAGCAAACTGATTAACTTGACTTATTCTGATTTATGCAGAAGCAGAAGTCAGTTGTAACCCTAAACTCATCTTTGCAGAATATCACACCGAATAACAGAAGTATGAATATTTCTCTTTTATTTGCTTCACTTGTCATTATTATGATTCTGATTATTGTTATGATGATGATGATGATGATGATTGTATTTTTCTTCTCTAGCTCAGCAAATACACAAGAGGCCAAGTTCAGCCATTTATCCTTCGGACACCTTTCGACGGTCATTACTGGGATCCTGCCGTGGACGTGGCATATCATTGTCCAGGAGTGTCTCTTCCAATAACCTTGTGGGGTGAGCGTTTATTTGACCAATATTTATTTTATGAAAAGCATATCTTAAATTTAAAAAAATATACAGTATGGCAGTACATTATAAAGAGCAGGACATGTCAATTGTGACAACCTGAAAATATGTGGACTTGAACATATTAAAGTGCCAACAAGGGTTGGAGATAGACTTAAGTTACATCTGCAAAGAGAATCAAATTGGATATATACTCTAAAGGCCACACAATATCCAGGCCTAAAGGCCAAAAGTGGGTGCATATCTTGATCAAACTTATAAAAAATAAAAATGGAACATGGCTAGATGCAGTTAAGAATATGGAAATGCCAGTCCAGAAGTTTCAGAAAACAGATCAGTTCATAAAAATGGATAAACTAGTAAAAAAAAAAAAAAAAAGCACTAGCATTCCAAATGACTTCTTATATTTTCTTTTCTGTGAAAGGAACCCTCTAGATATAACTAAACTGTCCACCTTCAACAAACAAAATCATTGTTCATTTTCACTATCTATTTAATGTACCGTAATTTCCGGACTATAAGCCTCTACTTTTTTCACACACTTTGAACCCTGTGGCTTAAACAATGATGTGGCTAATTTATGGATTTTTATGGGCTAACGAGCTTCATGCCGCCAATACATTTAGCCTAGTCACATCAAACCAATAAAATTACCGAACATGTCACAGTGGACCAATGACACTGATTGAATAAAATCAAACGCACTCACTAAATTCTTCAGATCAGTCATTTTGCACTTCATGCACACACCCTCATCATGGAAAACACACGAAAAAATGCATATGATGTAGCTTTCAAGTTAAAGGCGAACGATCTGGCTGTCGAAGAAGGAAATAGAGCTGCTGTGTTAATACCTTATGTTACAACGTGGACACCTGTGGCTTATAGACAAGTGCGGCCTATATATGTACACATTTTTTCTTTTGTTTTTAAAGGTCCCATATTATGCAAAATCAACTTTTCTGAGCTTTTAACCATGTTCTAACGTTGTTTCTACCTCAAACACATACCCAAAGCTGTGTTTTGTTTCAAGTAATTTATTTAGTTTGAGCTACAGTCCTTTCAACGAGCTGTTTCACGCAATGATGTCAATATGTGAAGCAAACCACTCCTCTCCAGGAAGTGCTCCTCCACACACCTCCAGCCCGTGCCCTGCAGCTCAGACGCACAAAGAAGCATCGCTGCTACTGTGTTAGCTTGCTTACCGTCAGCAACATGTATTACTAACAAGTATTACTGCATAGCTCTACATATTGCTAGGCTACTTTATTATAGTTCTTTCAATACACTGCACAACAGCTACCTTAGGAGTCTCCAGGCAGCATACATTCTCAACTTCAGTAGGCATTGTACGGCCATTTCCACATGTGCACCTATAAATAGAAGCAGTTAACACGTGCTATGCTACGGGCTACACCATAGAAACATACACAATAAATAGTTTCTCATTTACCAAGCAGAAACGTCTTGTAGAAGCCTTCGAGGTCTTTGTGTTTGCTCATGTTCTTCGAACTCAGAGTAAGACTCTGGGTCGAAGATATACGGCTCAGTTACTCTCAAAGCCATTGCTGAAAAAGTTATGACTACAATGTACCGTGTTTACTTCAGTCTGTTTCCAGCGCAGCTCTAGAGTGACGTCATGAGTGGGCAGAGCCAACACGGGAGAACTGAGCCTTAAAGTGACAGCGCCAAATCAGACCATTCACTTTGGACTCATGATGAGAGCTCATCCAAACCACTTGAATAAGATCATTATTGAGTGTTTCATGTTGCAAAACATGATATGGTAACCTAAATGTATCCAAAATACACTGTATAATGTTCAAAATAGTATAATATAGGACCTTTAAATTTAGTGGGCGCGGCTTATATTCAGGTGCACTCAATAATCCGAACATGAAGGTAATATGAACTGTAAAAAACCCTTCTAGGGCCAGTTATTGCAAATTACGGACTAGCATGATTGACGCAAGTGGGGTAACTGACCCACATTGAGGAGTAGATAGATACTTACTTATTTTCATTCATGGTACACATAATAACATTGTGCACTTAGCACGAAATATCGCTGTAAAGTGTCCAAGTGCATTTAAAAATTACTTTAAAATAAATACTAATAAATATGAATAAATGTGTCTATTAAAAAATTATAAATCAGAAATACAGTTTGGCAGCAAAAAGGCACTATATAGATTTGTGAGCAGCAGTTCCTAAACATAGTTCAACAGTCTTATGGCCTGTAGGATAAAACTATTACAGAACCTGGCTGTTCTTCTCCTCACACTGTGGTACCTCCTTGCAGAGTTCAGCAGTGAGAAGAGTCTGTGGTGTGGGTGTGTGCTGTCCCTGATTTTGTTCAGTGCTCTTGTCAGGCAGCGTTCGTGTCCAGTGTCCTGGATGGAGGGAAGAGAAGTCCCTATGATTTTCTCTGCTGTCCTCACCACTCTCTGGATGCTCTTCCAGTCTGCGCTGGCTACACCACACAGAGATGCAGTTGGTCATAACACTTTCTATGGTGCTTCTGTAGAAAGTGGTGAGGATGGGAGGAGTGAGGTGTGATCTTCTCATGCAGAGGAAATACAAGCACTGCTGTGCATGCTTTACCAGAGACTTAGTGTTCTCAGTCCAGGTTAAGCTGTTTGTTATGTGGACCCCCAGGAACTTTGTGCTGTCCACCACCTCCACAGCTCTGTTGTTACTTAGCAGTGGAGAGTGACAGGGCTGGCTCTCTCTGAAATCCACAATAACTTTCTTAGTTTTCTCCACGTTCAGGAGAAGGTAAAGTTGTAAGCAGTAAAGCTGTCCGGTTGCTATGGAGGCCGCTGGGTCTTCCCAGCGCAGTAATCCAAAGTGCTGAAGATGATGCTCTAACTCTGCATCTAGTGCAAGTTTTTACTGCCAAACTGATGTAATTCCAGTAAGGTTTTATGATTGTATGTTATCTTACAGCTTGCTTGCTGCACGTCAACAATCTGATTTGTAGCAGTTGCATCACTATACAGAGCCAATGCAACCAAACAGGGCGCCGCCAAGTCATTCAAGTGTTGTGCGACAACGTTGATTGCACATGAGGTTATTGTTTTCAGAAAGGACGCCGGCTTCACAGTTCACACGAACGAGCAGCAGCCGCAACGAAACGGAACCTCCTCGGCTGGATTCAAAAGTTTGCATTTTTGTTGACTGAGATTCACGTGTTGTGTAAAGATCCACAAAAGTCTTGTTGCGGTTTCAGCAAAACGTGTTGCCATGCATACGGTGCAGTGTCATGGGGTCTTCCCATGTTGTTGAAGGCTTTTGAGAACTGTGAGATGTAGCCCTATTCAGACTGTGGCCTATTACAGTCAAACTTGAGATGTGTAGGTTAATTAGTGCAGTGCCAGTCGTGGTCTAATTATCTTGACCTGTACCCACAGCTGTTTGCTTTTTTCTTGTCAGGTTTCTAGCTTCCTCTTTATTTCATCCCATACCTCACACACATCAGAGGAATAATACGTGGGGATTTGCATCCAAACTTTAAAAACTCAAACTCTAAAATGTAATTGTGCACATTTCCACACTAATTGCCATAT
Source organism: Rhyacichthys aspro (assembly GCA_036850595.1). Taxonomy (NCBI): domain Eukaryota; kingdom Metazoa; phylum Chordata; class Actinopteri; order Gobiiformes; family Rhyacichthyidae; genus Rhyacichthys; species Rhyacichthys aspro. The sequence continues at coordinate 21,547,074 of CM072158.1, forward strand.
TGACACTGTGTTGACACTAAGTACAGAGGATTGTCCATTTGGTAGTAGACAAATGCTCTATGATCACAAAAAAAAAGAAAGTGAGTAGCAGTATGTAGCAGTAAATATGTATAATGATAATTGTCTGTATTTGCATTGATGATTGATTTAAATCAATGTATATTGATGCATCACTACAGGTATAATGTTCTCTCTTTATCTTCTTCTTTCTTGATCCACAACGAGTTACTATTTTGAGCAGTGGTATTACTGACATGGAAATTAAATGGTTTAAATTTTATCATGAAAATGTTTAAATGCTAATTTTGAACACTGTGGCCTTATTGTATGTGTCCTGTTGTAGATTTCTGAATGATGAATCATCTCTTGGACTTCGCAGAATTCTGTCTCAGTCCACAGATTCTCTCATCTTCAGGACTGGAGCACTACCAGTGGAGTCTCTCAGTGATGATGGTACTAAACTAATAGAGAACAGTTGTAAAATATATAATTTACATATGTTTTGTGACAGAAAATAAATGATGCAGATGGAGTAATTAGAACTCTCACATCCAGCCAGAATGCTTGGCTTTATGATGTTGAACTTTCTTGGTTGAACTGTAAATTTGAGCATTAATTTTAGTAATTTTGGAGATGACTCTAAAACATCTCTTCTTCAGCAGAAGTCCAATATGGTTGTGTGATGGAGGAAACAGAACTTGAAGGCCAAAACTTCAAAGCTGACTCTTGGAGCTTGGCTGTGGAGGGGACTTATTTACAAAAACAACAGAAAAATTCAATAAAGAGGCAAGACGTCATCTATGGTAAAAATGAGCTACTGCTATACTAATGACAACAGAATATAGTAACCTTTAAATAAATTAGTATGACCCAATCAATACTGTTAAATTACAATTGGTAGTTGGAAGCATATTTTGCAGCTATGCTTGTGTGAACTTCCTCAGAGTTGATTCAGACAGAGCTGCACCACATGCGGACACTTCGCATCATGGAACGTGTGTACCGGCAGCGCATGCTAGAAGAAGTCCAGCTGGACCTCAGCATTGCTGAGGCGCTATTCCCCTGTCTAGATGATCTGTGCAAGATTCATGCACATTTTCTAGCGCAACTTCTCCAGAGACGTAATTGCAGCCTGGAACCTGGATCTGTTTGTAACTTCACCATTCACCGGCTTGGGGACATATTGTTGGAGCAGGTGAGCTGCTGTATGCACATACCTTATTGAAAACATATGAGTGACATGTATTCTAATTACCACAAGCCACCTTTCACCCTAGGAAATTTGTTCTATTCCTATTGTGGCTTTTATTCTGGAACTAAATGTGTGTCGAATTGTAAAAAAGGTTGAAAAAAGTAGACCCAATCATTGTCCAAAGATTGCCTGTGACAAATGTTTCTTACCCTCACCTGCAGCTTTATTCTCTCAAGATTTGTTTACAAAAATCCATCTTGATCTGCTCTAAGCTAAGTATTCATGGCTGAACTGTCATAACTATCTCACTGACACCTAAATTGAACAGAAATCTCAAATTTAACTTTCCTACCGCTGGGACACTGGCATATCTTCAGAGATTAAGTGAGTGACACACACTAACACACTACGCATATAATAAAGAAAATAAGCCAATACAATTGACCCTAGCAGAGTCGTATTTTTACAAAATACACTAAAACTACCCTACAATTTCAGTACACATTTTAGTAGACCATTTCTTCCAAACTTGTCATATTAAACGTCTGGAAAACATCATGGCTGCTGCTGACAGTGAGGTTGCACAGCGAGAGATCTGTGTCCTCTGCTGGCTAAAAGTTCTGCAAGGTTGCTTTTATTATTATTTAGTTTCCAGCAGTGCATTAGTTCCTAGTGGTAACATAATTATAACAATCTATAAATCTTGGTAATTCGGTGAAAACTGTCAAAACTAACAATGTTATTACCTAATTACCCCACTAATACCAGGCTATTATTGAGCTGAAATATAAAGTGCGACCAGTTTACTAACTACTGTAACAAAAGACATGCTTTACTGGGACATGTTCAATTCAAGCCACTTTTATTTATATAGCCAAATATCACAAAAGCAGAGATTTAGGCACCAAATAGATGACCACACTGAACAAGACAACACCTGGGTATGTCAACCATCAGGGTACATCATCAGGGTGCAACATTCACTGAAGTCCTGGGTGCAATGTATGATGTTTACATCATTGGTATGTTTTTAGTGAGCTTTTATTTTGATAGTGTAGCAGAGATTTATTTTGACACTTGGTGCCTATTTCCTCTGTTTCCTATAGCTCGGTAAATTGACAATGAGCTGCTCAAAAACTAGAACTCGAACTTATCTTGAGTGGTACAGCGCGGCAAGTCATTCCTGAGCTGCGCTTGAGTCGTCTCAAGTGTAAATTGTCAGACTGAGTATAATAGAAAGCGGTTTATATGCAGGTGACATGACAATGTCGTTCTGCGCCACTGTTGATTTGGTGGGCCACAGATGAGCTGTGACTGTTTTTCAGCCTGGCTACAGTGCTGAACAGAAACCAAGGATTATTCTTACTATCTTCTATGTTGTTTTCTTCTGTAGAATAATACCTCATATAACAGACTATTTTTTCCTGGTCCCCAAAGACTCTCTGGAGTTTCCTTTCTAGTTTACTTTCTCGTTAAAGGAACCACATTTTCTTTATTGAAGCAGGGTGGTTTCTAATGACCTTCTGTTTTAGTGGTGCTACCCTTTCCTAGAGCAGTTTGCAGTTGTGACGGCCCCTGCCTTTGTACTAATGTATATTTTGTTTTGGAGGTGGAGTTGGACTGATGAGAGCCACCTGGGCCCAGTGGTCCCATCCAGTATAAAAACCCTGTTTCCACCGGCATCCGCCATCTCCGCCTCTCCATTTCTATCTGCTGTGTAGCCTGCCGCTGCCGGCACCATACCTTTTGCCTTTTGTTGTGCCACTTCGCATATACTCTCACTCACCCATACAGACCCACAACTGATGCCCATATTACACACTTATTTACTTATTTAACTTTACCTATCTACTTTAATAAATATTTTGATTAATAAATAATTTGAACGTTCGTCACCGTGTCTCACCTTTTGTTGCAGCTGTTTGCAGTGATGTGGCTTCACTGTGTGCAGTGAGTCTTAAACCTGACCATAGATGTTTTTAGCAAAACCTTTGGGTCTTATCTCTTTCCCAGTTTTTATGTCAAAAACAGGTTTAACAATGGCCCAACACTTTAAGACAGCAAATCCCATCTAGAATGTTGTGAGGTTTGAAGTTGCCTTGTTTAATGTTTCATGTGAGTAACCAGGTCCACTGGTCTATGGCCCGGTGGTCGGGGACCCCTTCTTAAGTAGATCTGGACCCTAATTTTTGTCTATGGATGTCTATTGCTGTCAAGTTTCTGCTTAACTTTCTACACTCTTTTTTTCTGAAAGTTCTCAGGCCAGCCTGCAGATAAAATGCGAAAAACCTATGCTGAATTCTGCATCCGCCAATTAAAGGCTGTTCAATTGTACAAGGATTTACTAACCAGAGATAAAAGGCTCCAATGCTTCATGCAGGTGAGGATATTGATAACATAAATACAAACACACATTAAGCTATAAACTTTTTTTTTTTTTACTGGGTTGCATTTATGGCCTAGAAGAGTGTTTCATACAAAGCGGAGCTGACCAACATAAATTTTCAGTTTGTGTCTGTTTGATCCATGTCTTGTCTTTCTTACCTACTTACTGTAAACATTCAGAGCCAAAATTGTTTAAGGTGTTTAAGGTATCACTGATTAATAGTGTCAGCTGTTGTCCCGATGTTCCTACAGTCATCCCTTTATTAAAAATTACTCTAGAGGTAAAAGCTACAATTAGAACACAGCCACTAATACAGAATTTCACAATAAAAATCACCACATTAGAAAAATTATAGAACTGAAGATTTTTTCTTATTTTAATTTTTTGGCACCTTTGTCACACTCGCCCTGTGTGAAAAGGTGATTGCCTAACTTGTTAAATCATGAATTAACAGATGAGAAAAAAGCGACTGACATCTATCAGTCTGGAAAGGGTTTTAAACCTTTGGGACTCCAACCATGGTGAGAGCCATTATCCAAAAATGGAGAAAATGGTGAACCTTGCCAGGTGTGGCCTGCTGACCAAAATTACTACTGTTGTGGGTTCTTTTGTGACCTCTGAGATGAGTATTCAAGAGGTCACAAAAGAACCCACGACAACATCTCACAGAACTGCAGGCCTCACTAGTCTCAGTCAAGGTCAGAGTTCATGACTCAACCATAAAAAGAGATGGGGCAAAAACGACATCCGTGGCAGCGTTCCAAGGCAAAAATCACTACTGACCAAAAAGGCTCGTCTCCCTTTAACCAAAGAACATCTTGATGAGCCCCAAGACTTTTGGGAAAAGATTCTGTGGACTGACGAGACAACAGTTGAACTTTTTGGAAGGTATATCCCGTTACATCTGATGTAAAAGTAACACAGCATTTCAGAAAAAGCCGTCACTGCTGTGATGCGTTTACTTTAAAGACCCAAAAAGTACAGCAGGGAGCAGCTAGCAGCTGCCCCGACCTGTGTTGCCAGGGATGCGGTTTTCACGCACGTGTACCCCACCTGAGGCCCAAAACTGCTGGGATAGGCTCCAGCCATCCACGACCCCCAAAACGGGACTAAGCGGTACAATATGAATGAATGAGTATATAAATGTAAATTGGAAGACACATGCAGCCTAGGATCCTGAGCAAAAAATCCTATGGGGACAATGCCCTATCACCAAATGCCAGGCGGCCATTTTGACTTGAACATGTGACAACCCTTAGTCATAGCCATTACTTTTTAGGTGTCTTTAACTGTGTACATGCTCAGATGAGCTTGGGGTGGGAGTGGGAAGGTTGAGCGAGTTGTATTGTCTTGTTGCATTTACACCCTTCCTGATTTTTTTCCACATTTGTCACACTTAAATGTTTTAGATCATCAAACAAATTTTTGACGAAGATAAATCAAGTAAACACAAAATTTGATGCAAAGCAAATGATGATTTATTTATTAATAAATATTAGTAAAATGTCACATTTTCTGTGTGCTGTACTGTTGTAGTATAAGACAGAGGTCAGAGAATGTGTAAAAGGTGAGAGTACACACATGAACATACTCTTACACTTTCCTACAACATTGCTAGGTTGCTGCTTGTTTTCTAATATGTATACTCACTTGTAACTTGCTGTCATAAAATGATTATTTGTTTTTATATTCATAGTGTGTGAGTCGCAGTCCCATGCTCCGTTGCCATGGTTTTCAGGAGTGCTTCCTTTTGGTTACCCAGAGGATCTGCAAATATCCTGTACTTATTCAACATATTCTGGACAACACACTTGGTGAGTTATCAAAGTTGTCACTCAGTTGCAGAAGCTAAAACAAAGTCTTAATTTAGCATGTTGGGAAGCTATCTGGCTGGAAACATTTTGCATACGTTTAACTACACTGTAAAAAGTGTTGCTTTCATCAAAATTTAAAAAAAATAACGTAAGCGGTTGCATCTGACTTTTTGTGCTCTGTCAACTTCAGCTCTTTATTAAGTAATAAAAAATATTTAAATAACTTTGACAGAAAGCAAAAATTATTACTTTATGATGATCAATTTTCCTTATATTTTTGTGTTATTACAAAGCAAAACAATTACTTTACAATTATTAATTTACCTCCCATTTTTGTATTCTGATAAAGCAAAACAATTACTTAATGATTATTAATTTTGCTCATATTTTTATGTTTAAACTATTTTTATTTTTTTGTGATGAATGCAACTTAATTTGATATGATCCTTAATTAAAAAGAACTTAAATTTAATACCAAAAACGAACTTATTAAATTTCCAAATGTTTTTATTGAACATTGAATTAATTGTAAGAACAGACACATAAGATTTTCTGAGAAAAAAAAAAGAGGTAAACAGGTAAAAAACAACTGTCAAAAGTGACCTTTGGTGCAAAACCTTAACTAATCAGTGTTTCTAGTACAAAGTAGGGGTGTAGTGTTTTTTTGTTTTTTTTTTTACGATACAATACGTTTCAATTAGCATTGTTTATATATAATTGAAGAACAATATTGACTGATTTAAAATTGACTGTATTGATTAAAAATAATTCAACATAAATCAATACAGCCACTGTATTACATCCCTAATGCAAACATTATCAAAAAGTGAACTTTAGTACAAAATCTTCATTAAATGTTTCTAGTGCAAACTGCCAAACATAATCAAAAAGTGAATTTAAGACAACTTTTTGACAAAATTTTCGTATCTGGTGGAAGGTTTTGGGTGCAAAGGATTTAGCCCAATAAAAAGCCATTGAAAGGTCTCACATGTGTGCATTTGTTTTGGAGGATACTTGAGGTCAAGTGCGTAGATAATGCCAATCAGAAGGCAACATGCTTTTGCCAAGGTGGCCAAACCTTTGATGACTGGCTGGCCGTCAATTACAATCCCGTATGTCTCTGGTTGACACATGAATATTTTCATAAGAGCTGAGCTGGTTGAGATCCTCTGTGTCCCCGCTGTTCTGTTTAAAAGAACAAACATAATATTTAGTCTGACCATTTAATAAACGTCTAAAGGTAACATGTTTTAGCATTAGAAAGATAAGTTATGTGATGTAGTTTTTTAGCAATATCTTTGAAATGAAAGCTGCAAAGAAAAGGAAAAAAACATTTTTGTGTAAATGTAGTAAAGTAAAACATGGAAAATGACAAACTACTGTCCTCAGTAGCTAATTTTCTGTTATACTGTTGTCTGTGGAGGTTCTCAGTCATCCAGGACATCTTCAAGCAAAGGTTTTCTGTCAAGGCATCTGGACATAGGTTTTGAGGTGAAGACGTTTTGTCCCTCATCCAAGGGACTTTGTCAGTTCTAAAGTCAACTGTTTCCAGAGCTGAGATATATATCCCTCAGAGGGAGGGATTTAGCCTGAACTACTGTGGTTGGACAGAGCTAGACTGGTCTCAGAGTCGTTCTGAGGTGAAAGGGGGAGTGTGGGACCAGGAGGGGGAGTCGTTAGGCTCCTCTGAACCGTTAGCATAACTGCTAATTCCAGGTGTTTGTTCCCTATTGGAGTGAAACCGCTTTGATTTTGGCTTCAAGTCACTATTGTAAATGGAGGGGAAGTTGAATCTGAGGTCACCTCCTCTGTTCAGAGAGGGCTTCTCCATTTTAACAAAGATGACTTCCTTTACTCCTCTTTCAAACCATCTGGTCTCTCTGGCCAAGATTCGGACATTGCTGTCCTTGAAAGAGTGCCCTTTCTTTTTGAGGTGCAGGTGGACTGCAGATTCAGGTCCACCAGGATTGACTCCCCCTTTCAACTCAAAACGACTCTGAGACCAGTCTAGCTCTGTCCAACCACAGTAGTTCAGGCTAAATCCTCCCCTCTGAGGGATATATATCTCAGCTCTGGGAACAGTTGACTTTAGAATTGACAAAGTCCCTTGGATGAGGGACGAAATGTCTTCACCTCATGTCCAGATGCCTTGACAGAAAACCTTTGCCTGTTATACTGATGTGATAAAACATATACCTGTACAAGGACCGCACAAAGTGAATATAAAGAAAGCCTTTTGCTGTGCCCGGTGTAAGTACCAAAAATGTCCAGGTCTAGGGCAAGCACAAGCTGATAACGTCACATAATAAAATGACTAATATTACAGTTGTGAGAGAATATAACATTTAAAAACACAGTCTAGCAATTTTACTGATTAAACAAAAAATAAGTATTTAGAATTTATCTTAAAATAATATCTACTGCTTCCCTCTCCTGCCAGGCTAATCTACAGCAACACCACTTAGACAAATTACATTGCAGCTGATAGAGCTATATTTCGGTATCATGCAATATTTATTTGTTAATATAATGTTAAAACTAAAAATACATGCCATAGGCCCGACCTAGACCCGGACACTTTAGTCTGCCTGGACATTTTTGGTACCTACATTGGGCCAAAAAACTAATTCATTCCAATATGGGTCATTTTTGGCCAGTGTTGCCAGGTCCCCAAAAAAATTCCAGCCCAATGGATGCTTAAAAACAGCGCAAATGGGTGGAAAACCCAATTTTCTAGAACTATACTGCTAGCCATAGATGAGACATTTGACACTGCGGCTTCAAAGTCTGTTTCACTAAAGTGAAGCAGTTAGGCTTCAAAACACTGTGTTGTCCCTGATCGCCATTTCCATGTATTGGAAAGAACTGTGAATTAGATTTATAAACGTGGGATATGTTTATGCAATTGTAACTGACCACTAGTAGCCTACTAATTGCATTTGGAAGTATGTCTTTGAGGATTTGAAGCCTCAAATCTTCTAATACTTATTGTAAACAGGATGAATTAGTTTTCAAATATTTTTGTGATTCAACATTCTATGTTATACAAGAAGATAAGAGATAATAACTGAGTTAAGCAAATGTAGATTATAAACTATAGACTGCTGCTGCCTTTTTTGCTGCGTGATCAAAAATATTGGTGATGATTTTAACAAGGACTTTTAAAAAACTGTCTTATAGCTTATGTTTTAATTTTGCGTTTATCCTTATACTCCTTCTTCTTCTTAAAAAATGTTTTTGTATTTGCATCTAAGGGTTAATGTGGGCAATACAACATGGAATACATAGTACCTGGTAATCACAAATCATATCTTCTCTCCTCTCCCCAATGTACTCGATGAGTCATCTTATGACAGTGTCTCTTCTCTTTCCAACTGTTGAAGTTTGATTCTAATAACAAAAAAACAAAAAAAGCTTCTTCAGTTCCGTCCTGACAAAAGACAAGACTAAAAACAGGACTTAACAATTGTTTTTGTGATATACTAGTAATAATAATAATAATAATAATGATTACATAACCCACAACCCACAAGAAATCACCATGGGCATGCAGTTTGGTCCTGTAGTTTCCGACTTTATATTTTAAACTCTGCTGCCATTAAAAGAACCTGGTTCTTGCAAGCATGGGTATTTCTTTAAGAGGGCTCCAGCAACAGCACACCGCTGGGCATCATTGGCATAGGCTGTGTACATATACATCGCCTCTGCTAAGCACTCTAGAATGTTCGATTTGATACGAGGATAACATTTATTGTGACATAAAAGAGTTCCATCTTTTAGAAATGCAATCATCCCTTGCTGAAGTGCCATCTCCGTGGTGTAGGAAAAAGATGTTACAGGAAACTCCCTGGGCCATGGCTCATGCATTGATGAGGTTGGGGGTAGAATAACTGTATCATCTGATTCGGCAGAGGTAGAGCACTGGGACAATTTAGCAGACTCCATATTAAGAAGTGAATCATTGGGAGTTGATGTGTCATACTGAATGTTTGAAAGCACTAATGTTGGTGGATCAACATATATTTATTTTTTTGTGTCTTTGTACTGAATGCTTATGTTATCTGAGATTGCAAAAGCTTCCTGAACTCCTTTTAGCAGGTCATGCACAGTTGTGGGCATTTCAGGGAAAGACACCTTTTTAACAATATGGTCTAATAACACACGGAAATGTACATGTGCATCCATAATGGCAATGTTCTGTTGAGACAAAAAAAAAAAAATCGATAATCAAACATTTTCATGCCAATGAGAAAAGTAGGACTAAAGTCAAGACAGCACTAAAGACAGAACCAAAGACAGGACACTAATAGTGTGCGATATGGCAATAAAAATCTAATTGTGATATAAAGTTATGATAATCTGCTAATCTGGGAAGATCAGTGAATGTGCATTCAATGCTCTGCTCTTCACTGTCATTTTTGCTGCAACAAGGTCAATATTCATATTCATAAAAAGGTATTAAAATAGTATGTATTATAATAGTAAGTATTATGATGAACACTGGACACTGTACACTCCCACTAAAAAGGTTTTATGAAGCAGTCTTAAGATGACGTCTTGATGACGTCTGTGTATGACAAAAAAAATACAAAGTTAACTAAACCTGTGATCAAATCAAAATCGTGATCTTGGCTTTATCTAAATCTTGGCTTTTATTTATTTATTTTTTTACATAACGCCCACCCATAGACATTAATTTAAACCATTCTCACTATTCCAGGCAGATGTGTCTTTTCAGTATCACAATCGGTCTTCCTCTTACCTTATAAAGAGACAAAGGGTAAGTGTCAGTGAGATGTTGATGTTGCACAAACACCACATGCTCTGTAAACTCCAATTCGAATCCTCTCAAATGCTCATCATACCAGGAAATACATGTTTTTGCAATGAAATAAACCTTCTCTTTTAGAATGGCTATTTGAAGTATTTCAACAAAGTCTGGGAGTCCTCCGGTGGACCCATAAGGTAAAATCATGCCTTTAGTGTAAGTTGTTCCCTTGACTGACACAGTGTTGGACACCTGTACACTTGTCTGACCTGGTGACACCTGTTGTATGGCTTCTTGCACATTCGGATGCAGGACATCAACTGGCATATTCGATACCCTAGAGGTACTTACTGTAGAACTCGTCAGACTAATCAAATGGTGTCCAATCATTAACTGATGTTTTGTTGCAAGTGATTTCATTATGTTTCTGAAATTGCCAGTGCGTCTCACAATTTGTTTGAAGTAACGGTGTTTCGCTTCAAATCTCATGGTCCAAAAGTTAATAAGGGGACCATATGCTTTCATAAGGGCAGGATAATGTTCCAAAAAATGGTGTTTTGGAATTAAGTTCACATGAGGGAAAGTTGCCTGCAGTCTTAGTCTGTGCTCAGAGATCTTAGAGTCTAGGAACATTATACTTGCTTCACCACCACAATCTCAACAATATCCTTCAGGCACATTAAAACATTCCAGGCTGGATCATCTTCAGGGATTTTGTGCCCAATCAGGACAGGGAGCAATCTGATGGGAGCCCAGTTCTCGTGGGCGTTGCCTCCAATATTTCTCCGAGTTGCATATGTACTGGGAATGGCCTGAGGACACATACTCCACTTGTATGGAAATGTTGTTATTGTGCTGTTTAACTCTTGAAATGTGACATATCCATTGGTTATAAAGTCGTTAAAGCATATAGCTAGCTCCATAGGAATAATCCCCTCAAAAAGGTCATGTAAAATATCCAGGGGATAGCCTTCAAGCAAGTGAAAATGGCTCAGTCTTTCAGTCAATGGACATGTCCTTTTTACACCACAGACATTGTTTAGTTCAGGGTTTTCTTGTATGGCCTGGACATGTAAAGAATAACTGTCTTTGGTACGCATGGGAAAAGCACCTGACCTTACTTCCTTTTGTTGGAATTCTGACCTTGCTCCTAAGAAAAATCTACAAATATATGAGCCAGAAAAACTTTCCACAAAGCCTGACAATGAATGCGCACCAAGGTTGTCTGCAACTACACAGAAAATAGAGGCTTTGACTGTCTTACCAAGAAGAGGAACCACAATACCATCTTCTTCAAGTACAGCAATGTCATTCAAGAGAGGTTTGAGAACCTCAGAGTATCCAAATCTCTTTATATCATCTGCTTTGCACAAAAGTGCAAGATACACTGAAGTGAGTGTAGAGCGAGCATAAGACTGTTCGCCTGCAAAAGTCCAGTACGCAGAAGTTATTTTGTGTTTTTTACGGGATGTCCCCAAGGGATTACATACCTCAAAATCATCCACGTACAAAACTAGACATATGCGTTGTTCTTGATTGTAAAACTCTGACCCTCTATAAATAGTACCATCACAAAATGACAGGTAGTCTTTGGGAGACATGTGCAATGATGCATTTGCAACAGCTCTTTCACAGATTTCAGTGTTACTTAAGAGCTGTTTTAGAGACTGAAGAATCGGGACATACTGAAAACTCCTTTTGCCACTTGACTCAAGAACATACTCTACAGGTTCTACAATGTTAAACTTATGTTTGAAGTACGTTTGAAAGTTGAGGACAAGGGACCATTTTTGTCCAAAGCTGCAACCATATGACAGCCATTTGTCAGTTCCTCCTCCAATTAAGCTACATTATCAATGTCACAATTGTTTTTTAGGAAAGCCATGGCTGTGTCCTTAACAGCTGACATGGACTCTGAAGCAACAAACCACAACTCATCTACCAACTCATTAATGCAAGTGTTTGAAATGTTGTGCACACTCTCCAGTTTCAGAAGAAATGAGGCTATGTGATTTATAAATATGCTCCTCTCATAATTTTGCAAGAGGTGTACATCTAAGTTGGTTACTTCGGTCCCCTGTGGTGTTTCTCCCTCCGCCCCATCTAATTCTGGAAATGACTCTTCATGTTGTTTATCTTCAAGAACAGTAAGCTTTAATCGAGATGAAGCACATGGCGTGTGTTTTCTATAATTGTGTGCTTTGAATGTTCCATAAATATTTGTTTGAAAAGAGCACCCTTTAAACACACAGCCAACAGTTTCATTTTTCTTGAGGTGATGGCCCAAATGCAGGAAAAATTCTCCCTCTGATGGAATTTCTTTGTCTGAGGTCTTTTTATATGTGTTTCCACATGGTAGGGTGATAAATGAGCATTTAAACTACTTTGGTTTTTAAATGTGCAAGGACATTGTAAGTATATACAAGGTAACTGACCAGTTAAAGTTTGATGGTGCAGTCTGTAATGTTTTAAAATATCTTCAGATTTCTTTTCCTTTTCTTTTCACCTGTGTCCACTGGATATTGGTTGGGTGACCTGAGCTTGACCTTTTCAATAACAGCTGCTGCTGCTAGGGATCGAGCTGGCCTGGCTCGCGTCTGGATCTTGGGAGTGACAAGTGCTTTGCCGAGTTCTTCCAGGAAAAGCCGATGTCGGTACAATTTGCCGGCATTCCATTGCTGGATGATTTCAGGACATAGGCATTGTAAGCAGACACGTCCACAATGTTGTAGAAAATCACCAAAGGCCAACGGGCAGTCTTGCGCTGGCAGCTGTATGTTGCTGTGACTTTGTCCAGATTGTCAACTCCTCCTTTGGTGGAGTTATAATCCAGGATCATTTGTGGCTTCATGTCTTCTCTTGTGCTCAGAGATGCATCTGTGTGCATTGTACTCATTACAAGAACATTCTTGTTCCTCTTTGGGCAGTATGAAACAACTGTTGCTTTCTCAGTGAAAGCAAATTTTGAGGAATGCAGAGGTCTGCCCTGCATCTTCAGGATTTCACTGGGAAGTTCTGGCTTATTTCTTCTGACTGTTCCCAACATGGTCAGCTTTCTCTTCTGAAGTTCTTCTCCAAGGCGGTAGGATGTAAAGAAGTTGTCACAAGTGATGTTATGACCTTGCAGCCCTTCACTCATCTCCAGCACCACACGCATCCCCTGATTCTTCTCAGATGTTCCTCCAGGTAGCTTTCCAGTGTATACTTGCATATTCCATGCATAGCTGGATTTTGCATCACAGGCTGCCCCTATTTTGATGCCATACTTGGCAAGGCTTGTTGGGTATGTACTGTCGGAAAGGACAGCGCCCCCTGAATGGAACAAGGCGCTCATCTACAGTAACATGGGGACCAGGATTGTACAACAAAGGTAAAATTTCAACCCATTTATCCCACACATCTCTGATCGCAGCTAGTTTGTCTCTTTCACGTCGAGCAGCTCTGGTGTCGCGGTTGTCAAAGCGGATCACACAAGATATCATGTGGAATGTCTCCAGAGACATTGTTGCATGAAAGATTCTCTTCATTCCATAGACTTGCAGTTGCTTCTCCCTTTGACCTGTACACTGCAGCTAATAACTCCAATGTAAGCATGCAAGTCAGTCTGATCCAGTGTCTTCCATTTCTCTTGAAACACACGTCTCCCCTCCAAGTTGGTCATTTCCAGGATAATCCTCTCTATTGGTGGGGATATGAACAGCTAAAAAAGGCTGATTGAATGTCATCAACTTGTGTGATAGCAAATCTTGTAGGACCAGGTGTCATTTTGATCACATTGGAAGATGACAGTCTGCCTCGGCTTTGGTGTGGTGACGTTGACCATTTTATATTACCGTCCTTAGATGCCCATGTCCCCTCTGTGGATGAAGATTGCAGCAGCAGACTCGTCCTCTGAATCCTCCTCATCGTAGGAAAATTGACAATCTGGATCAGCAATAATATTGTCCTATGTCTCTGAAAAATCCTCTGTCTCTGAAATCTCTTCATCTACATCACCATCCCAGTTCAAAATCTGTGATAAAGCTTCCTCAACTGTAATCCTTCGGGAGTTCATTTTTGGTGAGTTTGTCAAAAAAGATGACATGAGAACAGTGACAAGGACAAGTGTGAGAAAGTTCCCTGTCTTCACACACCTGGGTCTGGGTCTCAGAGGCAATCAAAATACAAGTCAACATCAAAGAGACATGTTTATTTTGGATCTGAACAGCTACTTACCCACATTAAAGAGTCTGGGTCAAAATGACCCGCAACATCATTTTTGTATACAAACTCTGCACACTCCACTACACATCAAAGTGTCCAGATTTTACAAACCAGTTCATGAGCCTAGATGAGGAAAAGTCACCAAATTTCATGAAGAAAAAAAGGATAACCAGTACTTTGGTCAACACAAAAACTGAAATGGGTCAAATTGACCCTTAACATAATACGAGGGTTAACCTTCCTACACCCCTTTAACTTTTGTAACATCAGTGTCCCTAGAGCACAAAAAAATGCTCCAATAAAGAGTGCCATAGAAATATTATCTAATAATTTATAATTGCAATTTTCTTTCAATAGATACTATTATTAGCTTCAGTCCTCACCATACATAGCAAATATTTATTGTGTTTCTAAAATTTAACCCCTTAATTTCCAGTTTTTGTGAATAGAACCTGATTTTCAAAATTAGACAAAAAACATAAAAAGTGAATAATTTTCCATACAATAAATGCAAATTAAAAAATTTTTGTGCAAAATTATCAGGGCCCGGGTTTGTCAAAAATTGACATCAAGTTAGATTTTTTTTTATTTTTATTTTTTGTGTAGTGTCAGATTACATAATAAATGTCACATCAGTCGCCCTAGAGCACAAAAAATGCTCCAATAAAGACTGCTATAGAAATATTATCTAATAATCCATAATTCAAATTTTTTTTTAATGGATACTATTATTAGCTTCAGTCCTTTCCTTTTTTTTTTTCTTCTTTTTTTATTTTGAAGATTTAGCAAATAAATATGTTCATTTCATTAGCCATTTAGTTCTTTAGTTCTTTAGCCATTTAGTTCTTTAGTTCTTTAGCCATTTAGGTGAAAACTGGCTGCCTCTCTGCTTTTTCTTTCTGCTGTGTACAGTTGCACAGGGCTGTAGTGGATTCAAACAGGCCGCCACTTCTGCCTTTAGCTCTGCTTCTCCTTTCTTCCGCTCAGGCTGTGCGCCGCTTTTATGGGTCCGGGCTACACACAGGTGACTGCGCAGTTCCTCCTCGGATGTTACGTTGCTGTAGCTTATTTACTTTCCTTTATTTGTCTGTTCATTCCTTTTAATTTGCATTTTATTTTCCTAGTTTGATTTTACAGTGTGGTATTGTAGAAATTCTGTGTATATGTCAAATTCTTTAGAGTATCTAATTATAATCCTGTACATATACTTTAAGTGCTTTGAATTATTTAAGTATAAGTATTTTATATGATTTATATCTGAAGTTTGGTTAAATGAGTGCATTTCAATCAATACCTTTCTGACACAGATCAGATGGAGACACTGTCTAGGGCAGAAAGTGGACCAATTTAATTTTGCATAATAGTATGTAAACAAATTTCCAGTATTTTATTGATTCTGCTATTGTTGAAATTGAATTGTATGTATGTATGTAAATTTCATTTATTTCATTTTTTTCAACTTTGATTAAAGCTGTTTCTGTGCTGTGTTGTGGTCTAAATCCTGGCTGAAAATCTTCAGATAAGTTATTGTCCTGCAGATTGCATAGCTGTTTATCTACAATTCTCTCGAGGATTTTTGAAATAAAAGGAGGACTGGATATATATCTATAATTTTCTAAGGCGCCTGGATCGAGGGCTGTTTTTTTCAACAGACGTTAAATCACTGCTGATTTAAAAGACTGTGGGATGTAGCCTATTTCCATATTAAATATTAATTACTTGCAAAGAAGTGTTTTTAATAAACACTTCTTTGCAAGTAATTAATATTTGTATCTACTTGTTTATGATTCAGGCAGTAAGGGTGGTTAACACACCAGAAGAAGAATGGTGCCTCAACAGGGCTGTCCTGGGATTCAGTTGTCTTTTGCTCTTTACACTTTACAGGTACTTTTCACTTGGCTGATGACTTTGTCGTCTGCAGCTAACTGTGAAGGTTGACTTTGAGCTTGAATTTGGTCATATACAGCTTGTATTCCCATAAACTTTAACTAACGTTGCATTTACTGTTTTCATTGTGCAACTGGAATAGCCTGCAAAATAAAAAAAAAAGTGTTTGTGCCAACAACAACAGGTGTTTCATGACCTTGTGGTGGCTCTGGACAGATAAGAGCGAGAACAGTAATGGATCCTTTAACTCCTGTTACATTCTCAGGGAACTCCATCTCCACAACAATATAGCCACAGTAGGGATAGGATTCACCAGATAATCGCCAGACAGCAAGACTGAAAATGGGATTAATAGGAATGATAGGCAGCCATTTCTCTGAGAACAGATCTGTGATCAAGTGGCAGCTTGTTCAGTGATTACTATTTTTCAGTTACTCTTTAAGTTAGTTTACTTCAGGTGGAACTTTTGAAGAGTAATTTTCTTCACATGGCATTCACACAGCAATGTTATTTTTTAGCATATAGCGTCAAACATCTTGCCTTTTGATAAAACTGTTTCGATAGCAGCGTCAATGCTAACGTCTTTCAGCCATGTTGATAACAAAGAGGAGAAGAGAGCGCTTGTTGCTTTCATCAAATTAAAAACCCGCCTTTTCCTGTTAGTGCTGCCACATCATTGGTCAAAAGAGTCCAGTGAGTCCACGGTTCGCGACTCAAGCAGTTTGCTTGGCGCGATACAAGATGGATTTACAAGAGTTTGGAAACTCCCAAAACTCAAGAGAATCCAGCTACAGCGCAAGTTTAGAATACAAGGCCTTTATGGTTTCAATAAATCTATTGTGTAGCCCAAACCTTTGTAGAACCCGATAAAGAAAGTTCCAATTCACAGAACCAAATGCCTTTTCAGCATCAACACTTATAAGTACTGCTTCAGTTTTGTTTTTCGGTATATGATTAATAATATGTAGAGTCCTGAGAATATTATCTTGAGTTTGCCGATTTCTTATAAAACCTGTTTGGACATTATGTAGCCGTCTGGTCATTATTGAAGTAAACATTCTATAATCTATATTTAAAACTGATATTGGCCTGAATGATCCACACTCATGTTTTATCTCTGCCTTCTCTACGTACCTCTTTCCAGCTTGGGGGTGTTTATGTTTCCTTTAATACCCAGTTGAGTGTTGGTAGTATTATGGGGACCAACTCATTTTTGTATTCTTTATACTATTTGGCTGTGCAACCGTTTGAACCTGGTGACATATTTGATTGAAGTCTACTGATTGCTTTTCTAAGTTCGACTTCAGATATATCTGCTATCATTTTATCATTCTGTTCTTTATTCAATCTAGTTAGGTCTAATGAATTTAGTAAACTATCAATTTGGATCTCATTACCCCAGATACCTAAGAATATTTTTTTTTGTAAAACACCTCAAACGCTTCATGAATTTCATGTAATTCATTCTTTATCTTTTTTGTTTTAGGCTCTATAATTCATAATTCATATTTTCTGCCACTTCCAAGTTTCCATGCTAATATTTTTATAGATCTTGACCTACTTTCCTAATATTTTTTTCCTAATTTCCTGAGTAGTCAGTTCATTTATTTCATTTGTAAGCTTTCAAATTTAAATAAATTAGGTAATGGAGTCAGTGCATGTTTGTTTTTCAATTCCTTCAATTCTTTTTGTAGATCTTCTAATTTTTTGTTCCGTGTCTTTTTCTTATAAGAGGTTATTTCAATAATCTTAGAACGGCTTTCAGTGTACTGTCATTGATATCAAGATAGTCCTGTATTTCTTTTTTAATTTGTTCTTTGAAATTGTTGTCTTTAAGCATACTAGATTTCAATTTCCATGTAGTTACTTTAGGAAGTAAATTTAAATTAACTAATAGATTGTGCATGATCACTCACATCTATAGTACCCATTTCACAGGACTGGATTTTATCCTTATCTTTTCCAAAAGTAATGATGTAGTCTATTCTTGTATAAAGAGAATGTGGGGCTGAATAATAGGAATATTCTCTCCTCGCTGTAGGAGAATTGGGTTACTGCCTTAGAGCTTCGAAGTATTGGACCACATACAAGGACTGAAGAGAGACTGGATGTCTTAAGCAGGAGAAGTTTATTACCATCAAATACAGGCCCGGAGACAGTTGAACAGTCAACACAGCATAGTATTGAACATTCAAGTCTGGCTATGCTTTCATTGGTCAGAGTGTATAATACCTCGTAGAAGGTCAATTACGCAAACAGTACAATAACAAAGAGTTGTTATTCAGTTGTTATTCAGCTGATTAGGCTCGAGGTTGGAGACATGTTATCCTGCAGGTGTCTGAGTCTATCTGTTGACAGAGCCCAAGGCTCAGGGCATCACAACCTTACAATAGATCCCAAAATTATCTAACACTCGCAGGGAAGAGATCTCTCCAAATATCAATTAGGCCAACTTCTTCAAAAAGTGCATGGACTTTCTTGTGTATTAATTTGATTCACAAGTTTATAGTTATTGGTGCTGTCAAGTTCTGGCTGCAAGCGAATGATCAGATGGGGAGGCCTCTCCTCACTATGGGGTGAGGGCCCCTATAACAGTTCCGTGTGTCCATTCTTCAATAGAACTTCTATTAGTCTCTATTAAATGTAACTTCATTCATTAAGGAGGAGGATATCGAGTATAGTTTATCTTACCATCTAGTTGGAAATCAGTCTCAGTCATCCTTATGGCTCTTCTGGAGTGGGTGAGGCTGGCTTAGTCTCCTCCTCATAAAACACCCTCAGTTTTGCAGGGAACGGGGTCTGGAATCTGATATTATTACAAAAAAGGACTACGCGCAAGGACTACGCCTCTGCATAGTCCTTGCGCTTTTTGACAATGGCTGGAGGATAATGATGATGGGGCACAGCTTTTTATCTCCAGTTCCAGGGGGGTCTTGGGCCAGCAGGTGGTCAACTCTCTCACAGTTTTTCCACAAAAGTCACCAGTGATGCTCCCTCTGAACCTTCGGGTACATTGTATAGCCTTATATTCTCCTGTCGAGATCTGCTTTCTTGGTCAATTAATTTACTTTCCTGTTGAGTCATGATTTTCAGCATCTTGGTGAGCACCTGCTCCACATTTAAGGCCAGGTCTTCAACATTGCAAATTCGAGTCTCTGCTCACTTTATCTTCTGATTAGTTCTGGTTATGTCTGATCTGAAGTCGTTGAATTCCTTGCAAAATTCTCGCAATTCCTCCAATGCCATCCCAAACCCACAGTGTGACTTGGGCTAGCATTAGCAATAGCACTAGCTTCTTTATTGTGCTCCCGAGCCAACGAGGTATTTTCTTTGCTCGAATTTCCTTCATTCACACTATTTTGCCGTGTATGTTCTCATATTCGCATCATGTATCCCTTAACTTATTTTTCCAGTAAATAAAAAGTTTGATACTTTTACGGGGTTAGTTTATAAAATTGCATAGAGAGCTTTCATCCTCAGCTGTCAATAACCTCCCAATACATCTTTTAATCTCCCGTTCCTCACTTGGGAACAAGATCCAAGATACGTGAACTCCTCTACTTGAGGCAGGAACTCTGAAGGGGACAAGCCACCCTTTTCTGAGTCCCAGTCGCTTCACACTCAGCTGCAAACTGTCCCAGGTACTGGTTTGATGAAGCCAACAGGACAACATCGTCTGAAAAAAGCAGAGACAAGATCCTGTGGTTGCTAAACTGGACTCCCTCCAGCCCCTGACTGCGCCTAGAAATCCTCTCCATAAAGATTATTAACAGAACCAGCAACAAGGGCAGCCCTGCTGGAGTCCAACAGGCACCGGGAAAGTTCTGACTTACTGGCGGCAATGTGAACCAAGCTCCTACAGCGATAGCCCATACCCACAACATCCAGAGACTTAAGATGATCAGGGCGGATTTTATTCAGCCCCGGCACCTTTCCTCCGGGAAGCTTCTTAACTTAGACTCATCCAGACGTTCCCAACAAACCCTTACAGTAAGTTTGGGTCCGCCGAGTCTGTTCGGCTTCCTCCCCCACCTTTGGATCCAACTCACCACCAGGTGGTGATCAGTTGACAGCTTCACCCCTCTCTTCACCTGAGTGTCCAAGACATATGGCCGAAATTAAGATGAAGATGAAACAACTGGACATCCTTATGCTTGAACATGGTGTTTGTTATGGACAGACTGGACACACATTTCTTTTGCTAGACTTTATTTTTTCAATTGTGAGCGTTCATGTTTAACAGTTAAATACCTGATACATAAAGCTATGTAATATATAACCTATAACACACAACATCATCTGATTCGTAGGGTTTTGAATGACAAATGTAAGAATGACCAATGAAAAAATGTGCATGGAAATGCTTCTAAGACTACTGCTTGATTTTTCTGCATCACAGATGACAAAGAAGAAGCCTCCTCTCTGGCCCAGGCTCTGCTTATGGCTAAAGAACTGCTTATCTCGATTGAGCAACAGGTAACACTTTCATTCTAAGTATTTTATATCCTGTTACTGTTACGATTAATAAAACTAAAATTATGGTAAGTTTTACTAATTATCTTTATTAGGGCTCGATGTACCTAGTTTTTTAAAAGACCACCAAAAGACTGATGATAAACTTTACATGGAAATATAAATAATAGTAGTTGCCAAATCATGAACATATCTTATGCATACCACTGCATATCAATTTGTCAGTTTTTAGCTCTGAAAGGGTAACGGGCCTAGTTTTCAAATAAACATGCAGATTGTACAGAAACACGAAGTAACTTTGATTGGTTACATTTGCTTTAATTTGCTTAATGCAACTCATTGTCCATATATGGGCAATGGCATGGTGTTTCTTATTTTAATATTATGTTAATCCTATGTTAATGACTAGCAAGCTGAGTTGTGCATGCCACTAAGATGAATTAGGCTGTTTATGGACGCTTCAAGAATCCCACATATACCCTTCTTAGAAATTCAGGTGCAATCTTTGTACTTTGGATAAATATAGCCAATATAATCCAGCCTTGCATTACCCTCCCAAGGCTGAAATCCAGCTGTATTTGGCGGGGTGGACTGTGTTATATATATTTGTCTCTGTGTGTCTTTCTATATGTTTATAGATGGAGGAATTGCAAAAGACACACAGGGTCCAGGAGATTCATTCAAATCTGACTGTGCGGGTCGTAGCAAGAGTGAGAGATGGTCGAGTATTTAGACCTGAAGAGTTACTCCGCCGAAAACTTATTTATGAAGGCACCTTGTTCTGGAAAAGCCCAGGATCCCG
The DNA here is from genome assembly GCA_036850595.1 of Rhyacichthys aspro. Lineage (NCBI taxonomy): Eukaryota > Metazoa > Chordata > Actinopteri > Gobiiformes > Rhyacichthyidae > Rhyacichthys > Rhyacichthys aspro. The sequence continues at coordinate 21,568,599 of CM072158.1, forward strand.
TCTCAAAGGTATATCAATTATTCACAGTATGAGGCAATGGGGACAGTATAAATCAAGCTGCATTACCCCGGCCAGCCGTACTAATTCTTTTTCTTTTCTGCACCCCACACACCCAGAGAGAACCCACACTTGCATGAGGGGACATATCTGAGTCCACACATATTGGTCGTTGCTGGGCCAGTTAATTATTGTTCATCAAAATCAATTGAAATGAAAAGATGTATTAGTTTTGTCATTCATCAAGCAAGCAATCACATTTTGATCGTAAAATGCCAACTAAAATTATATTTATTTTACAAAACGTGTTTTTGTGGTTATGCCGCAAAGGTTTCACAGTGAATTTATGAGTTTGGGCCTAGAAACAGGTGTAACCGACCGATGTCACAAGATGTTGTCTGTTTTGTTGTCTGTTTGTGTAGAGGTGCAGGTCTTACTGATGACAGACATCCTGGTATTTCTGCAGGAGAAAGATCAGAAATACATGTTTATATGTCTGGTAAGTATATAATGATGTGGTAACACCACTGACCCTGGACCAGTGCAAAAATTTAATTGAAAAGCGGAATACATTAATTGAACAAAGTCTAAATAGTTTAAAAGAATGAGACTGCATGTTTAGAATAGATTTTTTTGAATGGAGTTGGACAAGTACAGCTTGCCATCTCCTGAACATACAGCCGAAGATTGTGCTAACTGTGACCATGCGAGGCACTGAGGCTCTCCAGGGGTAGCTGCACCCATCCATGAACTATGGACAAGCAAGGGTATCTTTGAAAATTATATTACATTAGCCTTTGTTGATCCCACAATGGGAAAATTCCCTTGTGACGGCAGTTTACCCATAGGTAAAGTGCAAAAAGTGTAGGAAATTACAGAAAGTAAACATGCAATAAAAATATATAAAATCCTAAGAAAAATGTTACATAGACATAGAATAAAATATTAATTTATTATTATAAATTAGAGTAAAAAAGCAGACAAGTAAAAAAAAAACAGGGCAAGTTGAATTAACAGAGACAAACTAGGTACAAATTTAAAAAGTAAAAAATGGGAAAAAAAATATATGTCAAAGATTTAATGGTCTACAGTGGTCCCTCGTTTCTCGCAGGGGTTATGTTCTAAAAATAACCCGCAATAGGCGAAATCCGCGAAGTAGTCAGCTTTATTATATATGTTTTAAGGCTGTAAAACCCCTCACCACACACTTTATACACTTTTCTAAGACAGGCATTAACATTTGCTCACATTTCTCTCTTGTTTAAACACTCTCAAAGTTCAAATCTTAGCATCTTCCTCTGCCTTTTGGGTGCGACCTCAGGTGCCTTTGTCGGTGCAGAACGTTTCGTCGACATTGTGGGTTTTGTCGGGGAGAAAACTTGCAAACATACAGCACTTCAGAGTCACACAGTTGGCAAGCCGAACGCATTCTGTACGGCACGGAGGAGATTGATTGACAATGGTTTACGGTCCCTTAGCCAATCAGGACGCAGAACACAATGTGCGTTCATACGCTGTAATTAAAACGCAAGCAAAATTCTTCAAAAATCTGAGAAACAGCAAGGCTGCGAAAGGTGAACCGCGTTATAGTGAGGGACAGCTGTATAGCAATACACATTAGTCATTGAGTCTAACAGCAGTCAGTATGAAAGACCTGTGATAGTTCAGGCCAAGTTGTACAGACCCAAAGGATCAAACTCAGTGCTGTTTTAAAGCGATTATTTCAGTTCTGATTTAGTTAGGTCAGTTACACAGCAGGAGTACCAAAACACATTTTTTAAAGGTCCAAACCCATGTTCTTTAAAGCAGAAACAGGCAGTAGGCCTGTCTGTGTTTCTGATTCAGTCATTATCTGAACAGGCCACGCAGTTTTATTACTTTACTGTCACTGTGGATTTTTCTACTATGCTACTAAGATGCAGATAGCCGTGATTATAGTGCAATTATTGACTGTCCTGTTAATACTGTGCTTTAGCCTAGGTTGTTGTACAAAATTTCGACACCAGAGTTTATTCTTAAATAGAAAATCTGTAATACTGTCTGAAAATAATGAATGTGATAGTGTCTATATATATTGAATGTTACTGAGCTAATTACTTACTACAGTTTGTCTTTCTGCGGTGTGATCCAGGACAAGCCTCCAGTATTGCCCCTTCAGAACCTAATTGTGAGAAATATTGCCAATCAGGAGAGGGGAATGTTCTGTATTAGTGACTCGTTACCTCCGGAGATGTATGAGCTCCATGCTGCTTCAAAGGAGGACAGAAACATGTGGATACACTGCATCCAGCATGCTGTCAGCAAGTAAGCAGATTTCCCTTTTGACATTTTTTTTTTTTTTACTTTTAACATTAGACTACTACACATGATTGCTTTTATGGAATTAGCTGAAAAAAATAAGAAGTGTTGCTACAATTCTGCTGATAAAAAGCAAACATCATGTAATTACATTAACACAGTTTCATTTTCAGTACTCATATGCTGTGCCCACAATTCTCTTTTCACTGGAGTGGATGTTGGAGGCCCCAATTCATAATCTGAATGAGAAATACAAGAGGTTTTTAGCATTAATTTGTTCATCTTCTTCCCCTAGGGGTAAGAGGTGGCTGGGGCGTTTAGACACAGATATTAACAGACAACCATTCACTCTCACATTCATCCACGAGGGGAAACTTTGATTGTTCAGTTAACCTTAACATGTATTTGGACGGCGGGGGCAAATCCATCCTTGTTCCAGGCAACACATCTGCCAGGTCAATTAAATTTTCTTTTGTGGAGTAATGAAGTTGAATTGAATTGGTTTGAACCAATTGTGTGGCAGTACTGTCAGTAATGGCAGTTACTGGTTGTGTTTTAAATTTGAGGACGAAGCGACTACTTGTTAATATAATGCAATGATAAATTGAGTCACCAGCATTTTTTTCTATGAAAGCCTCCAGATGGCTCTGTGTAACAGACTATCTGGCAAGCCAGATTAGGAGAATGCTTAATTCACATTAATAAAACAGTACACTGTCTAAAGTTTGAAATAAGATACATTTTACCCTTTTGGATGCCAAACCAGATGGACCAGCTGTGGCTGGATGGCTTCGATAAAGTCTGTGATGAGCACAGGGTCCATGATGAAACTAGCCAACACCCATGACCACTCTTCTGGTCCATACCCCTCCCAGTCTACTAGAAACTGCCTGCCCTGGCCCCTCGTGCACACAGCCAGCAACCTCTTGACCGCGTAGCCAGGTCCACCATCTGGAGGGGGTTTGGCTGTGAGAATCAATGGGCTTTACTTTGCTGGCTTGACTCGGCTAACGTGGAAGGTGGGGTGCACACTTAGGGTCTGGGGCAGACGCAGGCGAACTGAAGACAGACTGATGACTTTGACTCCACCCGGAGGGGTAGGTCCCAGGTTGATCTTCTGGCCTGGTCTGTAGACTGGAGCGGGTCGAGGCTTCCTATCAGCAGGCCTCTTCATGCGGTCCACAATCCTCAGAAGAACCCTGCAGGCGTAGGCTGAGGGGATGATGACTTCCTTCTCAGAGGCTGAAAAGACAGACAGCTGGCAGCCAAATTTACAGTGAAAAGGTGAGACACCTGTGGCTGACGTGGGAAGAGAGTTGTGGGCATATTCCACCCACACTAGGTTTCTACTCCATGATGAGGGCTCCTTAGAAACTAGGCACCGGAGGCAGGTTTCCAGCGCCTGGTTCAACCGCTCTGTCTGACCATTAGACTCAGGGTGGTATCCAGAGAGACTAACTGAGGCGCCGATGAGCCAACAAAATTCTTTCCAGAATCGAGAGATGAATTCGGGCCCAGTTCGAGACGATGTCCTTTGGGAATCCGTAAGGCAACAGGAACAAACAGGTGGTTCTCCGGATATCCACTAGGAGCTGGGCTCTCACCTATAGCTTGCTTCACCTTAGCTTCTATCTGCCAGGTGACCGCTCCTACCACATGATTGAAATGGGGGACCTGTTAGAAAACAATGACGATCTGGCTCTGCGTGAGTTTAGTCTTTTGGCTTTGCGAATATACTCTCTATATACTATATACTTTTTGTGGTCAGTCCAGATGGGTGTTTTGCCCCCTCCAGCCAATGCCTCCATTCTTCTAATGCTATTTAACTGCTAGCAGCTCTCAGTCTCCCATATCACAATTTCTCTAGGCTAAGGATAGCTTGCGGGATAAAAAAGCGGGTGGAGCTTATTGTCCCTCTCAGAGCGCTGGGAGAGAACAGCTTCGATCCCCTCGTTGGAGGCTTCTACCTCCACCACAAACTGTCGGTCAAGGACAGTGAGAATATGAGCCAAAGTGAACAATTACTTGAGCTGCTGGAAGGCTCTTTCTGTGGGGGAGACCACCTGAAAGGAGACTTAGACAAAGTTAATGTGTGCAGCCTAGCAGCTATGGCCCTGAAGTTTCTGACAAACCGCCTGTAAAAGTTAGCAAATCCTAAGAACTGCTGTACCTTTTTACAGTTATCAGGGGTCGGCATCAGAGCCACAGCGTTAATTTTAGACGAATCCATCTATATCTTCCCAGGGGCCACAATGAAGCGAAGGAAAGATACAGTAGCATGGAATTCACTTTTTTCAGGAGCCGCTGGAGAACCTGACGAACATGGCGTACATGAATGTCTAGATCAGATGAGAAAATCAGGATGTCGTGTACATATACATGTACGTGGGACGTGGCCTTGCTTAAGTCGTGGCTCAGAGTCTTCCTGGGGTAACAGGCATAGCATTAGGCACATAAGTAGCAAACGTGATTTCACATGACTTAAGACAGTGGGAGTTACAGCTCTCAACACAGGCCAGTATTTTGCCGCTGGAGCCAAGGGAGACCTAACACATTAGGGGGCTGGGGGAACTGATACAGATAAAAGTTAATGAGTTTGTGGTGAGAGTCTGTACTGATTTTAACTAGTTCTGTCTTGTGTGTCACATTGAAGATTTGGCTCCCATCCAGCACGCTAACCACTAACGGCTCCTGCAATAGCTCAGGCTGGACCTTTAGTCTCTTAGCTAGCCCCCAGTCCATAAGCCTCTCATCAGCGCCTGAATCAATGAGGGCCCCCAAAGATAAAGAGTGTTCATGCACTGTTAAGTTGGAATGGGGTCAGGTCTTTCATAGGAGTATAGGTGGATGAAAATCAGCTCCTCAATATTCCCCCTCCTACCGGCGAGCCTGGTCTTTTGCGGCGAGGAGATGTCCGCAGTAAAAACAGCGACGCTCCTCTGCTGACAATCTGGTCCGGCCTAGCTGCATGGGTTCCTCCCGATCCTTGGGGAACGTGCTCTGTCGCTGGTGTGCGTGTGTCACTTCTTTCTTCTGGGGACGTCACTCAACCCTGGAAGTCGTCTGTCCGCAGACTGGTCCAGCTCCCCTTGTGCTCGTGGAGGCGATTGTCGGTTTCGTATGGCCAGCGTGACTAGGGAATCCAAGTCGGGTCAAAACCTCTCCTCAGGGCTCCTGCAAAATCCCGGACAGTCTCATTAGCTGACCGGCGGGACCACTCGGAAGTAGCCCACGTCTTAGCTCCTCCGGTGAGGTGGGAGATCATGAATGCTACTTTCGCCCTCTAAGTAGGAAAGGCTGAGGGCAAAAAATTAAACCTCAGAGAAGGTGGCTCCTGGGCGAGAAGTGGGAGGATCTGCTGCACTTGAGTTGCCACAGAACCAACCTGAGAAGCAATGGCAGCCTTAAAGTTCTCCTGGCAGTCTGGCAATTCATTCACACCCTGGTGAGGAGAGGAGGTTTGGTCCTCCTGCTCAGGCGAGCACCCTGGGAGCAAATGGCGGCCATGAGTTGGTCGGAGTCTGCAGGGTCCATGGTGGCCAGTTCGTACTAACAACTGCAAGACTCGGGAGACAAAGTACAAATGAAAGGATAATTTATTAAATACAAAGTTCAACAGAAAATCACTCTGATGAGGAAAACCAAAATCACTCTTACGAGGAAAAACAAAATCACTCTGATGAGGAAAAACAAAATCACTCTTACGAGGAAAAACAAAATCACTCTGATGAGGAAAAACAAAATCACTCTGACAAGGAAAAACAGAACGAGGCTATTAACAGAGTAACAAACAAAACTTACAAAAAGGCAACAACGTGCTGGCAATTGTGGGAACAAGACCTGGTAAATGCTTGTAGCTTGACATGGACACGAACTAGACGAACTGGCACAGAATGGGGGAAACGTGGACAATATATACACACTGGGATTAGAGGAACACAGGTGGAAACAGGAGGACAATCAGACAGGCAGGAAAAACAAGAGGAAGGGCCAGCCACCTGAAACGAGAGGGAAGTTAATACTTTCAAAATAAAACATAGACAAGACAGGGAACTAATCACGGCCAGCTTGACTCGACATGACAGACCTGTCCTCCTGTGCCCTCTGCTGCCACCTCAAGAAAAAGAGCTTTGGGGGCTTGAGCCCCTGCCCCTTTGGGCTGATGCCCAAAAGTGCCCTTTTGTCTAAGGCACTTTTTAATGAAATGGGTGAAACCTGTACAGAGACCTGTATTTTGTTAGTGTATGCAGCATGTTTGGAGGAAAACCAATCCATTGCAAATATTTTGTCTATACAACTTGAAGATCAACTTTTTTTTTTTTTTATTATAAATTTCACTCATGGATCTGGGATGGGCATCTGCTGATGCGCACTCAGACTTGGCCTCAACCTGTGGCAGACTTAACTATCACGTTATAGTGTATTAGTCCTTAATAAAATTACATACATGCACATTCACATTCACGCAATGAAACTCACAAACATGTAGTAAGCATAAGCTATACTAAAATACTCTGCTCTTCTCTGCTCATTCTGGTGACGCGGCAGCTGTGGGCTGTGAGCTGGAGATGGCTATCTTTACAGTGGTGAGGAGCTGCCTTTTCTCTGTCACCGTTCATGTGATGCTCTGTAGTAACAAAAATGACTGTAACAGATCGTTTCATGAGGTGCCTTAAAGCTGAACATTTCTAGAGAAAATAAAGGTAATTAGGGGTAAATAAAGGTAAATCAAAAGTGGGATGTACCTTTGGAGTTTGTAACTCAATACAGAGACAGATCAATGTGGAGGGTCAGGGGGCATAAACAACCAATGTGTCCTACTGCAACCAAATTTGTAAAATAATATTTAGAACTAAGAATAGGTTTAAAAACAAAGCAGCCCATAGTTTCACTGTCTATAATTATGACATTTTTTAAATTTATTTTTCAGGCCTACATGTAAGAGATTATCATATATAGGGAACTATGTGCTGTAGAAAAACACGGATCTCTTCAGAACAATGTAAAGATACAGCCCTTTGGTGTAAACTGCATGTTGTTTGGGACAGGTACAAACTTACTGTGAGCTACAGTGGATACATAATGTTCATATCAAACTGAACTTGCAGATGAAAAAATAGTTTCTGTTTCTGTTACTAATGAATATATAGATCATGTCTCTATTGCTACTACATTTGACAAAATACTCTTATTTTAATAATATTACATATTCTATTTTTTATTATTTTATTAGAGTAAAATAATAAAAAATATACAGTGAGGGACTGAATGAGGCTTGGTCTAAGAAATTAATTGGGCCAAAAATGAGTCCCACTCCAGCCCTGTGCTCATGTGTTGTTTAGGGGACAATGCATTACAGAAGGAATTTTCATGTTCATGTTTTCTTTCTACATTTTACTATCAAATTACAGAATAAATTAGGCTTGGTGATAAATGCATTAGCTCATTTTAAATCCTACTTTGTCATATTGTTTTACAATATCAAACATAATGCAACAAATATGCCAAAGCTATAACCCCCATTCAAAAAAACAGGACTCTTAATGTGTAAATTTTTGATTATTCTGAGAGGAGACCCCAGATCCCTACACAAGTAAATGAGGTATACATCAATATACAGTAGTTTTCCAGTATCAACAACAGTGTTGGAAGGCCATCTGCTGGATACAGTGACTCACTAGACCAACTCAACCTCCTCATCTCTGGTTACCATCAAGAGATGATTAAATTCAATCGGATCAACTGTCCACAGATACCACTTATTTTGTGCTACCCCCAAGGACATACTCAACAAGGCCAAAGTAATCTCTCTGCCTCCACATTGTCCCTACCACTGTACCATAGACCTTCTCCCCGGAACATCTTCACCTAAGGGCCAACAGTGTTCCCTTTCAGCATCAGAGATGGAAGCTATGGAAATGTTTATCACCAACACCTTAGCAGCTGGCATCATTAGACCATCTTCATCTCATAACTTTTGCAAGGCTTGATCTCCATGAAGCCTATCACCTGGTCTGCATCAGAGAGGGAGGTGAGTGGAAGATGGCATTTAACACCCCTTCTGGCCATTTTGAATACCTGGTCGCCCCTGTCATCTTTCAGAACCTAGTCTACAACATCCTGTCTAACATGCTAAATAAATGTGTTTTCATTTGCCTTGATGATATTCTGCTGATGATGATATAAAGCTGAGTAATGTGAGTTTCACGCCTCAACCGTCTCATTCATGGGCTACATTGTCTGTCGAGGTCAGATCCAAATGGACCCTTCTAAGGTCACTGCTGTCTGAGATTGGCCAACACCTTCCAACCAGAAGCTGCTGCAATGCTTTCTTGGTTTCACCAACTTGTATAGATGCTTTATTTGAGGCTACAGTTCCATAGCTTCCCTAGCTCATGACATCACATTTGTTGGTTTGATGAGGCTCAAGAAGCATTCACCAGCCTGAAGATCCACTTCACTTCTGCTCCAGTCCTGACAATTCCCTTGACAGCCAAACAGTTAATCATTGAGGTGGATGCTTAAGATGTCGGTGTGCAGTTCTCTCCCAGCTTTGTTGACCATAAGCCACATCCATGTCCTTTTTCTCCTGCCACCTGGCCCCTGCCGAGAGCAACCATGGGAACGGCAATAGAGAACTGCTGGCAGTTTGTTGGCCCTTGAGGAATGGTGCCATATGTTAGATGTAAGAAAGTAACCTTTGTTTGTGTGGACGGACCACAAAAACCTTAAATACTTCAAGTCTGCTAAACATCTAACTTCCCGTCAAGCTTGCTGGTCCCTGCTCCCAAAACCAAAAGGCAGCAGAAGCACTCCCATGGCAGCTCCAGAGAGAGGACTCCACCACTGACCCCGCCCCACCCCTGTCCTGCCCTCATCTCATTTGGTTGCTACAGTTGCCTGGCCCGTGGACCGTGTCAGGTCTGCCATGGAGAATCAGCCAGGTCCCAGTGTGTGCCCCCGTGGGAACACAACCATTGATCTGAAGTTCTTCAGTGGGCCCACTCTTCTCGACTGACCCAGCCATGCACGGACCCTAGATTTCCTTCAAAAGAGGTTCTGGTGGCTGACCCAAGAAGAGGATGTCTGCATGTATGTCTGTTGACAACAGCTTGTCCAGTATGTTGTCAACAGATGCCCTCCCATCGGCCACCAGCAGGCCTCCTTCAGCCACTGTGAGCAACATAGTCATCCTCTCTATCATAGACCGGTTCTCCAAGATGGCTCTCTTTGTTGCACTGCCAGTGCCAAGTTACCGCCGGCCAAGGGGGAGCCACAGTGTTTCAACAACACGTCTTCTAGATTCATGGCCTTTTTAGTGGTCATTGTCTCTGACCGGAGTCCCCAGTTCAAGTCTATAGTCTCCTTGGTGCACTTGATTGGTTTTCAAGTAGATTTTGAGCAGTGGTGAGTTAAAGATTTACGGCTGCTGGGCAGCTCATGAGCCTAGAAGCAAATGTCAGTATCTTACTAGCTTTTCAGTTCAAACTACCTCTCTTTCATTTTCCAGCGCACTGCTGAATGGATCTTGTGAGTAAGAACAGGGTGACAGGAAAGAATTGGACTCTATTGGATTCTATAGGATATGAATTTCCCCACTGACTTAAAATTCCAGTACCTAATATATTTTTCATCTAGTTGAAAAAATGGTTTAGACCCCATATAGTATATTGCAAAAGCAATCGTTTTTGAAAAAATCATGCTCTGTGATGCCATCTGCTGCTTATTATAAGCAATTTTAAGAAATGAAGAGATAGGAGCAACTCCAACGCAGGGACGGGAGTTCTTGGCCAATCACAAGCCTACTGACGCCCAGGGACTTAACAGAGAACCCAATTGGCTGTTGCTGTACAATGTCTTTGCCATGGTCTGCGCTTGCACAACTGGTAAACAGAGATAGCATGGCGGCCGAAGTCTCAGAGGGCAAGGTAGCTATTCCTGCATACACAGCTAAACATCATAAACAAAGGAAAACAGAGGGAGTAAAGAGACCAGAAAAGCGCAAATGGGACGATAAAAGAAATAAAATGCGAATAAATATTGGAACCGCATTCCAAAGATGGAGAGAACTACGCGACTGCATTGGTCTAAAATTGCACTCTGAGCTGGCTGCTTATCTTCTAGACTGGCAACTAACTTTCTATTCACTATATTTTTATTAGCATTGTGGTCAGTTTCTCTTGTCTCGTTACATTTTAAACGAATTGCAAACAGATGTAAGCCTTGCGTTGCTAGGGCTTAGCCTTATGTTGCTAATGCTAATATTGCTAGCGCTGTAGTCTCCGGGACTTGTCGCTCTTGAAACCCATAATTTCAGTGCTCCACACACTCAGCTTTCTCATAGCTAGGTGTCCTCACCTACTGACACCAGTTTCCTAGTACTGTCATGATTTGTGTTGGGACAGGATTTGCGCTTATAAGCATGAGCATGAAGCGTGCTTGTTCAGGCTTTCTACCTGCAGCTTCATAGCATATCTTGTAGCATCTGCTACTTTATTGTTTATATTATTTATTCATTCTTGAATTCAGTGGCGGGCTTAGCAAATTTGGGGCCCTAGGCAAACTTTTGAGGGGGCTCTTCCTCATATCTGCCTTAATGTACCAGAAGGCCTTGAGGTTGAGACTTTGTAGCCCCTCCACAATTGTCATACAGCAATACTTCACAATAACAAAAACACATATTCGGCTTCTTTTCTGGTTTGATCTCACTCAGATCAACTTCAGAATCAAGTTGGGTTTTTTTCTTAATACAGTAATGAGTAAATTTACTAATGCTTTTAAATTAACTTCAATATTTGACATTGTGGGAACATTATAGTTCTTTTCAGTTACTGTCAGTTCTAACACAAGCACAGTGTGGATCAACCACTCTGTCTCTGTTTTTAGGTGTTTTTTAACTGTAAAATAAATTGCAGGAACCTCTACATTAATCTAAAGGAGTAACGCTGGCTGAAGCAGCCAATTTAGACACTTGATTCCCATCACAGAATTGGAAGACTGGAGATAGACTTAAGAATGTTTAATGGATCGAGAGTGTGTGTGTAAGTGTGTGTGGTCTGAAAGAAACATATACAAAAGGAACAATCAGTAATAGTATATGACAGAAGCACATCATATTCAAATAGTAACCTGAACATCATAGATCCTGGGTTACACTCGTAACCTTAAGGTGCGCCGCTGTGGTAAGCTGAGCTAATAATAGCGCTAGCTTAAACTGCCGGCAGACCGGACCAGTAATACCCAAAATGTTGGGGCCCTTGCATGTTGGGGGCCCTAGGCATTTGCCTACCTTTGCCTAATGGTAAGCACGCCACTGCTTGAATTACATTATGGTTGTATATCTACTTGTACGGACTGTTTTTCATATTGCCAGATACATTACAAGATATCACAGTGTGAAACCATGTTATAAATTTTTGGGCTCTTATCGTTATTTATCCACTAAATTAGTTTGTTTGGCCTTAAGACAACAAAAAGTTGTGGATGCGTATAAGATATGCACATGAATGCATGAGACGAGAGAAAAGCCTGGGAGAGGTTTGTGAGAGTGAGTAAGGAGCTAAGGGCGGGGCTTCCATTTGAAACTCAACTGTCTCTCTTTCTCTTGGTTCTGAAAAAGACAATCAGGTACTGGAGCTTTAACGGAACAGATTCGACTTCGACCGGAGAGAGAGGTTGCGGGGCTCCAGACAAAATGGTCTCGCAGTCCAGATCAGGACTCCGGACTTTGAGAACGCCTGGTGTAGAATTTCCCCTATGATCTTGCGACCCTCTGATATAATGTGACAACCCTTGTGGGGATCAGGACCCCGAGGTTGAGGCTTTAAAGGATGCTGAATAAAAAACTCACTGATGATCTCGCCTTTTCTCCAAACATACTGCTGGACACACACCCGTTTGTTGCCCCCAAATGAAATTTAGCACACACATTCTCTTGTGCAAAAACATCTATGATGACATTACCCTATCTCCAACAGAAAGGCGGCCAAAGGCCAGGTTAATAGGAATGTGGGACCCCACTCTTAAACTTTAACAAACTCCTCCTAAGGTTTTCATCCAACAGGCTCCAAACTTGGTTGATGTCATCTAGATATTTCTGCCATCAAAGGTTATTACTTTGTCATTAGTTTTAGATTGTGGCCATGGCAAATACAGTACACACATTTGAGATAGAATTATGAGCAAACAAGTCTAGGGGACTACACCTTGTTGTAACAGATATTTTGGGCTATTATGATACAGTGGTAATAAGCATTCAACTACTAAAAAAATGGTCCAAATAATCCAACTGTAATGGATCCAAAGAAGGGCAAAAGGAAAAAATGAAATGATGCTACCAGCTTAGCTCGCCACTTGCTTGCACATAAAGTTCATTTTTGAAAGGTCAAATAAAACCTGACCGTCGAGTCAAAGTGAGGTTTGAGGGGATATAGTGTGTGAAAAAGCCAAGGTTTTAGCCGCTCAGCATGCCACCAGCCACAGCAGGAGTCGAATGCGGAAGGATCCTTCCACGAACTGGAACTTATTTTTGCCACGGAACAGAGACAGCAAATCAAGAGCAGCACAGAGCGTCAGGTGGAGGAATGAATTAGTGCAGTCACGTGACAATGGTTACACTGTCACCAACAGGAGGGCGGCCATTTTAAATGAAAGAGTTTTCAGTTACACCTTTTTACAACTCGTTGCATATATTTCCATTACTATTATATTACTATACTATTTCGTGCTTGGGCCTTAATTATAGTAGTTGCATTTAGGGGTGCTGGGAGGTAAATGAGCTGAAGCACCCCTAAAAAAAGCTTCCTACACCAGTGATTTTGAGTAAAATGTTTAATATACAGTACAATTAACAGAGACTCAAGTCTCTGGATGTTGCATCACTTGTCCCTTTCTGATGCGAGCATGCACTGGAAATGCATCACTCCTGTTACATACATTAGTATTACATTTAGTTCATTATAATAATGACATAATGATATGATGGCTAAAGCTATATTTGAATATTAAAGATCATTCAGCACTGATTAAAAGAGTACTGAAAGAGTGACCTTCTCTTCACTCCCCCAGACAGACTCACTGGTTTCTGTTCATATATAAAACCCTTATTTGTAAAACTCTCTCATAGCACATCCATAGCACCATTCTACATTTTAGCTGCTTCATTAAACTGCACATTCTAGAAGTCTGTATTTCTTTTGATATTTACTGTTCATATTACATTGTTACTTGTTATGAATTGTATGATGTAGTATTTGTTTTAGATGTACCCCCTTCTTGTACAAGCTTTTTGTTCTGTGTCTTTATGCTGCCTCTTGGTTAAATAAAGGCAAAATAATTTTCAGTCAAAAGAACAGAAACACACCCAAGTCATATAATTTTTTTTTTTTTTTAACTCTGAGATTATTTGAGAAGTACTTAGCTTCTTAAATGCATAACTTGATTGCTTGCATAGAAGTAGTAATTTTTCCTGAAATACAAGCTCTGTAGTTTTGGTCCATTCATAAAATTTGGTTGTATAAATAAAATTCTATAAAATGTTATTTTATATGCCAATGGAGCAGTTGCCTTAAAGGGCTTTACAGGCTGTACTAGTCCATAGACCCTCCATCAGGGTGAGGAAAAACCATGGGAAAAAAAGACAAACCATCCATGGGAAAAAAGACAACTCTCAGGGAGAACTTCAGAATTATGCATCCACTACGGTTCATGCAATAGATGTGTCCAGGACAGTTTTATACAGAACAATATATAAGGACTGTCACTGACTTTTGCTTCATTATGGTTCTTAGTCATCCAGGACAAATTCAAGAAAAAGTTCCAAAGAAGTCTAGATGTAGGTTTAGAGGTATAGTTGTTTTGTCCCTCATCCAAGGGACTTTGATCATTCTAAGTTTAACTATTATATATTTACTATATATTAGAGAGCTGAGAATATCCACAGATGACTTCTCTGAAACCTTTTCTTGATTGCTTCAATCGCATCATTCTAGAATGATTGATCATCTTGACCATTTTTAATGTGCTCTGTGCCATTTCCCTCAGTTGCCCATCAAGAGAGGAGTTCCCCCTCATAGAGTCTGAACATAAAGCCCATATCAGGAGACTAAAAGGTCAGAAAACAAAAGTACAGAGTGTTCCAGTAATAATAAGATGGTTCCATTCGGCTGACTTTCATAAAACCCTGTTTCCCCTTTCACAGCTGATCTGCAGCAGAAGGATAATGAGGTGCTGGAGCTCCTACAAAAGAGAGTGACTCTCTTCTATGAGTTGGCAGAACTAAGCAGTGGTCAGAGTGGCCTGCAGCTTGCCAACACACGCTCATTGTTTCGGGCAGATACACTACAGGCTCCTCGTGCTGAGAAACTCCTGCTGGATGCCACACTTGAAGGTAATACATTAACATATGCAACTGAGGTTTCCTCCCACTTCTTGTTTTACACAATTTTGACAGTCGTCAAATTATTTTACAGTTCACTCACTCCACAACTTTCTGACTTTTGTTTTATCGTTTTGTGGGTGCATCACATGATTGAATGGCGGTCTGGAGTTTAAAATGGATGGTCAACAAAAATAACAGCTACAAGAAGTTCTAAGAAAAAAAGAGCTGAAAAGAAAAGACTGACCCAGGCTCTGACCTCGGCTCTTCGCTGGATATTTAGTGTGCTAGATATCCAGCGAAGAGCCGGCCAGCATGTTTAATCAGGCTGTTGCAAAGGCAAATCCTCAACAACAATCAACCTTCAGCTTACATCCTTTCAGCTTTAATTTTTGGCCATGATTCAAGAAATCATATAGAACATCATCTGCAGGGAGTAAAGTAAATGGTTTAACAAAATTAAAACATGATGATTTCATGATGACATGACTAAACATGATTACATGACTAACATGGGCATTGTTGTACATAGAACAGCACAGTAATAACGTTTGAACAACCAGTGGTCTGAAGACAGAGATGATTTGAAAATGCGGCCTCATTCCTTCTCAGTGACAATGAACCAATAAACACAAAATGAGAAAAACTCACTTGGATCTGATTTAAAGGACATGTATATAATTTTTGTTTTTTTCCACAGTGAACAGATTAAGTGAGCTTCTACTGGGTTCAAATGTCAGCTTCTCAACCCCATGCACCCATCACACAGAAAACCTTAAAATTTGTAAGTAGACATGTCCATATTTAATAGTGTAATAGCAGGAATTGGTTTTAAAGTATGGTTTTAGATTGTTGTATCAGCATTAGTGCTATATTATAAACTAAAGGAGCATTCATTATGACATCAAGTACATCAAAACTTTTATTTGGCTCATGCATGGTCCATTCTATCATTTATCAGTTATTTTTGTTGTTTTAAACAGTCCAGTCAAAAAATAAATAATTATGTTGTCTACAATCATATTATAGCGTGTGCGTAAGCATGCTTCATCCTGTTTTTGGAATTTTTTCTTCCAGAAGAACTTAAGAACACATTAATAAATGCCAAGTTTATGAAATTTTTCTTCCTAAGTAGGGTTTAAGTTATTTATTAAATAATGCGTTGTTTCAGGGACAACGCATATTGATAAACTATAAATATGCCCGATTTAGCCAACAGGCTATATTTCTTTGTAATGAGCCAGTGTTAATTCTTGATACATGTTGTAATATCCATATGTTTTCCCATAGGTGATCAGGATTCGTCAGTGAACAAAGCTCATGATTTAAGTGTACAAAAGGTAAGATCTTCCAAGGTTTATTGAAATTATTCGAAGACAAACGCATTTCCTTGCAGTTGAGTGCAGAAAAGGTGTGGACACAGGCGATTTTGCAGCTAGCCTCATTGTCTATGTATTTGTGGGAGTTTTCATTCCATAGTGCAAAATCTGGGGAGGAGAGTGTTTAAACAGGCAGCTAGATTTACCAATGTTGCAACTAATAATACGTAAATAGCATCAAAACTTTGCGCCGAAAGAAAGCACATTTTAACTGTTTGCATCTGGCTTTAACCTTGTCAGGTTCAAGAGGAAACAGCACTGTGCACTGAGCAAGCAATATTACTGCAGACATATATGAGAATGCCACAGAAGTGTGCTATCTTTCAAATGTCCACTACAGCATGTTATTTTTTAACTGGAGCCAAACTTAAAAACAGAAAGAGGAAAAAGAGAGAGAGAAAGAAAGAACTCCCACAACAATCACTGCATAATAAACTCCTACCTTATGTGAGATATCAGACAAGTTTAGTCTACTTTGTGCAAGAGAATTGCTATACAGTGGTCCCTCGTTTATTGCGGGGGTTACGTTCCAAAAATAACCTGCAATAGGCGAAAGTAGTCAGCTTTATTTTTTACAATTATTATATATGTTTTAAGGCTGTAATACATATATAATTAAAAAAAAGCCTTAGACCTGCGAAGTATTGGAACACATAGATAAACTGCAGAGACTCTGGATGACCTAAGCAGGAGAAGTTTATTACCATCACATACAGGCCTGGAGACAGTTGAACAGTCAACACAGCATAGTATTGAACATTCAAGTCTGGCTATGCTTTCATAAGACTGATCTCATAAAACCTCATAGAAGGTCAGTGCGCAAACAATGCAATAACAAAAGAGATGTTATTCAGTTGATGAGCCTCGAGGTTGGAGACATGTTATCCTGCAGGTGTCTGAGTCTATCTGTTGACAGAGACCATGGTCCAGGGCATCATAACCGTACAATAGATCCAAAATTCTCCAACACTGTTATTACTTTTCATTTCCTTGTGTTGCCTAATGCTTATTAAGTCTTAAAATTGCTTACAACTTGCTGCTGGTTTGTTTGGCAGCTATCCTGTTTTGTAGGGGTGGGGGTGCCTGTCACCGCTAATGATTTTCCCAAATTAACAATATGTGCTGGTCACACCGCCACCTTAACGTGGTGGAGGGGTTTGGGTACCCGAATGATCCTAGGAGCTATGTTGTCCGGGGCTACATGCCCCTGGTAGGGTCTCCCAAGGCAAACAGGTCCTAGGTGACGGGTCAGACTAAGTGCGGTTCAGAAGGCCCCCTATGATGAGTGAAAGAACAAGGACTGTGACGTCGCCCGGTATGGCGCAGCCGGGGCCCCACCCTGGAGCCAGGCCCGGGGTTGGGGCTCGAATGCGAGCGCCTGGTGGCCGGGCCTCCACCCACGGGGCCCGGCCGGGCTCAGCCCGAAGGAGCGACGTGGGTCCGACCTCCCGTGGGCTCACCACCTGCAGGAGGAACCGTAAGGGGCCGGTGCAATGTGTATCGGGCAGTGGTCGAAGGCGGGCGCCTCGACGACCCGATCTCTGGATACAGAAGCTAGCTCTAGGGACATGGAATGTCACCTCGCTGGGGGGGAAGGAGCCTGAGCTTGTGCGGGAGGCTGAGAGGTACCGACTAGAGATAGTCGGGCTCACCTCCACGCACAGCTTGGGTTCTGGAACCCAAAACCTCGAGAGGGGCTGGACTCTCCACTACTCTGGAGTTGCCCGCGGTGAGAGGCGGCGAGCTGGTGTGGGCTTGCTCATAGCCCCCCAGCTCAGCCGCTGTGTGTTGGAGTTTACCCCGGTGAACGAGAGGGTCGCCTCCCTGCGCCTTCGGGTTGGGGAGAGGTCTCTCACTGTCGTTTGTGCTTACGGGCCGAACGGCAGTGCAGAGTACCAGGCCTTCTTGGAGTCCCTGGGAGGGGTGCTGGAAGGCGCTCCGACTGGGGACTCCATTGTTCTACTGGGGGACTTCAACGCCCACGTGGGTAGCGACAGTGACACCTGGAGGGGCGTGATTGGGAGGAACGGCCCCCCGATCTGAACCCGAGTGGTGTTCTGTTGTTGGACTTCTGTGCTAGTCACAGTTTGTCCATAACGAACACCATGTTCAAGCATAAGGGTGTCCATCAGTGCACGTGGCACCAGGACACCCTAGGCCGAGGTCGATGATCGACTTTGTAGTCGTTTCATCCGACCTTCGGCCGTATGTCTTGGACACTCGGGTGAAGAGAGGGCGGAGCTGTCACTGATCACCACCTGGTGGTGAGTTGGATCCGATGGCGGGGAGGAAGTCGGAAAGACTTGGCAGGCCCAAACGTACTGTGAGGGTCTGCTGGGAACATCTGGCTGAGTCCCCTGTCAGAGAGGTCTTCAACTCCCACCTCCGGCAGAACTTCAACCAGATCCCGGGGGAGGTTGGAGACATTGAGTCGGAGTGGACCATGTTCTCCACCTCCATTGTCGCTGCGGCTGCTCGAAGCTGTGGACGTAAGGTCTCCGGTGCCTGTCGTGGCGGCAATCCCCGAACCCGGTGGTGGACACCGGAAGTAAGGGATGCCGTCAAGCTGAAGAAGGAGTCCTATCGGGCCTGGTTGGCTCGCGGGACTCCTGAGGCAGCCGATGGGTACCGGCAGGCCAAGCGGACTACGGCTCAAGTAGTTGTGCAGGCAAAAACTCGGGTCTGGGAGGAGTTTGGTGAGGCCATGGAGAAAGACTATCGGTCGGCCTCGAAGAGATTCTGGCAAACCGTTCGGCGCCTCAGAAGGGGGAAACACTGCTCCACTAACACTGTTTACAATGGAGGTGGGCAGTTGTTGACCTCGACTGGGAACATCGTCGGACGGTGGAAGGAATACTTCGAGGATCTCCTCACCCCCACCGACACGTCTTCCTCTGAGGAAGCAGAGGCTGAGGGCTCGGAGGTGGACTCGTCCATCACCCAAGCTGAAGTCACCGAGGTAGTTAAAAAGCTTCTCGGTGGCAAGGCGCCGGGGTGGATGAGATCCGCCCTGAGTTCCTCAAGTCTCTGGATGTTGTAGGGCTGTCTGGGCTGACACGCCTCTGCAACATCGCGTGGAGGTCGGGGCAGTGCCCCTGGACTGGCAGACCGGGGTGGTGGTCCCCCTTTTTAAAAGGGGGACCGGAGGGTGTGTTCCAACTACAGGGGATCACACTCCTCAGCCTCCCGGGAAAGTCTATGCCAGGGTACTGGAGAGGAGAATCCGGCCGATAGTTGAACCTCGGATTCAGGAGGAACAATGCGGTTTCGTCCTGGTCGTGGAACACTGGACCAGCTCTATACCCTCTCAGGGTGCTGGAGGGTTCATGGGAGTTTGCCCAACCAGTCCACATGTGTTTTGTGGATCTGGAGAAGGCATTCGACCGTGTCCCTCGCGGCATCCTGTGGGAGTGCTCTGGGAGTATGGGGTCCGGGCCCTCTGCTAAGGCTGTCCGGTCCCTGTACGACGGGCAAGGCTTGGTTCGCATTGCCGGCAGTAAGTCAGACCTGTTCCCGGTGCATGTTGGACTCCGCCAGGGCTGCCCTATGTCACCGGTCCTGTTCATAATTTTTATGGACAGGATTTCTAGGCGCAGTCAGGGGCTGGAGGGGGTCCGGTTTGGGGACCACAGGATCTCATCTCTGCTTTTTGCGGATGATGTGGTCCTGTTGGCTCCATCAGACCAGGACCTTCAGCATGCACTGGGACGGTTTGCAGCCGAGTGTGAAGCGGCGGGATGAGAATCAGCACCTCCAAGTCCGAGGCCATGGTTCTCAGCCGGAAAAGGGTGGCTTGCCCCCTTCAGGTCAGTGGAGAGGTCCTGCCTCAAGTGGAGGAGTTCAAGTATCTTGGGGTCTTGTTCACGAGTGAGGGAAGGATGGAACGGGAGATTGACAGACGGATCGGTGCAGCTTCTGCAGTCATGCGGTCGTTGTACCGGTCTGTCGTGGTAAAGAAGGAGCTGAGCTGCAAGGCAAAGCTCTCGATTTACCGGTCAATCTACGTTCCTACTCTCACCTATGGTCATGAGCTCTGGGTCATGACCGAAAGGACAAGATCCCGGATACAAGCGGCGGAAATGAGTTTCCTCCGCAGGGTGGCTGGGCTCCCTTAGAGATAGGGTGAGGGAGTTCAGTCACTCGGGAGGAGCTCAGAGTAGAGCCGCTGCTCCTCCACATCGAGAGGAGCCAGCTGAGGTGGCTCGGGCATCTGTTCCGGATGCCTCCTGGACGCCTTCCTGGGGAGGTGTTCCGGGCATGTCCCACTGGGAGGAGGCCCCGGGGCAGACCTAGGACACGCTGGAGGGACTATGTCTCTCGGCTGGCCTGGGAACGCCTCGGTATTCCCCCAGAGGAGCTGGAAGAAGTGTCTGGGGAGAGGGAAGTCTGGGCGTCTCTGCTTAGACTGCTGCCCCCGCGACCCGGCCCCGGATAAGCGGAAGAAGATGGATGGATGGATGGATGGATGCTGGTCACTTCAACTCTTCTTTCCGCCCAGTAGTACAAGTACTTTTCAATCCACTTATTTCAGCATATAAATTGAATAGACAACTTAAATTTGTAAGCTGGAATGTCAAGGGCATAAACCACCCTGCTAAAAGAAGAAGGTTTTTTCGCACCTTAAGCACCTCAGAGCAGATATAGCTTTCCTATATGAGATCCACATTTGCAGCTCTGACTCCAATTGTTTAATGTTGGTCTGGACAATGCTTTTATTCATCCTGACAGGCTAAAGCCTGAGGAGTTTCCATTGTCATTAATCAGAACATCTACTTTTAGCCACATAATGTGAGGTGTGATAAATACAGTCGATAGGTGATTGTTTCAGGCAAATTATACAACAAATGAGTAGTTTTGGTTAAAGTATATGCTCCCAATATATATGATCCTGACTTTTTTTTGTGTTTTCACTATTACCAGACCTAAATGAGTATTCCGTCATACTTGGAGCTGGATACAGTTTTAGAGTGGTCCTCCAGTAATCCCAGCACAGTAAGTAGGTCGGCCTCTGTTGTCCAAGACTTTCTATCAAGTTTTGGCATCAGTGACATCTGTTTTTTTTGGTTTTTGCACCCGAATGACATGCAGTACTCGTTTTTTTTTGTTTTTTTTATCGCATGTTCACCATACTCTATGATTGACTATTTTTTCACTGATTGTCACCTTCTTCCCTTTTTTTTAATCCTGTCCTATCAGAGCATTGAGATTTCTGATCACGCCCCAGTTACGTTGTCCATGTCTTTCCCTGGCCTTCCTCCAGAGATTAGGCGTGGCGATTCAACTTAACTGTCTGATGCTGGATTTACAAAGTGTATTGAAAAAGAAAGAAATTTCTTTATAGTAACAAATACAACTCCTATGTCCTATCAAGGTTATGACATACTCAAAGTGTTGCTCCTCTGGGGTTTCAGCTCAGAGGGCATACAGTATGTGTCTCTGAAGTGATATGTGAGAGCCTGGGATAATGAATAGAGAGAGGACATGTTTTCAGAGGCTTTACTTCACAGACAGAGAGGAATGATTCTTCTACATATTCACATATTAACAAGGCATCTACATGACTTAATTTACACTACATGGCTAGATAACTGAATGATAACCAAGTCCAATGTCCATGTGGCCATAGCTTAGTTAAGATCTATTAGTCACTTTCTCTTGTCTGATCACATCACTAATAACAAAAATACAACAATGTTCATTTACAAATTTACCAATGCATTTGTACCAAAAGTAACACAATTCACTTTCCAATATGTGTACCTTGCTTTTGACACATTGCATTTAACTGTATTCTCAAAGTATCATAAACTGTATTAACTCTATGCTTTTAACCCTTTTTAACAGTTCCCCTTTAACATTAAATGAATAATTGAATGGTTTCAAATTTGTACAAATAATTATAACGAATGCATGTATAGGTCAATTGACAACTCTAAAGTATGCCTAATGAATGAATATGAGATTAAATGGTTGTCTGTCAATGTTCATCTTTAAGTGTCAGCCCTGCGACAAACTGGCCACTGTCCAGGGTGTACCATGCCTAAGGCCCAAAGCTGCTGGGATAGGCTCCACCCGCGACCCCAAACGGGGGTGGTAGAAAATGAATGAATATATGAATGATGAAGTTAAATTGTTTCGGGACACCACCTGAAAGAGGAAAACAATAATAAAGCCTGATATGAATTTGAACGTGAGTTCTTAAGTCAGACAGTGATTCGTACATGAAGTGAAACAACCAACAAACTTAAGCATAAATTAATGAGAAATGATGACTTTTATTGTCCAGAATTAAGCAACAGACGGCATTTGAATGTGGAGATTGAATCAACAACAAATAACAGAAGTATATTCACGGATTGATACAATAAACCTTTCTTATTGAAGGTGGGATATGATGATTTACAAGAATAAATTTAAAAATGATGGTTTATGAATCTATTGAAAAATTATGGTGTATGAATAGTCTAAAAGAGTTAAGCTAAATTTGAGTTAAGTTTACTCTTAAGTTTAATCTTAAAGCCAATCTGTATCAAGTAACTGTGTAGATCTTACTGGAAGAACGATGATGGTTCGAGATGGGTCCCCAACGCTGCTGACTGTCTGATCAATCCAAAGGTCCAGCAGCTGCCACACTGCTTCAGGAATCTTCTTAAACAGAGTTCTCACTGGGTCTGGCATCAACTTCAGTCAGCAACTCCAATGTCAGATCCGAACCACTAAAAACAGTCAGAGTTTAAAGAATAGAAAAACACACTCCACTCAGTTAAGGTAGAATGTAGAACTCTTTTAAAGCTCTTAACTGTTGATAACTGGAATTTCAGCTCACTAAATGCAGATTCACTTTCACAACTTGTTTAGCTTCTTCTGTATCTCTTCTATTGTCTCCCGTGTCTCATTGCCATTTCTTGCCCAGGCAGAGGCCATATGGGCTACATGGCACGTTTAGAGGACTTAGGAAAATGATCACGGCATTCAAGGGGTATACGACATAAAGGTTTTAGGCCATAAATCTTTGGTAACAGTTATATATAGTAGTTTATATGGGTTACACTCGGTTCGAGGGATGCCACATCACCATCTCATGCACTGTGGCTGCAGGACGTCATGTCATGCCTAAGGCTGGAGATGGTGAGGTGCTGTTTGGTGGGTGACCTTGGGGTGTTTGACTGCATGTAAGGTCCTTTCTCCAGGCATTTCCAGCCCTTTAAAGTTCCTGGTGGTGGCAGAAGATACAGTTCTAGCGGTGACAGAAAGGGGAGGGCGGGGAGTTGGGTTGATATTTTCTGTCTGTTTTTCTTTCTTTTTTTTTATTTAATTTTGTCTTTTTTTTGGTTTTGTTTTTTTTTTTTTTTCAGAAATTCTTTCAATAAAAATGATTTTTAATAATAATAATTAAAAAAAAAAAAAGCTCTTACAGTGTTATTCCAGCAACATCCAACTTAATGGTGCACAAATGTCAAAAGTCCGCCTGAACGCTTTTAAAACTTCCTTAACACTACAACTGAAGGGCTTAGTTTTTTCCATTTCAGGTTTGTCAAAGACATAATATGCATCTTCACTTTATAATTATATTTTCATTTTCAATTAAAGCTACAGTGCAAAATTTTTGCACAGCATTTCTTAGTGGTATTGAAATGAGGTGCTGTCAGCTCAGCCCCAAATCCTGCAGTAAATATGCTGCTAAAAAGGCCACTCCCTACCACACAATCGCATTAATTGCGCAGCTTAGTAGATCTGGCCCTAAAAGTGCAGTCTTTAGAAGTTTGCACAATGTAGTGAGCCTTACAAAAGCTAATTTTTGTGTTACTTGCATGATTATATCACTCCCAACAAGATGAAAAGTCTGTTTGAGCCACAAGTGTCAAAGAGTTAAGCGCCTTTACAAACTGGGAGATGCTTACCATTAGTTGCAATTGCAATTTACCATCACAAAATGCAGTGAGACACATTGAACAACACATTCATGTCATATTTAAATACACTGTATTAAATGAAGAAATACTCAGTGGGCCTGATCTTGCAACCGGCAATGTGGCACAGGTGTGGACCAGTTGCAATGCGCACTGTGGCCATTCTGGTCTGAAATGATTCCTGGTCTGGAGCATTTACTCTGGAGAGCTTTATCGCACGGAGGCCTAATGAATCATAACCCTGTGTATTTTAAGACACGGAAGCAGCGCGCCGACATCAGTTATAAATAAAAAAGACTATAGCCTTATAGAAAGAAAGCTTAACAATGTGTAAAATAATTCACTTTTTTTTTTTTAATTCAACTAATTATCTAAATAAGATAAAATAGCAAAAACAATAAATAGCACAACCATTTACAATCTTATTTAATCAGTATTATTTGGCAGTAGTATTACCGTATTTTCTGGACTATAGAGCGCACCTAAATATAAGCCGCACCCACTAAAATTTAAAAGAAATATATATTTTGTCACATACAAGCCGCACCGGACTATAAGCCGCCGATACCCAGGCTGAGAAATAAGATATTTACATAGAAAGATTTTGTACCATAAGTGTTTATTCATATACCTGAACTGATGTTTCCGAACAGTGCCTGTAACACGGCAGTAAAAGTGCTGATCAAACAAAACAGAAAAGTCATTGATGGTTTTATTCATCTTCCTCCTGTGCACTAAAACCAAGTTGCTTTATTTTTCCTCCTCCTGCGTACTGAAACCACTGAACACCAAACCACTGTCACTTTTTCTTCCTGCGCACTGTTAAAGCGCAACTGCGCAACTATTAAAGTCGCTTCATTCTCCCGTGCACTGAAACCACAAGTCACTATTCCTTCTTTTCTCCTGAGCATTGAAACTACTGAACACCAAACCACTGTCACTTCATTTGTTTTCCATTATGAGGGGGTGAGGGTGTAAAAATATTACCGTATTTTGCTGTTGTACGTCTTGGGTTGCATGTGCTAAGAATAAAAACTGGTGCTTTCTTGTTTGTACTGACTACCGCTGCTTCGTTTGTCTCGTTTTTGCACTTCCAGCTAGAGCGCCCCCCTGAGGGCTGAAGAAAAATTCATAGAAAAGCTGCATCTCTGTATAAGCCGCATGGTTCAAAGCGTGGGAAAAAGTAGCGGCTTATAGTCCGGAAAATACGGTAACATTTATTTAGGAAAAGTGTAAATGATAAAAAATAAAAGGCTAACATAAATGAGGACACAGGTGGTCACACACTGGACATGATTCTGGTTGTGAGATTAGCTCCTCTCTAGGGCTTGAGACTTCAGTGTCTGACCCGGTCAGTCTAGCGCCTATTGGTGTGTAGTACATACCTCTGACAGAGAAACTCTTGGTCTGCCCACAGCCGGGTAGAGCAATGAAGAGTTATTAGACTTATCTACATTTTGTACCAAGTGTTTTCATGAACTAAAAACTGACAGACGAGGTGAAACATGGATTATTCCTGAATGAAGTCTAAATGGACAAACGGGAAAAAGTGATGGAGGATTAAAATATTTCACTTATGTGTTTTGACAGGAGATATGCCAAAGACTGGTCAACCTTGGTGTTAGTCTCCATGCCCTCCAGGTGAGTTTTTTTTATAAACTTTTTTATAAACTGTAAAGTTTAATTTTCATGATGTAAATACTCAACAAGCAATGCCTTAAGATGGAGATGAAGAATGTTGTGCTGATAATACTGAGGAATCTATAGAACCTTTATGCCACCTGTAATTATTGCAATTGAAAGCAACTTTTATGAGGTGAATGTACATCTAATGCTCCTCAGTGTATATAAGTCACAGAGCATACCCTGTACTCTGCAGGAAAACAATGCAGATGTGCAGATATTTGATGCCGCTCTTGACTTCAATGTGTGTCCCAAGTTCAGCTATTATTGTTATGTCAAGGTAATAAAAGTTCAGTGCTCAATATTACACCACTGGTTAAAGGTGGAATAGAAGATGTTTGCGAACATTCAGACAGCAGCGACTGTTACCCAGTTTTTGAAAAATGCGCATGCGCAAGACGAGCCGACTTCTTTCACAGTTCTTTCCGAGATCCGCCTCCAAAACAACACGCACGCGCCAGAGACTAACAGACAGCGCTTCACAGCTGACTGGCCCCGATTCTCTCCATACAATGTCACAAACGCAGGTTTCTGTCCATTGATTGTTAGAAAATTGAAATAGAGTAGCCCTGCCTGTAACGTTTTACAATAATAAGAAATAACTTCTAACTTCTGCCCACCAAAAAGAATAGCGATCAAACATTACATGTGTCTAACAATATACAGTGACAAAACACCAGATAATACTCCCAACTAGCAGTTTTTAATATGACAACCAAACATTGAGCCTAAAACTTACCTGTCGAGCAGCTTATTCCTCACTGTGCCTTCAGCGCTCGCTATCGCTCAAACGATGCACCAAGAACAACTCTGGTTTTGTTTCTTTCATCTGCCATCTTTTTCCTTTTCGCAGCCACCTCAAACATAGTCTTTCTTTTACAGTTACCTTCATCAGTGTTCTTCGCAGCCATTGTGTAAAACCTTGCTAATGACAAAAAATATTAACTAGATATAAATGTAGCCTGAAGCTAACGAGGAGTAGCTAGATGAACAAACTAAAGCTAACGGATGGAGCTAACGTTAGTTAAACAGACTGTCCCCCCCTATCTACACAAATAAATAAAGAGAAAAAGAAAAAACGGAAATAAATGACTATGTGGTCCTGACAATGGAGCTGCACGAAGGAGCAGTCTGTGCCTGACAGTGAAGCTGCACAGTGAGGCTGTTCAACGGTAGCAACGCAAAAGCAGCTGTAAACAGAATACGTGAAGGCGCACGCTTCCGCCCTCACGTAGCAGGAGTGATTGACAGGCTGATTGACCAATAGAACACGCGATGAGAGCGTTTTTGATTGGTTAATGTTTTTAAGGCACCACCACTTCCACAATTGACATATAATAAATTTTATTTTTCAAGACCTCTTATTTTCCGATGTCTTTGTAGTAGTAGCTATTAGGACTACTGTTCCCACAATGCCTGGCACTGTATTGACTTCCGGATATACAGTAAACACGTTGCTTGAGAAGAGTCTGCTGAGTCCCGTTTCCTCATTATACATGGTGTCAGAAGTGGCGAACTGCAAATCTCCGTGGTATTTTCAAGTGCAGTTAACTGGCGAAAAAAAAAAAAAAAAAGTTTTGCGCAAGTTTAAATCGAAAATTACCAGCGACAGCGGATTTCTCCAGCGCTAGCTGCTAGTTGCTAGCTGCGGTTGTGTGAGCGTTGCTAGGATACGGCCCCACTTGGCACATGTCGGTGGAGGGAGAAGTGCAGAGAGACGACGCATCGGAAAGTTCGGATCCTGAACGTGAGGAAACCAGGGATTTGACCGCACAGATGGCGACGACGGTGCAAATAGCCCCTCCAGAGCCCTTCGATTTTTCATGTCCTGCAGAATGGCCAAAGTGGATCAGAAGATTTGAAAGGTTTCGTATTGCAACAGCTCTAGACGGAAAAACGGAGGAATATCAGGTGAATTCACTCCTGTATGCAATGGGGGACACTGCAGATGATGTTTTAGCAGTTTTACCATTGACTGCTGAGGACAAAAAGAAATATCAAGATGTCAAAGCAGCGTTTGAACAGCACTACATAGGAAAACATAATGTCATATTTGAGAGAGCACAGTTTAATTCCAGACGACAACAGGACGGGGAAAGTGCAGAATCATTTATCACAGCTGTGCATAAACTGGCAGAAAACTGTGGATTCTGAGTGCTTAAGGAGGAACTCATAAGAGACAGAATTGTAGTGGGTATAAAGGACAAACGACTGTCTGAACAGTTACAAATGGACTCAGAATTAACACTTGCAAAAGCCATACAAAAAGTCAGGCAGAGTGAAACTGTGAAGAAACAACAAACAATATTACACAGCAGCTCTGCAGTGGACCTAACAATGAACATGGATGCAATAAGGACAAATAGGAAAAAAGGAAAGGCATGGACATGGCAACAGTCAAAGAAGGGACAAAAGCCAATCAAGCAGAGCATAAAAGAGTGTGGCCGTTGTGGTCAAAAGACGATTCACTCATGGAAAGACTGCCCAGCTAGGGACATACAGTGTAGAAAATGTCAGAAAAAGGGGCATTTTGCTGTAGTTTGTCGCAACAGCGGAGCAGCAGAGTTACGTGAAGTCACAGAAAACCAGGATGACACAGACAATGAGGGATGTGTGTTCCTGGGAGAAATAGGGACAGAGAGGTCAGAGCCCTGGGTGGAAAAAGTCATTTTAAATGGGGAAAAAGTAGAGTTTAAACTCGATACAGGGGCAGACGTTACGTCTATTCCTGAGAGACTGTACAAACCTGAGAGAGATGGTAAGCTGCAAAAACCCAAAAGGAAACTACTAGGGCCAGCCAGTTACCCGCTCACAGTGACAGGCAGCTTTGGAGCACAGTTGGTAGCGAAGGGACGCAGTACATCACAGGATGTTTACATTGTGTCAGGTTTAGTACAGCCGCTGTTAAGCAGACCAGCTTGTGAGGCCTTGGGACTAGTGCACAGAGTGGACACAGTCAGGGAAACTGAGATAGATTTCAGAGCAGCTTACCCAGATGTGTTTCAGGGTTTAGGCAAACTGAAAGAGCCTTACCATATAGAGTTGGAACAGGGGGCCATACCTGTTGCTCTTTTGGCCCCAAGACGGGTTCCCCTCCCCCTTAGAGATGCAGTGCGTGCAGAATTGAACAGAATGGAAGGTTTGGGGGTTATTTCAAAAGTGACTGAGCCTACAGCATGGTGTTCAGGCATAGTTGTCGTCCCCAGACCAGCCAGAAAGCCACCCAGAATATGTGTAGATCTTACACCCTTAAATACAGCAGTAAAAAGGGAACGGCATATTCTCCCAGCGGTGGATCAGACATTAGCTATGATGACAGATGCTAAAGTGTTCACGAAGCTGGACGCCCGTTCTGGATTCTGGCAAATACCTCTCACACCAGAGTCACGATCCCTCACAACCTTCATCACACCTTTTGGAAGGTATCAGTTTAACCGACTTCCATTCGGCATAGCATCGGCGCCTGAGCATTTTCAGAGGAGAATGTCGCAGATGCTAGAGGTCTTTGATGGAGTAATCTGTCAGGCAGATGATGTTCTTGTCTATGGCAGAGACAGGCAGGAGCACGACCAGAGACTGCACCAGGTGCTTCGAAAGTTTCAAGAGGAAGGTCTCACGCTTAACGAGAAGTGTGAGTTTGCAAAGTCAGAGATAATGTTTGTGGGACACAAAGTTTCAGCTAAAGGCATCGAGCCTGACCCAAACAAGGTAAAGGCAATTCAGCAGCTGCCTCAGCCCAAGTGTGTGGAAGACCTGCGACGTCTCATGGGCATGGCTAACTATCTCGCCAAGTTTCTGCCACAGTTAGCCACGATAACCACACCATTAAAAGAGCTGCAGAAAGAGAGAAACGAGTGGATTTGGGCAGAGCCACAGGAGAAAGCTTTTCAGACACTAAAAGACATACTAAGCTCTCCTGAAGTGCTGGCTCAGTATTCCAATACAGCAGACACAAGAGTTGCTGCAGATGCGTCGCCATACGGCATTGGAGCCGTGCTCACTCAGAAACAATCTGATGGTTTGTGGCGGCCAGTTACATACATTTCGCGAGGACTCACAGACACTGAGAGGCGCTATGGACAAATCGAAAAAGAGGCACTTGCGGCGACGTGGGCATGTGAAAGACTCTCGTCTTATCTCTTGGGACTACAGTTCACCCTGATAACTGACCATAAACCCCTGGTCCCTCTTCTGAGCAGAAGAGGCTTGGATGATCTTCCTCCACGTATCTTGAGATTTCGTCTTAGATTGCTACGCTTTTCCTTCAAAATTGTCCATGTTCCAGGAAAGAGCCTTGTCACGGCTGATGCCCTTTCCCGAGCTCCACTGAGGGGTCCACCCTCTGCAGGAGATCTTCAGCTGGAGAAAGAGGTGGGAGTTTTTGTGGACTGTGTTGTATCCTGTCTTCCAGCTACAGAAAAAAGGCTAGAGGAAATAAAAGTTGCACAGAAAGATGATGAAGTGTGCAAAAAGGTCATGGATTATTGTCTCGCAGGATGGCCAGAGAAATGCAGCCTGGATCCAGACATCAAAGCATACTGGCAACATAGGACGGATTTGCACATCGCTCATGGCCTTCTCTTGAGAGATGACAGACTTGTGATACCAGCCCCTCTGAGGGCAGATGTTCTTCAGCGTCTGCATGGAGGACATCAGGGGATTTCAAAATGCAGGGCCAGAGCTAAACAGTCAGTATGGTGGCCTGGCATCTCTGTCCAGATAGGCCACATGGTGGACAATTGCGAAATATGTCAAAAATACAGGACACAGAACCGTGAACCACTGTTGCCCACTCCAGTTCCGGACCGCCCATGGCAGGGATCTGTTTGAGTGGTCAAAGAGACAATACCTGTTGATTATTGACTTTTCTCAAGATATATTGAAATAGCTGAACTTAAACACACTTCAGCTGAGGCTACTATCAGAGCCATCAAAGAGACATTTGCAAGACATGGGACTGCAGAGACTGTTGTGTCAGATAACGGACCGCAGTTTTCTTCTGAGCAGTTCAGACTGTTTGCTAAGGAGTACCAGTTCACACACATCACGAGCAGCCCCAGGTATCTTCAGGCCAACGGGGAGGCTGAACGTGCTGTTCGCACCATCAAGGATTTGTGGAAAAAGGACAATGATTACAGCAGAGCGCTGCTGGCATACAGAGCCACCCCACTAGAACATGGGTTCTCGCCAGCTCAGCTTCTAATGGGAAGAAACCTGCGCACCCCCCTGCCCCAACCAACGGCCAAGCTGGATCCTAAGTGGCCGGATTTACAAGCATTTCGAAAAGAGGATGAGGAGAGGAGGAGTGTGCAGGCAAAACACTACAACCGGAGACACTGTACTAGACCACTCCCAACACTAACACCTGGACAGAAAGTTTGGATTACTAAAGAAGGGACTACTGGAGCAGTTGTTAGGCCAGCTAGTACCAGATCTTATGTGGTTGAGACTGATAGAGGTTTCATTAGGAGAAACAGAAGTCATCTTAGACCTACAGGGACTACTACTAGATCTGGTAGTAGTGCAAGCACCTGATTGAATTTGTGAATGATATTTTCGTTCATATAACTAAGAAATAAGGAAGTTTCATATGATGGTTACATTATTAGAACGAAAGTGGTTATGCGTTAATTACAAATGTATATAATGGAAATGTTGAGAGGTTTCTGGCACACTTAAGTTCATGTGAGCTATTATGTTATTTCATATGTGTTTACATAAGAAAGTATAACGTTAACTAAAAGGAGGAGGTGTAGTAGTAGCTATTAGGACTACTGTTCCCACAATGCCTGGCACTGTATTGACTTCCGGATATACAGTAAACACGTTGCTTGAGAAGAGTCTGCTGAGTCCCGTGTCCTCATTATACAGTCTTATATGCAAGTAAAAACAAATTTTTAAAATATAACAAAAAATGTTTACAAAAACATCTTCTATTCTACCTTTAAATTGTTAGCAGCTGTTGACTACAGACCCATGAAAGGTTGAGCTAAATCAAGAAAAGAAAACATATAAATGTAAATGCCAAATTTACCTGTCAACAAGTGCCGTACTCTGCAGCTCAGACACAGAGAAGCATCACTGCTACTGTGTTAGCTTACTTACCGTCAATACTTTTACTTTACTTTCAATACACTGCCCAACAGCTACCTTAGGAGTCTCCAGGCAGCATACATTCTCAACTTCAGTAGGCACTGTATGGCCATTTCCACATGTGCACCTATAAACAGAAGCAGTTAACACGCGCTATGCTACGGGCTACACCATAGAAACATACACATTACTACGATGTACCGTGTTTACTTCAGTCTGTTTCCAGCGGCAGCTATAGCGTGACGTCATGAGTGGGCGGAGCCAACACAGAGGAGCTGAGCCTTAAAGTGACAGCGCCAAATCAGACCGTTCACTTTGGACTCATGATGAGAGCTCATCCAAACCGCTTGTATATGATAATTGTTGTGTGTTTCATGTTGCAAAACGTGATATGTTAACCTAAATGTATCCAAAATACACTGTATAATGTTCAAAATAGTATAATATGGGACCTTTAATCCAAAGTTTAAGTGGTGATAGCCCTCTTCGCACCTGCAAGCTGGCCTATCACATGTTGGTCTTACACTGTAAGAATTGCGAGTTTCCACTGGGTGGTCCCTCTTCTCCTCCCCGCATGCTTCATTGTGGTTTGTGTTAAAGTTGGGCTTCATTGTTGTGCAGCATCTAAGCTATTCTAAATCATGGTGTAAAACCAGAGCTGCTGTTAGAGTTTGCTTGTTGTTTTACTTCATGGTAAAATTTGTCTCTATTACATTCCATAGAATGTATAAATAATGGAAGCAATGTCTCCATTTGGTCTAATTTGTCCAAATAGTCACCAATAAACAGCGCTTCCATCTTGGATATTTTGACTGAGAGGGCAGCGTCTAAACTGCTCCTGGGTAGGCTTTTCAAACGTATGGTTCAGTAAACACGCCTCTCATCTCAGAGCCAACCGGAGCTGAACAAGCTAACGGCTAATGACATGCCAATGGCTGCTGCTGCTAACTGCTGTGGATCAAGCCTCTCACTCTGTTGTCTCTCAGCGCAGGGTAAGTCCACAAACTTTACAACAAAGTTTATTTTAACCCCTGCTGTTACTATCAGATCATTATCAGTATTAAAGCGTTTTTATTTATAATATATCATAGTTTTAAGCATGAGCAAATTTTATTTTAGTTTGATAAACCTTTCTAGCTCTGTTAAAAATTTAAGTGTTTTTTTCATTATATCCTTCATATTTGTTTAAATATCTGTCCCTAATTTGCAACTTTTGTACATTAAGGCTTTAGTATTTGAGGGAGGCACACTAAAATAATAAAGCCTCGTTCTTATTTCATATGATAATAATAAAACATAAATGTTTAAGCATATAACACATGAAGATATTCAAATAGTAGATTTATAATGCCTCTATGATCTTTTAGTTCATATAATGCTAAACCCAGGAGCCCTGCAAACTTGCAGCATTTAGAAAGACCTGTATTTTCCATTTACACATAAACTATAGATAAAGCAATACTCAGATCCACTTTTAATGTCTATTTCTTAAGTTAAGTAGCATACAAGTATTTAGTAACAAGTATAATCTCAGAGTTACTTACTGTGCGGAAACAGCTTTGTATTTCTACTGTGTTTTATTGGCTAAACATTAATTACTGTATTTTGTTTTTGTCCATGTCTGTGTGAAAGAAAGAGCAGTGCTGGACAACTGTGTACCACTGTGGAGCAGTTACATGAAGATTAGACTGGTGTCAAACCTGTGACAAAGAAGAACATGGACCAGCTTCACCTGCAGCACACTGAAAACACAACTTTACTTATGTGTTTAAGAGCTGCCTGAAAGTGTTTTAAAATTATCTTAAATGAGAACCCTAAATAAACGTAAGGATTTTATCCTCAGGCCGCAATCAAGAAGTCGTGTGAAAAATAAGTGCAATAAAATGAAAAATAAGACCGTGAATTTTTCATTTTTAATTGACTGCAAACTGTGACAGCACATGTTGAAAGTAGGGTAAAAAAAAAAAAAGTATTATAATATATAGTACATTAAGATAGCATTTCTGTAATGCACACAAACAAATGCTTGTTATTCTATGTTGTGTAAAATGTCTATAATGAAACAGAAGATGAAAGTTGAAATGGCAGGAGTCCAGTCTTCAACATGCACTGGTGAAGTTTATCTGAATCACCTCCTTCAGGAAACAGACAAGTCAGTGAAATACAATGTGAAATGCAGTTCAACAATGGCCACAATTATACTGATTGGTTTATTTTAAGAAATAATAATTAGTAACATTAATATAGATTCAAGTCAGTCTTTTCTGTGATTATAGGATTGCTGTATAGCGATATAAAACCTAAACTTTTTTTGCCTTAAAATAATAAGATTTAAATCTGCATGAGGGAGTAAAGCAAAAAGACTGGAGCCAAGCTTCTTGGACGGTCTGTCGATGAAGGGCACATAATACTACAAAAAATAACTCAGTAGTTGTATGCAAAACTTCTCTGAGGAGAAAAAAATGACACAGCTACCAACGAGAAGCTAGCGTTAGCATCGTACAGGCTAGCGGCCACCATGGCCTATGCAAAATGACACCCTGTCAATCAAAGTAGCCACTCGCTTAATTATGCATAACTGTAAAGTGAAACTGAGGGCAAACCAAAGAATTAAAAAAAAACAACACTCCCCCCAGAGTTGTCATGTAACAATAACTTAAGCGCTAGAGACCAAAACCATCTTTTTTACCAGGCTGTAAATGAGTTTTTTACACTTCTAAAGTCGCAAATTGGGTTTTACAGTATAATTCTTCTTTTGGAGCCTGCCCCCTGGTGGAGGTATATCGATGTATGGTGGCGCCCTTACGTGAGGACTCTTTATGAGGGCGTGTCTGAGCGGCTTGTTACGTTCATTTGGTGTGTCAGCATCAAGCTAACTGGCTAATTGTTTTTTGCGTCTCGTGTTCTGCTTTGGAGAAAGCCATGGCTTCATTGATAAGTCATGGCCTTCCCTACAGCTGCACATGTGATGCTTAAAACAGAGTAATCCCCGATTTACACAGCGAGCTATCATAAAATGTCGTGCCAGTGAAGACATTTTACTGCTTTATTGCTTTCTGCTCAAAAGCGTCAATTTACACCAAGGATATCAGAGTTGTTTATGCTACACTGGATGTGTGGATCTTCCCCTATGTTTTGTCAACTTTATTATATTCTCACTTCTTCACAAAATTATCAACTAATTTATCCCAGATTATGTTTGTTGTTGTTACACTTATACTACATCTACTTCAAAATATAACTGTTAATTTATAGCAGGCAATAGGCACTTAATTGTGGCAGAACCAGAAAAAGAGAATGTTAGAGCTGCATAGATGAGCTGAAGTCACTAAAAACACTGCTTTACAGCAGCATGTCAGAGTAGGTATGCACTGACTGAGTATATGAGGGCCATAACTGGAATACACTAATTTTGAGATTTGTACAATAGAGATGTAAAGACATGTATTTGTTTTTTTCTTGAAGGCTTGAGTCTATTAAACGCATTTTCTTTTTATTTAATGTCCATATTTTATTGTTTAATATCTGTGTTTTGAATCAGGAAAAATATATGAACAGCATTACTAATACTCCATTTAAACATATCAGCTAAAATAAGTTGTTTTTGGTTTAGTTACCCTTTAATGTTACTAACTAAACACCTGCTAAGGCCAACGTTGAGCATTACATAAACTGTGGTCAAGGCTCCTTTAATATTATGATTATTCAGCTGCCCTCAAAAGTATTGTGTAATTTGCATTCAGTCCAATCCTTTAAAGACAAAGGTGCAATGTGAGTGACAGCATGAATGTAAGTATGATTGTCAACTTGACAGCTGCAGAATGGACATGTCTGTTTGACACTATAAAAACCTGGGTGACTCTTTTAGTGTGCAAAAAAGAGCAAGGTAGCCGATGTATAACACACTGTAAAAACGAAAAATTTCAAGGCAACTTACGGCACTGGATTTTGGATTATTGAGGCCCAACTCAAATTTCAAGGTTTTGGGGCCAACTAAAATTCCCAAGTTTTGAACAAAACAAAACGCTGTTCTACCAACTTATTATCTTTTGTTCACTTAGTTTATGTTTCATGTGTCTCAAAACTAAACTTAAAGTTTTAAATTCTAAACACTACTGTGCTAACTTACTACCTATGGCTTAGTTACTATACCTTTGATATAAATAAAAACTTTAAAAAATGAATTTAAAAAGAAAGGCATACACCAGTTGTGCTCTTGTAATTACATGTTTATTTTTAAGTAGGGCTGGGAAAATCAGCACGTTAACTTTTTGCGTTAATTTTTTCTGTTCAGTGCATAAAAAAAGAAAAAACTAACACAATCGTTAATTTGACGTAACGTCCACCTCCACACCGCTGCACCTCATTTCCGTTTCATGTGGCTAAAGCGGCTGCATACTCGAGCTAGCGATGGAAAATAAAAAAGACACACTGCTAAATGGACAATTGTGCTTTAAGAGATTACCGGATAGCTCCCTGTACTGGAACTGAACTGGAATTTCATGCTACAAGTTCCTGTGTAATGCAATGTATAAAGATATTCTCTTTATACAGTGTTTTTAACTTGAAACTCCTAATACTAATACTAATATAAAGAGAATACACCCAAGCTTGTTCAAAGACACTTCCCGGGATGATCAGTTAGATATAGAGCAACAGTCTTCTTAGAGCCCTGAGCCAGTTGAGCCGCCCACCACAAGATTCTCCTCCTTCGAGGATGGACAATACGCCTACATACTACAATAGTGGCGGTAGGGCAGTCAGACGCCCTGCCAGATACAAAGAATGAGCACATAGACTGTTTATGTGGCTAGTCTATGATGCCTTTGATATATTCTGTTCACGTTTGTGTTCTAACATGATCATAACTGGGAAAAGGAAGGAAAATATGTTCAGTTGACATGTTTCAGGAATTTTTAAATGTTTACAATTTCCATTACTGGGTAATATTGAACAAAGTGATCACTAATGAGCAATAGAAACAAGCTTTGCTGTAATTTTGAATACATACATTGACAAGTGATTAGTTCATAGACTCAAGTTGTGCACTAAATTTGAAGTAACTGGGTCATGAGTCATTTGCTCTCATCTTGGAAAAGAGGGATGTGGTGTACTGCATTGAGCAGCAAGTGCTGACTGTCATTGTTCTTATTACTTCAACCACTAGGCGGTGCAGTTGTGTTCCATGAAATGTCTGTGTGAAGCTACAGTAAAGACCGGACCTAAACTACAGCCTCGTCTCAGAGTGAATTTATTAGCTATAAGAGCATATTAGTAACACACAGTAATACTACAATAGTATACAGCATAAAGCTCAAGCACTAGCCGCCTAGCAGCGTAACGTTTATAGAGAACAATGTTGCTGATTCTGACAGCAGTCTCCCCGTAAAGGAATGAGAAGCTGAGTGAGGAGTGCTATGTCCGGATGCGTGAGCAATCGTGTCTGTGGCTCTTGGACATAGACGGTAGACGCTGCTCTGCCCGATCACGGCTTACACCCACCCTCTAGTACTGTTAGCTAACATTGAGCTTACACAATGAATAAAGTACATTTTATTAAAACAAAAATCATGATTTTAAAGTCATTTTTATTGTAATCAGAAAGTGTAAAAACTGCCTTTTTTCCCTCACTATGCAGTTTTGCCAACTCTGCGGTTTTCCCACTGAATTGGGCTACATTTAACCACTTGCCGACCAATATTAAAAATTGTACTAGGATCATGAAACAGATTGAGCACACTTTTGCAAGGTGTAGGGTAGAAGTCGACCAATATGGTTTTTTTAAAGGTCGATGCCAATAAGCACAGCCGATGTTTTTGGGCCGATATAGAGGGACAATTTTCAGAAATAAATAAAATAAAATAAAAAGTGATGCCTAAAAATGTTAAGAATCATAAAGTTATGCTGAAAAAAATCTCCCTGTACTTTTTGATAGAGTAGCAATCAAGAGAGCCTATTTTTTTTAAATTAACTATACTACGTTTATTAAACTTTTAGTGCAAATAAGCAACACAGCATTTTCTCATCAAAAAGTGTTATCATAATACATTATCTTTTCACAAAAAAACATAAATTTTAATGGCTTAGATTACTTTCTGTCCCCTCTGCACATTCCTGCTCCATTTTTCCTGCTCCAGTCTACAGTTTTCCATCTTCCCCGTTTTTCCCGCTCTGCCATCTACTAACCTGTGGCCACAGCTGTTACTCTTTCACAATCAAACCAGTATATATACTTATATATACAGTCCAGGCCAAAAATATCGGCACCCCTGCAATTCTGTCAGAAAATGTAACCTTTCTCTCAGAAAACTTCTGCAGTTGCAAATGTTTTGGTACTGATGTTTTTGTTGTTTTTGTTTGCCCTAGAACAACACAAAAAAACAGAGAAGAAAAGTCAAGTCAATTGCACACAGAACCCAAAAAATGCACTGGCCAAAGTTACAGGCACCCTTAACTTAATATTTCATAGCACCCCCTTTGAAAAAAATGACAGAAATCAATTGCTTCCTGTAACCATGAATGAGTTTTTTACACCTCACCAATGGAATTTTGGACCACTCTTTTTTTGCAAACTGCTCCAGGTCATTCAAATTTGAAGGATGCCTTCTTCCAACAGCGGTTTTAAGATCTCCCCACAGGTGTTCTATAGCCTGGCCAGCCAGACGGCTTTCTCATTGTATTACATACAGAGAAAGTCAGTCTGGGATCGCTCAGTTTAAACAGGATTTCAAGGCAGGACCATGGGCAGAACTAACGCTCGCTGAGTGAACCAATCAGAGAAACCATGGATGTGACGTAAGGAAAGCGAAACTTATTCTAGTCGTCAACAAACCACAGCGTATACCAGCATGGCTTGAGAGAGAGATGCTTCGGTGACGGTGAATGACTTCTGTTGTTTTTGTCAGAAAAATCTGAGGACACAGGGTGTAATATCGAGTTCAGTGCTTCTTTCGATTGCAGTAAGCTACCTAAACCTGCGACTGTTTTCTCGCGCACAATATGACGCAAAACAAAATCCCGCCTCCCTCGCTATGATTGGTCGGAAAGAAAGAGCTGGAGCAGAAATTGGAGGCAGATTGGGCGATCCCAGACTGACTTTCTCCGTATGTAATACAATGAGAAAGCCGTCTGGCTGGCCAGGCTAGGTGTTCTATGGGGTTCAAATCTGGACTCATTTTTGGCCATTTTAGAACTCTCCAGTGCTTTGCTTGTAACCATTTCTGAGTGCTTTTTGAAGTGTATTTCGGGTCATTGTCCTGCTGGAAGGACCCATGACCGCTGGTGATTTGGTTCACACAGAAGGCGTCCAGTGCCAGAAGCAGCAAAGCAACCCCAAAACATCTTTCAACCTCCTCCATGTTTGACTGTAGGGACTATGTCATGACGTCCTTTAACAAAAAGCTCTACTTTTGTCTTACTTTTCCACTACATTCTCCCAGATGGAGAATTGTGGTTTTGTCACATAAGTTTTGGCAAACTCCAGTCTTGCTTTTTTATGCCTTTATGTCAGCAGGGGTGTCCTCCTGGGTCTTACTCAGTGGTGGGCCGTCAGGGCCAGCAAGGCCTTCTCTGCTGACCTAAACATGCTCAGAAAAGTACATTTATTTTATTTTATTTTCATAAATATGTAAACAAAATTATTCTCTATTCTCTGTTCTCTTTATGTCACATTATATCCACTTAGTTGAGTGGCTTCCAATGTTGTTTATCATGATAGAGTTTTTATCCAATTATATTTCAGCCAGCTTGTGTTGTCAGGCAAATTTCATTTGCGTGAGACCTTCAGAATAAACAGAGCAGGCCCCTGTGCACTGTAAGTGAACGGACACAGTCAGTTGCAATAGCCAATCAGATCTTGATTCTCCATACCAAGGCCAGCTAGAAGGTCTTACGTTGAACTGGACATGTACGCGTCCTGTGATTGGATAACACTTACTAGAACCTGAAAGGCGGCAATTTGCAGAATATCGAACTAAACCCGGAGATCCAACAGCTATCGCTGTATTTTTAACTCATAATGGCCGAAGGAGGAGAAGAGATTGATCTGGTTGCAGATATACTTTCCACGCCATTTTCAAGATGGACCTTTCATGAAAAGCTGGATATTGTGAGAAGAGGTCTGTGCTGTGCTAGCTAGCCTGTCCCAGCAAGGAAAGGGTTTGTCCATCATTTCTAGACGAGCAATGATGAGTGGTACGTCACTGAAGGCCTAAGCGTGAAATGCACGGCCCGCCACTGGTCTTACTGTAGAGTCCCATTTCATTTAGATGGCGACGGAAAGTGCAAGCTGACACAGTTGTACCCTGTATCTGCAGATGAGCTTGAATTTGTTTGTTTTAAACAATCCTTGGTTGTAATCTTTCATTAATTTTCCTCTTCCGTCCATGTACAGGAAGGTTAGCTATAGTGCCTCGGGTTGTAAACCTCTTGATGATTTTGCGCACAGCGGACACTGGAACTTTAAGATATCCGGAGATGGACTTGTAGCCTTGAGATTGTCTCTCAAATCCAAAGAAAACTCTTTATACTTCTTTCCTTTCTCCATGCACAGTGTGACACACAACACAAAGGTTGAGTCAACGTTTCTCCATTTTAACTGGTTGCAAGTGTGATTACTGTATTGCTTACACCTGTTGCTTGCAACCTGTGTGACTGAATAGAAATGACAGGAGCATCACATGCTTGAAAAGCAATTATTTCTTACAATTTGACAAGGAGCCATTAATTTTGTACAGTCCATTTTGAGTTTTGTGTAAAATTTGATCAAGTTTGACTTTTCTTCTCTATACAGAAAATTAATGGCTCCTTGTCAAATTGTAAGAAATAATTGCTTTTCAAGCATGTGATGCTCCTGTCATTTCTATTCACATCACTTCTGCCCCAGAATTTTGATCTCCACCAGTTTGCTTATAGACCGAGTAGGTCTACAGGGGATGCAACATAACATACTGTATACACAGCACTGCAGATGTCATTAACACAGCCCAGAAGATCATCGGCTGCCCTCTCTCTACTCTGGAAGAACTACACAGCTCCTGTTGTCTCAAAAAAGCACAGAGCATAATAAAGGACATTTCACACCCTGGACACCATCTATTTGAACTTCTGCCATCAGGTAGACGATACAGATCAGTTAAAACAATGACAAATAGATTCAAGAACAGCTTCTATTCCACAGCAATAACCACACTCAATAGGACTAAACTATAACATGCTGCTAGGAAAAAAAAAGGGATTGTGCAATTCTTTTTTAGCTTTTTATGCTTTTTAATGCACTGGTTACATAGCACAATTCAAATTTGTTGTACATGTTACATGTTACAATGACAATAAAGATATTCTATCAGGTTCAGGTTCAGGTTTCTTTATTCGTACCCGTAGGTAAATTAGATTTGCAGTACAAAAGACAAGAGAGAGAAGACATCCCATCATGCACTCATATACAACAAATAAATACAAATATAAATAACAAGTGTTTAAAGTGCTTAGAGTTAATCGTCCTTAGTGGTGCCAATTCTTGTTTAAAAGAACTATTGCTGCGGGAACAACAGCAGCTTGCTTGCCCACTTCACTATCAGATTTAGAGAGTTCTTGTTTTTAACTGTCAGGGACCCAAACCAAGAAATCAGAGAAAATGATAAAACAGACTCAATAAAAGCACGATAAAACAAGGACATCAGAGTGTGATCAACATTAAAAACAGCCAATTTCTTGAGACAGTACAGGCGCTGGTGTCCCTTCTTACACACCGCCTCACAATTGGCTTCAAAGCTCAAACCCAGAGTCAATGACTGTTCCAAGGTATTTATATGTTGTGACCTGCGCCACAGTCTGACCTTTGATTGTGGTGGCACTATGACTGTGGCCACTCTTCCTAAAATCAATGACCATGTCCTTGGTCTTGGCTACATTCAGCTGCAGGTAGGAGTCCGTACACCATTTCTCAAAGTCATTTACAATTGGACCATGACTACTTACTCGCTGTGTCCTGTCAGTTAAAAAGTAAAGAATCCACCCCACAAGATTCTTACTCAGTTTAAAAATGGTCTAGAAGCCGATTGATTAAAATATGGGGCTGGATGGTGTTAAAAGCTGAGGTAAAATCCACAAATAAAAGCCTGGCATGAGCTCCGTGCCCATCCAGGTGATTAAGAACAAGATTCAAAAGAGTAACTGTGGCATCCTCAACTCCCCTTTGCGGTCTGTAAGCAAACTGGAGAGGGTCAAGGACCTCCTCAACTGACCTTAAAATTTCTGCCCTTACAATTTTTTCAAAAATCTTCATCAAAATTGAAATAAGAGCAACAGGTCTGAAATCATTGAGTGTCTTTGGGCAACTTGATTTAGGAACAGGGACTAGCATCTTTCCATATTTTTTGTATAGTTTGTTCCCTTTAAGATGCATTAAAAATGAAATGGAAGACACAACTGAGTTCTGCTGCACATGCAGACGCCCACAAACTTTATCAGGACCCGGACTTTTGTTGACTTTGATTTTATGGAAGGCTCTTTCTACTTCCCTTTGTCCAATCTTAAGGTGCTGAGTGTCCACAAGTTGACTCATCAGTTCCTGAATTTCAAAGTTAAAATCCACAGTGTTAAAATGGTTATAAAAACAGTTAAAAGCACTGGCTAACTCAGTGTCAGAGCTGAAACCCTCTATACACACATGGCTGTTGTTGTAGGTGTCCTGCAGGCCCACAATTGTTTTCATGCTGGTCCACACCAAGCCCAGCTTAGAATATCTATTCTATTCTATTTTTCGTGTTGTTCCAGTGCAAGCAAAAACAATAAACAGATGAGTACCACTACATGTGCAATTGAAATTATTTGTTTGCAACAAGTTTTTTTTTTTGACATAATTGCAAGGGTGCCGATATTTTTGGCCATGACTGTATACTGGTATGTATATATATATATATATATATATATATATATATATATATATATATACTCTGCCTTCCACCTTATCGCCAGATTGTTGTTCTTCATTCCATGAGAGACTTTCCAGCATCCACATTATGACTGGCTTCCTGTTCCTGACCCTGCCTGTTTTAGACCTTGATTCTGATTCAGCTTGTATTTGTGCTCCTGTTGCCTCTGCCTTTTTGGGCTTCTATCCTACCTGGCTTTATCTAAGCTTGGTCCTCTTCAAGATAGTTCTTCAATCATTAATTTTTGTTGTTAAATAAAAACTGTGAATTTACTCCATTGCTGTGTGCTGAGCCCAATTGCACCATTGTCACAAAAAATAGCTTCTTTTGGGTGAAACTGTTACAAGGCTTAGTTTTTTGGGTTTCACATCACATAGAAATCAGCCTTACAATACAGGCAGTCTACCCATTTATCATCTCCCATAAATGCCTTCAAACATCCTTTAGATTTGTCACTAGTCGCATTTTTGAGTCGTTAGAGGGTCTGAATAGTCACTAAATATAGCGATCCGTCAGTCATGTGGTCAGTAGTGAGTGTTCAAAAAAACTGCCTGACTGAAAATCTATGACAAG
Source organism: Rhyacichthys aspro (assembly GCA_036850595.1). NCBI lineage: Eukaryota > Metazoa > Chordata > Actinopteri > Gobiiformes > Rhyacichthyidae > Rhyacichthys > Rhyacichthys aspro. Next base: position 21,611,842 of record CM072158.1, read on the forward strand.
TCGACGAGTGACGAGTGACAATGACGAGTCGATAGCCGATCTCTAAAAATTAGCAAAAATCGGCCCGATATATTGGTCAACCTCTAGTGTGGGGGCACTAGAAGATAAACTGTGTGTGTAACTAGCTGGCCTCTGTCACATGTATGGCTGTTTTTCGTTTCCATGGTAACAGACTGGCAAGATCTACAGGATTGTTGCTAAATAATAACTAAAAAAAAAAGAAAAAGGTGATTACATAAGAATGTCCATCCATTAAAAATTAATTAGGAATAACTTCAATGTTTCTTTTAGATTTTTAAAATATTTTTGATTTAAAATGAAGGATTTGGCTCATCAGTGGTCAACCAGTGATTTTCCCCCCCAAAAAAGAAACTGTGTATAATGCATACAGTGATGTAAAGTATATTTTATGTATGGGGGTGGCATATTTTGAGTTTTGGTATTATTGGCAGCCTTGCGACGAACTGGCCACTGTCCAGGGTGTACCCCGCCTAAGGCCCAAAGCTGCTGGGATAGGCTCCTGCGACCCCAAACTGGACTAAGTGGTAGAAAATGAATGAGTGAATGAATGAATGGTATTATTGGGCTAGATTGATTGGTCATTGGGCTAGTTTTGTTGCGAAAAACTGGCAACCCTGTCCCTATGCACTATGCTTTGACCACTGGTTCTAGACAGATATAAGCAAATACTTGGAAATCTGGACAATGCACACTAGCTAATGTACAAAAAAATGCTATTTAAGACTTACCCCTTTCCTCACAGTAGGAATTTAATCACTATTTAATACAAGATATTACATAAAAAATTAAAAATCTGCCATAACACTAAAATACCATTACAAATTAACATCCAGAGGACGATATAAAGTAAGCCCTGGACTAGTGTTAATTTCGTTAACGAAAACTAAATGAAAATATTTTCGTCAACGCACATTTTTCACAGGACGAAAACTAGACTAGACGAGACTAAAACCCCCATTAATAAACGATAACTGGGACTAAATCAGTATACATTTTCGTGGACTAATAAAGACGAGACGAAAATGTAATTCACTAAATAAAGACTAGGCTAAAATCTATGGATATTTTAGTTCAGGAACAAAGACGAGACGAAAAAATTACATTATATATACGATATGATTTTGTCAAATCTTGTCTCCTCCACCTTCTCCTCGGCTCTTCTGCCACTCACACAGTGACACACCTCCTTTCAAACCTGCAGCGGGCACAGAGTACACAAACACATGGGACAGACGTGAGGTAGATTCATGGCGAGTCAGGTCAAAAGTAAACATGCTTTGCACGGGGCCCGGGAGAAAGAGGAGACGAGATATATGGACACATTTTCGGTATATTGAATTGGAGAAAAAAACTGTATGCTTGATTTTAGTCAAAGGGAAGGAATGTGGGCACAAGGTTGAAGAGACACGTCACACTTCACCACAAAGACATCGTGGGAAGTTAACAAAATGTTTGGTGGTGGTTGTTTATAACGTAACATTAAACCAACGGCTATTATGTTCCAACAATAACGTTCAACCGAGCGCAAACTAATGCTGGCAAACTTAATAGCTGCGTAGCATGTAGCGATAGTAGCCACTTGTTGATATAATTGTGTGTGGCTGGCTAACTTATGTTAGCTTCTTAGCATGTAGTGGCCGTAGCCACTTGTTAATAGGATAGTTATGTTTTTAGTATGAGTTTGAAATGGATTGTTAAATGTAGTTTTTACAGATAAAAAATAGGCAAAATAAATTATTTAATTTTATTATTAAAATTTTATCAGAACATGTTCCATGTCTGGATGTATTCCTTAAAATTGTGTTTTTCATAGAAAAAAATGAAAGAAAAATGGCGTAGGCGGGTGAGCTGTTCTTTGGCAAATCACAAGCCCACAAACCATAAGTGGTCTTTTAAGCCCATTGCAAGTAAATACACTCAGTGTTAGCGACTATTCAGACCCCTCTAGTGAGTCTTTTTCAAAAAACTAGCGACAAATCTAGCGACTTTTGCTGGTGTTATTGGAGACTTTAGAAGACTCATTCTCACTCTTCGCTGCGAGCAGCGGGCGCTGCCGTGCGCCCGTCCCCTGTCCAAGAGCACTCATGGACGGCCCAATCCACTCGCAGCTGGCCCTCTCAGCTGCATCAGAGCAGCTCTCAGTTCACCTCTCTGCGTCCAGAGTGTGGATTTATCATTAAACCTGAGACTCACACAGGCTCTGCCATTCAACTTGTCCACTGTGCGTGCCAATGTGACACAAGCTAAATATCTAGCCAGGTAGCTACACTCAAAAATACAGAAAGGAGTGGGAATCAAACCCTGAATCTAAAGGCTGGCTCTCGGTATATAAGCCTAAAACATTTTTTCCATCACATAGAATTCAGCCAGTCAGTACAGGCTTATGTCCATTTATCATCGCCAATAAATGGTTTCCATTTACTGGCGATGATAAATGGACAAATAAATGGCTAAATAAAAAATATACATGTTACCAAGTGACTACAAATAATCTTGACCAGAGACTTTTCAAGATTTAGCAAACAATAGCATTTAATAACCAGCAATCATAAAAATTCATCATGTCATCAAAATGTTAAAATTGCTGACAGCAATGTAAAATCAATCCACTGGATAATATTACAAGCAGCTTGTGCAAACATTTATAAGATTAGAGTTGGGTAAATAATTTTAAAGGTCCTATATTATACTATTTTGAACATTATACAGTGTATTATGGATACATTTCGGTTACCATATCACATTTTGCAACATGAAACACACAATAATTATCTTATACAAGCGGTTTGGATGAGCATCTCATCTCGATCAATCAGGAACAAGATGGACGAGATACGACTGCAAATGACTATGCAGAGGGCCTTTAACAAATTCTGCTGCATGATTTTCTCCAAGACGTGGCTAGTATTGAGCTAGCGGGATGCACCGCCTACCGAGCCAACAGGACCACGGACTCTGGTAAGAAGACCGGCGGGGGACTTTGCATCTATATCAACAACTCCTGGTGCACTAACGTCACAGTAGTGGACAAGCTGTGTAGTCCAGAGGCCGAACTCATGCTGCTAAGGTGACGCCCGTTTTATCTCCCGAGGGAATTCACTGCTGTTTACATCTGTGCTGTGTACATTCCATCAGACGCTAATGTTAAGCTAGCGCTAGCACAAGTTTACAGAAGCATTAACAGAAGCCTAGTTGCACATCTGGACAGTGTCTTTATTGCAGCCGGGGACTTCAGTCAAGCTGATTTAAAATCAGTCCTTCACAAATTCCATCATGATGTGAAATGTGCTACTAGAGGAGATAAAACGTTGGACCAGGTGTGTACAAATGTAGCAGATGCATCCAAAGCCCAGGCCTACCCTCACCACCTGGTCTGAAAAGCCCAGGTGAGGGTAGGCCTCACTTTGTATGGCCTCTCTTCTGCTACACCTACAGTATACATGGGGACTGCAGTGAGAACAGTACGAATATGGCCAGAGGATGCTATTCCTATAATTCAAGACTGTTTCCACCACACAGATTGGAATATATTTAAAGGGCAGGGCAGGGCAGGGCACGGACACTTGTGAAACTCTGGATAACTATACCTCCACTGTCTTAGAATACATCTGCTTCTGTGTGGACAATGTAACATGCTGGAGACTATTCTGTGTATTTCCAAATAAACAACCCTGGATGACAAGCGAAGTACAACCACTAATCAGAGCCAGGAATACTGCTTTCAACTCTGGGGACCAGAAGGCATACAGCACAGCTAGGACTGCTTTGAGGAGGGACAAACAACAACACAAGAAGCGTATTGAAGCCCCTTTTGACACCGCCACAAATCCAAGGCAGGTCTGGGAGGGCATCAGGGCCATCACGGGCTACAAGAGGAAATCACCATCACCCTCAGCTGACTGTCCCACCCTAGCTGAGGACCTAAACCTCTTTTATGCCCGCTTTGACAGGGAAAACACTGACCCTGTCCTGCCCCCTCTCTCATCAGGAAAGCAGCCGGACCAGATGGAGTGCTTGGTCAGGTGCTGAAAGACTGTGCAGCAGAGCTGGCGGACGTATTCACCTGCATCTACAACATGTCGCTGTCTACATCATGGGTCCCTACCTGCTTCAAGGCAGCCACCATAGTTCCCATACCCAAGCAGTCAAATGTCACATGTCTAAATGACTACAGACCTGTGGCACTCACCTCCATCCTTGCCATCCCGCCGTACAAACTCCAGGCCAAGCTACACCATTGTCGGCTAAACACCACACTGTGCAATTGGATGGTGGACTTTCTAACAAATTGCACACAGAGTGTTAGAGTGGACAAGCACACCTCCTCCACCCTTTTTATCAACACTGGGGCCCCCCAAGGGTGTGTGCTAAGCCCCCTCCTCTATACTCTGTTCACACATGACTGCTCTGCTTCTTCCTCCTCCAATCTCATTGTCAAATTTGCCGACGACACCACAGTGCTCGGACTCATCAACAACGACAATGAGATGAACTATAGGAACAAGGTGCAACATCTGGCTTCATGGTATGACAACAATAACCTGGTCCTGATCATCAAGAAGACCAAGGATAGTATTGTGGACTTCCGCAAAAATGGACAGAAGAACCATCAACCTCTCTCTATCGGCACAGAGGAGGTGGAGAGAGTGACTAACATTAAATTTCTGGGAGTGTCTGTCATGGAGGACCTGTTCTGGGGCCTTCACTCTGCTTCGGCTATAGGCAAGACCCAACAACGCCTCTACTACCTGAGGAAACTGAGGAGCGCCAACATCTCCACGCCGCTGATGGTGAACTTCTACAACTGTGCCATCAGTAGTGTTCTTACATATGGATTCTTAGTGTGGTTCTCCAGCTGCACTAAGGCCGACCAGCAGGCGCTCCAATGGGAGGTAAGCAGGGAAATCATTGGGACTACTCTCCCAGAGATCAGTACCACCTACACCACCCGCTGTCTGAAGAGAGCACACAACATCTTGAGGACCGCCATCATCCGGCTCATCATCTCTTCCACCTGCTTCCTTCAGGCAGAAGTGAAGGCTGTGAGGCTGCTGAACACTGCTCCCCTCCCCTCTCTGCCCCCCTCCCATGGACAATAACCACATCCACATCTATAATAACAATGAACTGGACTTTGCATTGCTGCATAACAACATGATATATCACACATATCTAACTGTAGGTCCTTTAATGCCCCTTTGCTGATGTGCCCTTATACTGCTGCTAAGACTAAGACAATTACTGCTATTCACATATTTGGTATTTATTGAATGGGATCTTGTACCAATTTTTGCACTATATAAAACTATGCAGTGTGTGATGCTCTAAACGAAATTTGGTGACGATTTACACAAAAATGATCACACAATTAAAATGATCACACATAAAAAAATGTTTTTTTTAATCTTCATGTAAGTTACCTTGTTCATAATAAAATTATTGGAAAGAGAGAGAGAAAAGAGAACCCATTTGCGTTACATCACAAATGAATGACTGTAAAATAAATGTAATTAATAAAAGTAATAAAATCTAATAATAATTATAATCGGTGCAGCACTGGAGGAAAGCCCTGTGATTGGTTACAAGCGCAGCACCCATGACACTTCAATCCAGCCCCTCTATACCTGCACCACAGTTAGTCCTACCTCTTGATACCTCCGTCTCCACTCTGATAATTGGAAAAAAATAGCTTTTGTACACGGCCCTCAATGAGCTTACGTCTGTGTCTCCACCTGGGTTAAGATTGAGAGGATACGGCTCATGGAGTTAATGTAAGGTGGCGAGAAGAGTCTCTAAAAGCTTGTTCTCAATAATAATTGAATAGTTAATAATAAAAGAAAATCACCACACTGTGATTTGACTTGCTCCATCTTAAGTCCAAAAGTACCAGGACTGATCACATATTGTCAGCTGCCATTAAAAGTTCATCAGTGACTTTGAGCCATGCAATCTTGGCGCTATGGTCCTTTCTAAAGCCGTACTGGAAATTTTTAAATGTGTATGTGTGTATGTATGTACTTTACGACTGGTAAAAGCTGGGTAATTTTTTTTTTCTCAAATCTCAGCTTTGATATGGGTCTGTAATTGTGGTGGATATGAAGATTTAGATGGTAAATAGCATGTATTTATTTAGCGCTTTTTGCTTTTTGACCCAGTGCCTTCATTCACACCCATTCACACACACAATGGCCTGGCGTAAACTGATGCAGAGACAGGCTGCCATACAGAATGGCACCATCGGCCTCTCCAACCACCACCAAACACACTACCACAATCACACACATTCATACACAGGCAGGCAAGGTGGGGGAAGTGTCGTGCCCAGGGACACAACAACAGTATGAACTTAAGGGAAGTAGGAATTGAATCACCAGCTTTTGGTTATTGTACGCCTTGCTCTACGCCTAGAGCCACTGCGCCTCTCGGCCAGGATACTTTGGCAGTGGGCTTACACAAACTTTTTTACAACAATCAGGGATATAGGCCTTGTGATAGACAAAACTGACTAAAAACTTGGCGTGAAAAGGATATAACAGCTGGTGGTGGATGGTTTGATAGCTGCTCTGATCAGCTTCACCTTTTTGGTAAAATATGATATGAACAGCTCACAGTTACCACTGTCTGGGATCCTACTCTGAAAAAAAAAATCCTTTGAATTTACTAGATTTTTAAATGTACATCGGTCCAACACAATAAAAATGTGGCAAATGTACACAATTTCTTTTTTCCCCCTAACAGAATTATTGCATGTCAAACTAAAATAAAAAAATCATGTTTGATTAACGTGATACTTATCATTTTAAATAATACAATTTAATATTTTTGGCTACACATGATTTTACTGATAAGCCAATTTATTGTTATGGTGTAAAGTTAGTATGTAAAGTGATTTAATCATGCCAAAGTTACTTAATTTTTAACTGCAACTCTAAATTCATTAAATTATACTATTCAACTAATTTTAAAGCAATATCTGTAGAGTGTGGGGAGAAAATACGACCCAGGAGCGGAAACCGTTCAGGTTTAGACAATTTATTTCACAGGTGCAGGGGGGTTCACAAACAAAATCCACGAGTGCAAAAAAACAAAGAGAACTGCTGGAGAGTGCTGGGCTGTGAGGGCAATGGGAGGCACTGGAAAAAACAAAAGGAGAGGCACAGGTTGAGTACAATCACAAGTGATCACTAGAGATTTTTACCAAACGTAGAAAGGGAGCCAAGCTGATACCACGGAGGTGATCCTTATACTCTGGCGTCGAGGAGTGTCTCTGCTGGCCTTAAGTTGGGAGAATTGATGGTAAAGCAGAAATAGGTGTGTCCAATTACTCCTCAACGCCGCGGGGGAAGGGTGCCTCAGGGAGAACAAAACCAGTTACCCAAAATCAACACAAACCCGGAAACAGTGTAACCAAAATGAAAGCCCAAAAAATGCCAACCACCACAATATCAGATCATCTCTTTAACTTGAGATCTGTTATTTTGCCTTACTTAACACATCTAAACAAACATGCATGTTCACAATGTTAAAAACACTGAAAAAAAGACATAGTTTAAGATTGAGTTACACATTTTACATCACTTAAAACCATTGAAAAACCTTGTGTAAAACCTCCAAAACTTCTATGCAATCTTCTCAAATTGAAATAAGCAAATTAATTATTTAAGAAAAGACCCGATATTTCACTACGCACCATGAACCATACACTGCAGTGGCAGCTCGCCAAAGACTCAAAATGAACCACAAGCAGATCGCATTGGAATAACATTTGTATGTTACTTTAGCCAAACATTAGCATTTTTTTCCTTTGCAGCAGCCAAATCGTGGCCAACATCTCAAGAAGCTTAGAGATAAGAGTTTTATCAAAATATGCAAGCAATGCAACTCAATTCAACTGGACTAGTCTATTGTGCTAAATGCTAATAAGATTACTTGCTGAATTGGTAACACATTGATTTTACAAAATAAAAACACAAACTGCTCTCTAACAGAACATGAACACCTCAAGCTACAGAAGACTAGCATTCTCAAACAATTATGACGTTAAAATAGGTATCACTCATTGGTCTTTGTGTTTCGTCTAGTGCTGCTCAGAGCTGCGTTTGATCAAAATAGTGAGTAAACCGTAAAACTTGCAATATCCCAACAATAAAACACATATTGTGTGGTTAATTCAATTTAGAGAAATTGTAATTACTGCACCCATTCAGAGTAAGTGCTTACAGCAGTTTGAACTCAGCTTATTGTTTGATTAAGTCAGTACTTCAAATTTTTCTTGTAGATCAGGGGTGTCCAAAACTTTTTACGAGGGCCACATTAGATGAGAGGATTTTATTCTTTAATTAATTAATGCTGTGAGAAACTGCTGCTGGTCTTGCGGCCATAAACAATCATTTTAATCAATGAAGTGCCATGTTTGCCCCCTGGGCTGGACTTTGGACATGTCTGATGTAGAAGTACTGCCTGTGGATCATTTTTTTATTGGAAAAGTCTGTTTTTTAGAGTAAGTGTTTTGTTTGAAAGTTTACTTCCATCCAGTTCCATCACAATTTTTTGCAGGACCTCAAAAGTGTAGTGCAGGTTTTCAGGGTAGCTTATGTTCAAGCAATACATTAGTCCAAAGAGTATTGCAACGGCGAAGGCAACATTATCTAAAGCTTTCAAAACTTTGATGCTTTCAAGGACAACCCCAATGTCTACTTGATCACTTGTCTGTGACTTGATGACATAAATTCCAACTGTTGTGTCTTCAATTGCCTCATTGACAGCTTCTTCATGCATGCCATGTAAAAAGACAAAAACTATCATAAAGAAACAAATCACATGGTAAGTCTGAGGATGCCATATGTAATAAATACAATTTATACTATAACGGCCATGCAGCAAATAAAACCTGGTTCATATATAATGGATGTAAACATCTTACAATGGCCACATGTTGCCTAAACTAAATATAAGCTAGTGAGAGTAAATTATATATTAATAAGGGACAAGGAGGGGGGAAACATCAGTTATTGAGTCTTTTTACATCTGTGTTGCCCTAGTTTATTGCTTGGCGTAGTCCTGGTTTATAATGCTGGATAGTGCCTAGAGTTCTGGGATTACCTCCAATTTTAGTGAAGGTTAGGTCTACCCTGGTTTACTCAGTTTTAGGCTTGAAGGCTATGTTTAGTATTGTTTGATTTTTAAGCTGGTTAAAGTTCAGTAAGCTTGTAGTCCTTAGTCCTTATTTTGCCACCTCTAGTTTAGTCCAAACTTGTGTCTGTTTAGTGTTTAGTGAAAGGCTATTTAAATTGGTGTAATACCGGGTTTTCTCCTGGTTTAGGCTTGTTTGTTTAGCTTCTTTACTCTGGGGCCTGGTACTGGTTTTGACTTAAATTTATTAGAATTCGAAGCTATTATGATTATATTCCAGGTCAATGTTTAAAGGTAAATGGTTGCGTGTTTTAAGCAACTTTGATTAACTTATGAGTGTTTCTATTACGAAGGTAAAATATTAAATGTAGGACTATTTGGGAAACAGTCTAATGCAGTTCTATTGTACATACCTCATAATCCTGCGTCAGGTTTTCTGTGTCTTCTCCCATGTAGACACAGATGCCTTTAATAATATATTCCCGACCAGTGTCTACGTTGTCACACTAAAAAGAAATGTTCTTTGTTACAGTCTTCATAAAGCTCAAACTCTAACATAAAGCATTGCTTTTGCTTAAAGTCATGTAGATAATAGAGTAGAGAATGACACAAAAAAGATCAGCACATGTAAGGAAAAGACAAAACTTAACTCTGAATAGATTTCACTGATAGTGTACACCACTGTTATGAAAGTTCTGAGGAGTATTCAAAATAAAACATAATTCATAATAATAAATCAATATGTTGGTTTTAGATGTTTATTTAGGGCATTTGCATGCCCTTTTCACAATGATTTGCATCAATTTGTGAACTAGCACTCAAACCAGAAATAAAACCAAGCACTAAAGCAGGACTACAGCATTATTCTAAAAATAAAAACTAAAGCAGGACTGAACCCAAACTGAATGAAGCCCAATGAAGGACTAAACTACTCAATGAGGTATAAAAATAAATACACCAAGACTAAGTCACTAAATAACAATACCATTCAAAATCTAATATTCATAAATTGGTCTTTCCATTTTCTTAAGAATCTAATTGTGAAGAAAATAATTTACAAGCAATACTTACATCAACCAACTGAGTGTTGATTTCTTGAGCCTCTCACTAAGTTGTCCACCTCTTCTTTTAAACAGCTTCATAAGTTTGTCAGAGAACAGATCCAGCTGAGACAAGAACTTTGATTGTAAAGGGACAGTGGTGATTCTTTTGAACTCTGCACTGATCTATAGAGGTATAAGACAAGGAAAACAAAATAGTAAAAATTAGAAGTGAGGCACAATCACTGAGTGAGAGTGTAAAAAGATAAACAGATACACCTTACCTCACTGACTTCAAACAAAGCAGGTCATCTTGCCATAAAACTTTCCACCATAGCGTGAACGACTTCATGCCTTCAAAGAGCAAAGGTTTTTTCCATCTTTACAAGATCTTTGTTATTCCTTTTTTAACATCCAGTAGAAGACTTCTCTGCATTGCTTCCAGACTCTCTTCAGTCTCTGACAAGGAGAACGTTGGGCAGAAATTAACCTCTGCTCGTTTAGGCTTTTTGAAGAACTGGACTGATGGGCTTGACTGGAGACCTCATGCTCCACAGTGAGGGGTTTTGATAAAGAAAGTACTTTAAGAGTGCCTCTATCTTGAACTTCATCAAGTGGAGTAAGATTGAGGAACTCATTCCCAAACAATGAATCCATGAACTGAAGTCTAAAATTGTCCTTGAGTCCACACTGGTGTTGCAATTCACCAATGAGGTCATCAATGGTTGCAGGAATTCCACAATGGAGAGTCAACCTCTGACAGCTGCCATCAGTCAGGATGACCTTAAGGAAAACAGGAGAGCCCATCTTTGAAGCGGTTTACTTTGCACAAAAACATTAGAAAATATTAATATTATTTATTAATATTTCCATATTTAAAAGTTAGTTTAAAAAATATGAATTATGAATAAATTATAGAAGGAACTATAACATTTATATGTACTAATGAATTTGTAATCAGTTTTTTTAAAGATTTCTATCCATTAATTTATGATCCTATTAGTTACATAATGTAACAATAGTTTAGATAGTTTAGATAAACTATTCAGTAATAGACTGAAGTTGAAATGCATTACATTTTCATTAAACAGACAGATCCTCCCTGGGAGCTAGCCCACCTTTTATTTCAATATGCCTTTTCAGAGTCACCATGCGCGCAGATCCAATCTTGTAGTCAACGAGTGGATAATTATCAAGAAGTTCACCAAGTGCCACAAGAGTATAGCTTCTTGTGGGGCTCAGTTCAAAGGCTCTAAATTGCTCTCAACCACAAAGTTCTTTGACAATGAAGAATGCAAAATGTAAAATGCAAATCTGATCAATTTCAGTAAATTCAGGTAACCCACATGTTGACCTGTGAGCCACGATCATTCCCTTCCTGTAGGTCATGCCCTTGATTGCCATGACTTGTGCAAGATGAACCTCTGTTGCATGAGGGATTTTTTGTCTTATCACTTGTGCAATCACTTCTTTGAGTAAGTCTATTGGCAGAGTTGATACAGCTGAAACCTCTAGTTTGGTTTTGATCAGACAGGGAGAGCTGAGATGGTAAGCAATCATCATCTGATGCTTTGAGGCCAATGAAAGGGGGACATT